>CM054061.1:337715783-338099079 GCA_028641055.1 Alopecurus myosuroides
CTAGGGGGAACACTATGCCACTCCTTTTCCATTGAATGATGGAATTGACGGCCTCTCTAAGTGTCTCTACCCCATCACCTCCGATGTCAAGCCGCATTATCCTCCAATCCGACTGAACATTATCAACGCCGACACGAGCATAGCAGGTGTAACCGGGCGGCCATGCAAGGTCGTTATCTATACACAAGGTAAAGCGTAGCCGTCCGCCGCCTTGATGGATATGTTTGAGACCGACACGTATAGCCCACAGCTTGTCTTCTCCTTGATTGCATCCACGGCCTCCGTCTGTGGAGGGGTATCAACAAGCATAACTGCAGCGGAAGCCGGTATCTCCGTTGAAGCCACGCTACTCTGGCGTTGAGATGAGTCTGTTTCGTCGAATGTAGTGTCTTGCGTTTGGGAGCGCCGGCCAGTAAGCTCATTAATCTGTTGTTGCTGCTTCATCACTGCGGCTTCCAAGAGACCAACCCGTTTTACGACCGCTGCCTCCTTCTTTATGTTTCCTCTCTCTCGGCTTCTATATGGAAAGAGCAATCTTCCGACTTGAAGCCAAAGCACCACGGATACCGTCCTTTGCCTCGTGTCCAGCCGCCATGTTCTATTTTCCCGAGGGCCTTTGTAAGCTCGTCATTCTCTCGATCTGGCTTGAACTCTCCCTCTCTAACCTCTTTGAACACTTTCTCAACTGCCGCAAAGGGGACCTTTATTTTTCAGTCATAATAAGGTGCCCTTCTTCGTCAAACGTCGCCCCATGCCCAAGCAACCAATTCCTTGACCTCCGCGGAAAATCCTGAGTACCTGGAATGATCCCCTTCTCTCGCAGCTCTGCCTCGAGTTTGTCAAACTTAGGCACTGCAACTCTGTAGCCACCTGAACCAATCTTATGGTGATATACCTTCCTCGCCGCATTTGCCGCATTCTTGGCTGACCTCTTCTTCCCCTTTTCTGATTCCTTGTACGCCTTAAATGCTGGCCAGTGTGATTTCTGCTTCTCAAGCGGCCCCTCGAATTTTCGGACTTCTTTTTTCTTCTGATATTCCTTCCATAATCTTTTCTTCTAAGCATTGAAAGCCTCTTCCATCTATTTCAGAGCCCAGTGCATCATTGCGTCGCGCATTTTCTTCTGTATCTTCTCGGTATCACATTCAGGAAGACTGAAATGGTTCATCAGCTTGTCGAACATGAGTTGTTTGGCCCGGTCTGCGACAAAACAAACCGCCAGACGGTCATGATCGTCCTCGTCCTTTGCTGGAGCATTCCATTCTTCAGTACTTATTGGGATCATGTCCCTAACAATAACTCCACGTTGGCTTGTAAACTTAGTTGTTGTCTTGATGGGCCAAGCAGGTTCGCCGGATCGATAGACTTGTTCGATTCGCAGATGCACTTTCGAGCTCATCTCTTGAGCCGGGCCTCGTTTCGACCTCTTGCTAGACGATGTCGATGCAGCCTTCACTAAGGCTTGTTCATCACTGGTTTTCTCCGGTTCCGCATCTGTTCCTTGCAATTGCTCTTCTTCCTCCATTCCCTGACCTGATTCATTCAGGTACTGTGAGCCGTCGTCTTGATCACCTCCACCGTCATTGGGTCCACCGGGGAGTGTACTTTCTTCTATTATCGCGAACACTTGTTCTTCACCCTCTCTGCCGTCCATAGCTCAACTCATACAAATGGAAGATAAAATACTTTAATAAGTTATAAATTCTCTCTCTGCCGTATTACTTATAGCTAATGGTACTAAGAAAAAAACCCTATACTTATAGCCGAATAGCTAATGCCCGAATGTTAACACTAAAAAATGCTAATGCCCTGATAGCTAATGCCCTAATAGCTAACACTAAAAATGTTAACACTAATACCCGAATAGCTAATGCCCTAATTAGCTTAACAGTACTAATTAACACTAAAAAAACATAGTGGTTAACAACTAACAAGTAACAACTATTAACAACTAACAGTAAAAAACTAACGCTAAAAATAGTAATAGTAAAAAAGAGTAGCAACTATTAACAAGTAACAACTATTAACAACTAAATAACAACGTCGCTATTTAGTGTTTAGGGTAACTAATAACAACTAGCTAACAACTATTAACAACTAAATAACAACTAATATCAACTAACAGTAAAACAACTAACACTAAAACAACTAGCATTAAAAAAAACTAACACTAAAAAATTTAACACTAAAACAACTAATAACAAGTAACACTAAAAAAACTAACTCTAAAACAGCTAATAACAACTAACACTAAAAAAACTAACACTAAAACAACTAATTAATAACAACTAACACTAAAAAACAAAAATCCGACCGGCGGTGGGGGTGCATAGCCGGTGAGGGCCGGTAATCACCTCGAGGCGCAGCGGCAGGGGCGAGGAGGAGACCGGCGGCGAGGTCCGCGGCTGCGCGCGGGAGGAGCACGACGGCGAGGAAGGTCGCGCGCGGAGGAGCACGGCGCCGCGGAGGGGCGTGGCAGCGCGGAGGAGCACGGCGGCGCGGAGGGGCGCAGAGGGACACGGCGGCGAGGATTTCCGGCGGTGAAATCCAGCAGCCTGACGACGTCGTTGGGGATTTCTTTCGTCTGGGACTTAGCCGTTCTGCGAGGGTTTTCCCTGGGCGGTTTCTCCGGCCGGGGTTATATAGGTGAGGACCTTTTGCCCCGGTTCGTGTTACCAACCGGGGCAAAAAGGGGGGGGATGTGGGCCCTCGCTTGTCCGCCCACCTCCCCCTCTTTTGCCCCGGTTGGTAACACGAACCGGGGCAAAAGGCCCAAATTTTCGTTTTTTGTTTCCTGCCGCCATTTTTTTTCCTGCCCCGTTTAAATACATTTTCAAAATGTGTTTTCAAATACATTTCAAATGATTTTGAATTAGGATAAACTTTCAATATGAAATGTGTTTAAAATTGGACAAAGATTTCAAATACATTTTCTGTTTAAAAAAATAGTTATTCTAACTATTTAAACTAGTAACAAATTTTGAATTTTCAAACATTTAAAAAAACCTTAGTTTATGAATGGTTTCGAATTTGCAGAAACTTTCAATATGAAAAGTGTTTAAAATTGCGTAAACATTTCAAATACATTTTCTGTTTTAAAAAATAATTATGAAAAGTGAGGCGCGGGAGTCCTGCCGCGTGGACACGTGGAGTAGGAGTTGTGACGCGTGGCGTGGGGTTGTGCCGCGTGGCCACGAGCACGGGCTATAAACTGCCGCGCCTCGAGCGTCTTCTCCTCTCCACGCGCGCACTCCTCTCCAAGCACTGTCGCGCCGCCACCATGCCTCCGAGGAGGAACAGCACCACCGGATTCCGCAGCGTCTGAGCTCGGCAGAACGGAATGTTAACCGCGCACATCCGCTGTGGGGACGATCGCATCCCCCTCGGCTCCTTTGCAACGGCGGCGGAGGCCGCCCGCGCCTGGGACGCGGCGGCCTGGCGCCTCAACCGCTCGCGGTCGCTGATGAACTTCAACGACTGCCACACCCTCTGGGAAGCGGAGGCCAGGGCACCGACGCCGCAGATCGTCATTGGCGACGACCACCACCACCTCAGGCACCGCGCGTTTCGGGGCCTAGTCGACGCCAGGGACGACCGCGTGGTACGCGAGTATTACCGGAACACCCCGAGGGAGGAGAGTGCCGACGAGGAGCTCTGGCAGACCCACGCGGCTGAGCGGATGGAGCGCCGCCTCGAACGCAACCACGCGTTAGATGCCGCTCGGGAGGCGAGGACGAAGCCACTGCAAGAGCTCCACCAGGCCGACCACGCCGGCGAAGTCTGGGCCTCCGACGATCCGGGGTGGGGGCCTATCTCGGACATACCATCATGCACCTCCGACAACGACGAGGAGGTCACCAACGAGTTCGCTGACGACGACCAGGAGGAGGTCACCGACGAGTTCCCCGACGATGACGAGGAGTAGTGTTCGTCTGTTTTCTGTTTTTAGTCTTTCATCAATTCAAATAATTTTATCTCAATTAAAATATGTAATGAAGGGTAGCACAATAGGATGGAAGAAAGTTCCATGCTGGATTTGAAAGAGGTTAAAAAATTGACGTATTTTGACGGATACTACAACAAAGGCTAAGTATATCGTTGCGTTGACAACAGATAATAAGCGTATTTTGTGTCAAAGAGTTCTTTATTGAACTTGGTGAATTTCCAAGAATGCTGACACTATGAAGCTGCATTTTCACAATGTTAGTGATATTGGTTTAAGATGAGGAATTAAGGTTTCACCGATTGACCAAATATATACAAAGCCATCTCATTAGAGAATGAATGATGCGTGTAGACGCAAAAAAATGCAAATACAGTAGGACCTGAACAGTTCAGATCCCTTTAATGATGTTTACCACATGCGAAGCATGGTAATAACACTGGAATGCCATATGTGCTACGTGCTTACAAACTAGATTATTGACTCTAGTGCAAGTGGGGGACTAAAGGGAATATGCCTGAGAGGCAATAATAAAATGGTTATTATCTTATTCCTTGTTTATGATAAATGTTTATTTCTCATGCTAGAATTGTATTAACCGGAAACGTTGATACATGTGTTTTTAATAAACAAACAATGGTTCCTAGAAAAGCCTCTCTTTTAACGAGCTCGTTGATTAATAGATGATCAAGGTTTCCTGATCATGAACATTGGATGTTGTTAACAACGGGGTCATGTCATTAGAAGAACGATGTGATGAACATAGACCCAATATCAAGATAATAATATGATCAAGTCATTTAGTTTATATTGTTATATCTTGCGTACGAACACTGGTAGAAAATAGGCCTACAGTCCCGGTTCGCCAGGACCATTAATCCCGTCCGGGCAACCGGGACTAGCTATGCGCGACTAAATTCCCCCCCTATAGTCCCGCCACTTACGGACCGGGACTAAAAGCCCGTCCACGTGGGCGCTAGGGGTCCGTTGCGGCGGAGGACCTTTAGTCCCGGTTCTTGTGGTTAACCGGGACTGAAAACCTGCGCAGGTTTAGGGTTTTAGGCCTCCTAAACCTGTTTCCTTTTTTAATTTGTTTTGTTTTAATTTCAGTACACATATTCATGCATATATATATATATGAAATATCAAACAAGGAGAATTCAATAGGAATATATAATATATATTCAATATCGGGTGACCATATATACAACCTCGAACAAGTTTCCATATTACACAATTAAGATGGACGAGCATACACAAATTCGCACAAGTTTCAAAGTACTTAGGGCTTATACATGCGTATAAAAGTCATCGTCGGTGGACGCATGGAACTCTCCTTTCTTCTGGATGACATGCCTAAGGAAAAATCCTGCTATTTCCTCTTGAATTGGTCGAAAGCGAGCTTCTGGAGTAAGCGCCCTCCGCAAGTTATTGAGACCCTTCCGCGTTTCCTCGTCCTTCTTCCTCTCAGATATTTCTTTCCGTATGTTCTCACAGACATAGTATCCACATAGACCGGTCCCCGGTGGCTGCTTATCCACACCTTTGACCACATTTTTAAATTTTAGCGCATCTTTGAATTCACCGACATGTTGAAGTGAGAGCCGTCTCCAAACTCTACAATGCAAATAAAATTAAATGAACAAGGGAGTTATTAGCTTAGAAAATGAACAAAAGAGACCGATCGATATAGAGCGCAAATGATTGAAAAATAATTACTTTTGCATCATTTTTCTCATGTCGACCCAAAGATCTGTATTTGAATTCATAGAGTCAATGATGAAAACTATGGACTTGTGAAGATCAATTTTTAGCAGAATCCAGTGGTACCTGCGGACACATTAGATGCAGAGTCATGCATAATTTATCGATTGGACATACCATGCATGGAGTAAACAAAAGAGAATGGGAACATGAGAGAAACACTCACCCAAAATGGTAAGGAAATAGAATATATCTTTTGGATTCATGCTTTTTAAAAAAATTGTACAAGTCTTTCTCCACGTCTATGGGGTGACGTTCTAACATAGTTCCATTAATGATTTGTGGGTCAATGAACCCAACATCATGGATGAGTCTTACTTTGCATTCCCAAATCTTCAATCTGCATAATAGCGTACGGAACAATATAGTTAGGACAATATATATATATATATAGTGTAGGCAAATGAAGAACGAGATGAGGTAGAAATAAATCACTTACAGAACGTAGCAACTCAAGATAGATTTGTCGAGCTCACGCATATTGAACAGCTGGAACAATTCACTCAACTCAACTGTTACAGAGTACTTTTTGGTGTGATGCTCCTCTGTATAATCCACATACACATATTCTTTGTCGGTAAATGTTATGAAATCTTTGTACCAACGTAGCAGACTTTGCATTAGTGGTGGTAGATCCTTTTCCTTCGCAGGCTCGACGAGAGGCCCTTTCTTCACATATTTTAATGCTACATCAGCCACTGGCATATCGTCCATGTCTAAAAAGGCACGAAGAGACATACCGGCCTCGGACGCATTTTGCATGGCAGTAGCTACAGTCAATCCCATTGCTGTCATAGCATTTATGACCTCGGGGTCATGTTCCGGAGCGGCTTTCACTATGAGGGGGGATATCGATTGTTTACTCTGCATCCCGAGCTGGGCAACTTGTTTCCCGCTTTGTATCATTTTTGCTTTTTTTTCTCCTCCTCCAATATTCCTGCTTGCTTACGAAGTTCAATATCATAGTCTTTAGGCAAATTCTTCACGGATTGGGACACTGTCGATAAAAAATCCGTAGCCCAATAGTCTACAATCGGAGGGAATACTTCCTTGGGCTCAGGCTCCTTTAGCGCCTTCAGTTTGCCCTTCCATTTCTCAACGTCAGCCTTCACGACCAATTTGGTTTCAGCATCACTAAGTTCCCAAGGCCTTGGGGTGAGAGGCTTCAGTGATGGCTCCGGTACCCGTGTGGTCTTAGGTACATAAGGGTCCGGGTTAATAGACCAAGAGCGGGTTCCCTTGCTGGCCGCCTGCTTCTGTTTCTTCGCTGGAGGAGGAATGGGGGGCGACGTCTGCTTATCCTCCGGAGGAGGAATGGGGGGCGACGTCCGCGTATCCTCCGGAGGAGGAATGGGGGGCGACGACGTCTGCTTTTCCTCCGGAGGAGGAATAGTGGGAGACGTCTGCTTTTCCTCCGGAGGAGGAATCGTGGGCGACGGCTGCTTAACCGCCGGAGGAGGAAGATCGGGGGACGGCGTCGAATGGCGTGAAGGAGGCGTAGGTGAACCAGCACTAGCACCACCACCACCACCAGCACCTGCACCATCGTAGGGGGATGGACTTGTTAGCCTTGGCGTCTCGCCTGGAAACACTATGTACTTCTTTTTCCATAGAATGAACTGGCGCTTGACATCTCCAAGTCTTCTCTCCCCTTCGGGTGTAGCTATGTCAATCTCCAGGTCCTCAAACGCTTGGACTATGTCTTCCACCGTGACACGAGCATAGCCATATGGAATGGGGTTGTTGTGATGGAGTGCTCCAGGTGTATAGGGTAAAGCACTGCCGGTAGCCACCTTCATGGAAATGTTCCCCACGGGATAATGCAGATCACATTCTTTCATCTCCTTTACGTCATCCACGGGGTAGTGAGGCTCCGGTGCACGACTCTCGATCATCGGTGCATTAGCACCTGCAGTCGGGGCCTCCGTGGAAGCCACGCTGCTTCTCCGCTGCTGGCTTCCGAGATCCGTTGCATGTTCTTGATGCGGCCCTGCAGCCGACGCTTTTTCTTTCTCAAGTATTCCCGCCACGACCTTCTTCAGGTCAGAAACTTCCATTGCAAGATTCGCCAGTTCATCTGCAGCCCGGTCCGTACCTTTCCTACGGCTTCTGTAACAGTACGGGTCACCCTCCTGGGAAAACCCTACTTTCCACGGCATTCTGCCTTTGCCTCGTATATGTCCTCCGTGTTCAGGATTTCCGAGGGCAACTGTCAGTTGGTCTCTCTCTCTGTTGAACGTGATCTTGCCCTGTTAAGCTTTGGTCATTGCGTCAACAAGTTCTTTTGTGGGAGCAAACTTTTTCTGCCGGTGAACACACTCCCCTGTCTCCGGGTCTAGCGATCCTCCATGCCCGTACCACCACATTTTGGCTCTTTCGTCCCATCCCTCTGTACCTAGACGGATACCTCTTGCCCTTAGGCCGTCCTCCATTGCCTGCCACTTAGGCGCCGAAACGCGGTATCCTCCTGGCCCCATAACATGATGGTACTGTTTCTTTTTCGCATTAGCCTTATTTTTTGCCGACATTTCCTTGAAATGCTCCGATTTATGTTGCGTCACAAATTCTGTCCAATCATCTCTCAGTTTCTCATATTGTCCAGTGAAAATCGGAGTCTTGCCCTGGCTGACATATTCACGGAACAATTTTTTCTTGAAGTTCCGGAATGCTTCGGCCATCTTCTGAAGAGCGAACTCTTTGACTATCCTCCTCCTCTCACGTCCACCCGGAACGTCCTGACCGAATTCATCTTTTTTGTTGTATTCCGGAGGTAGAATGAAATGTGCAATAAGCTTTCTAAACATAATCTTTTTCGTTCTCTTGTCGACATAACTGAAACCAATACGTGCTTTCTTTGGCTCCTTCCATTCCTGGACGGTGATCGGGACGATGTCTCTAACAATGACTCCGCATTGGTTGATAAACTTTGTGGTGTGCTGTAGGGGCTTGCCGATTTCACTGACTGATTCGATGGTATATATTTCGGAATCTTTCATCGCCTTGGATTTGCCACGCTTTGTCATACTAGATCCGACCGAGGGCTAAAATAAGAAAGAGAGTCGCGCGCGTTAGTCTTTGCAATTGGACCGAGGGCTAAAATAAGACCGAGGGCTAAAATATATACCTCGCCGGAGGTGGTTGTTCTTTGCAATTGGAGATCGTCGTTTGTCGACGGTTGACCTCCGTCATCAATGTCCATTCCTTCACCTCCTTGATCATCGACAATGTCTGTTCCTTCTTCACCTCCTTGATCATCGACAATGTCTGTTCCTCCTTCACCTTCTTGATCCTCAAGGTTCAGATAAGAAGAGATTACATCATCGTCAATGTCTGTTCCTCCTCCGGCTATGATATCTAATATATAACCTTCAGCCACCTGTTCCGCCGTCAGGTCTCTATTGTCTGCCATATGTCACTCCTGCAGACATGCATGTAGTAAAAATTAATTAAGTATATAGGAGACTTAGCAAATATTGTCGTAGAAAGAGGGAAAACAGATTGGTAGGGTCGCTCAAATGACTTGGAGAACCCCATAGCTAGGTTGCATTTGCTTTTCTGGTCATTTTGGTATATTATACTTAATATTCTGAATTTATTGAATTAAAACTTACTTTCATTATTTTAATGAATTTAACTCAAATTCAAATATGGTCTCATTTTAAACTTTGTCAAACATGAATGATAATGATATAAACAGATAGCTTACATTTTTGTGAACATTTTGCATATTTTTCCATAATTTTTGGAATTATAAATTAAAAGTTATTTAATTTAGAAGATTTAATTATGTTCTGTAATTCCATATACAGTGGGCCCCACGTGTCATGATGACGTCATTAAAAAAAACTCGTCAACACGTGGCCAGGCGACGTCATGATGACGTCACCCCTGGCGTCACACGGTGGCCGGCGGTGGCAGTTCAGGCTCTCGGGTCTCCGGCGATTCCGACGATTCCGGCCACGGGGGAGGGAACGGAGATGGGGAGGAGGCCACTGTGGTGCTCGCCACGGGGGAGGGGACGGAGATGGGGACGAGGCCACGGCCACTGTTGTCTCGCCGGCGGCGAATCTGGCCGCGGTAGCGAGCGCGAGGGCGTCGCGTTCTCAGTTCGTGGTCGCCGTTCGAGGGCGGCGCGTTCGCGCGTGATTCGTGGTCTCCGTTCGATGGCGTTCGCGCGTTGGATCTAGGGCGACGGCGACGGCCCGCGGGGAACCTACCGGAGAGACGGCGACGGGACGGGGGCGGAGCAGGGTGGAGGCGGTGGAGAGAAGGGCTCGACGACGGCGATGGCGACGACGATGGAGACGGCGCGGTCCTCTGCGCGGGCGACGGCGACGGGGCAGAAAGACGAGCAGGCGCCGGCGCGAGGGAAGAAGAGGGTTTGTGACTTAGAAAATTTTGGGGCAGGAAGGCATCGCACATATATAGTTCCAGCCTTTAGTCCCGGGTGGTGTCACGAACCGGGACTAAAGGTCCCCTGGGGTACCATCCGCGGGCCTTTAGTCCCGGTTGGTGTCACGAACCGGGACTAATGGTGAAAATTTTCGCGGCTTTCTCGTTCCCGCGTAGAACGAGCCTTTAGTCCCGGTTCGTGACACGAACCGCGACTAAAGGTGGTTATTCGAATAGAAATAATAGATGCGTGCAACCTTAAAAATACAAATAATATATCAGAAAATTCAGAAAAATAAAACTAATTCTTTTTCCAATCTTAAAAATACAAATAATATATCAGAAAATTCAGAAAAATAGAACTAATTCTTTTTCCAATCTTAAAAATTCCCATAGATAAAAAAGGCAGTACATAATGGCAAGAGTGGATCTAAACCTAAACGGAGAGCATAGATGCATGCATGATCTGATATCTGCTGCTAGTCATACTCCTGCCTAGGCCTACGACATGAGGGTAGCGCAGGCGGGGGTTATCGCCGGCCCTGATTAGTCCATGACGCTCACAATGGCTACTCGAACATTTTCCTGTAGGAGGCCCCTCAAAGCAATCGGAAGCAATTGCGTCATAATCACGTGGCAGTCGTGAGACTTCAGGTTTTGGAACATTTTGTCCGCCATGTTTATTATTCCCTTTATATTCGACGAGAAGCCAGACGGGACCTTCATACTGCTCAGGCATTCAAAAAAAATGACCTTCTCTTCTTTCGTAAGAGCGTAGCTGGCACGACCTTGAAACCATTCCGGATGCCGGTCATCTGGGTCTTTCAAAGGTTGTTGATCCCGCCGTGCTTCCTTTGTATCCTTTGTCTTCCCATACACGCCCAAGAAGCTTAGCAGGTTCACGCAAACATTCTTCGTAACATGCATCACGTCGATTGCAGAGCGGACATCTAGGACTTTCCAATACTGTAGCTCCCAAAATATCGATTTCTTTTTCCACATGGGTACGTGCCCGTCAACTCCCTGCGGAACTGATTGTCCGCCAGGACCCTTTCCAAAGATGACATTCAAATCCTTGACCATATCAAATATCTCATCTCCAGTACGTTCCGCAGGCTTCGGCCGGTGATCTGCCTTGCCGTTGAAATGCTTGCCTTTCTTTCTTACGTTATGATTTCGGGGAAGAAATCGACGATGACCCAGGTACACGTTCTTCCTACAGTTATCCAAAAATACACTTTCAGTCTCATGTAAGCAGTGCGTGCATGCTTTGTATCCCTTATTTGACTGTCCAAAAAGGTTACTGAGAGCAGGCCAATCGTTGATGGTTACAAAAAGCAACGCTCGTAGGTTAAATTCCTCTTCTTTGTGCTCATCCCACACAGGTACACCAGGTTTGCCCCACAATTGTAAAAGTTCATCAACTAATGGCCTTAGGTACACATCGATGTCGTTGCCGGGTTGCTTCGGACCTTGGATGAGCACTAGCATCATAATGAACTTCCGCTTCATGCACAACCAAGGAGGAAGGTTGTAGATGCATAGAGTCACGGGCCAGGTGCTATGGCTGGAGCTCTGCTCGCCAAAAGGATTCATGCCATCAGTACTTAGACCAAATCTTATGTTCCTTGCGTCAGCTGCAAAATCTTTGAACTCTCTGTCGATCTTTCTCCATTGCGTTCCATCAGCGGGGTGTCTCAACTCCCCGTCGGACTTACGGTCCTCTTTGTGCCATCGCAACAACTTGGCATGATCTTTGTTCCTGAACAGGCGTTTCAACCGAGGTATTATAGGAGCATACCACATCACCTTGGCGGGAACCCTCTTCCTGGGTTTCTCGCCCTCAACATCGTCACCAGGGTCATCGCCTCTGATCTTATAACGCAATGCAGTGCATACAGGGCATTCATTCAAATCCTCGTATGCACCGTGGTAGAGGACGCAGTCGTTAATGCATGCATGTATCTTCAGAATCTCTAAACCTAGAGGGCACACAACCTTCTTTGCTTCGTACGTACTGGTGGGCAACTCGTTATTCTTCGGAAACATATTCTTCAATATTTTCAGCAAATTTTCAAATGATGAGTCAGCTACACCTTCCCGTGCCTTCCATTTCAGCAAATCCAGTGTGCAGCCCAGCTTTTTCAGACTATTGTCGCATCCTGGGTACAGTGACTTCGTGTGATCCTCTAACATGCGATCCAAATTCTCCCTCTCCTTGTCAGTTTCGCAGCGTCTCCGTGCATCAGCAATGGTCCGACCAAGATCATCAGCGGGCTCATCATGTGCCTCTTCTTCACCTTCACCAAACCCTTCCCCACCTTCAGCATCATCCTCCATGAAAGTATCACCGAAAAGGTCATGATAGTTGAAATCGATATCATCCTCTTCTTCATCTTCTTCCATTCTAACCCCTCTTTCTCCATGCTTGGTCCAACAATTATAGCTTGGCATGAAACCGTGCCGAAGCAGGTGCATGTGAACGACTCTTGAGGAGGAGTGACCCTTCTCATTCTTACATTCAGCACATGGACACATAATAAAACCTCGCTGTTTGTTCGCATTTGCCACTACGAGGAAATCTTTCAAACCCGTAGTGAACTCACCGGAGAGTCGGTTACCGTACATCCATTGCCGATTCATCTGCATTATTATTATATAAAGTATATAATTAACCATCATGCATCTGTTAAACTAACTAGCTAGCTGGAAATAATACAAATCATGAAAGGTTCAAGTTGCTAACCGCGATCACGGAGGTAAAATAAATGAAAACGCTCAAGTGTGTTTCATGCTATGGGGCATTTCATCGAACACCTTGTGTGCATAGTAGGAACCAAAAGCATACCCACCACCCCCTTGTGAATATTGTGAGCAAATGTGGCCAAGTGCAGCGAGGTGAGTCCTATATATAGGGATGGGCCTTTAGTCCCGGTTCACCTGGACAACCGCGGCTAAAGGCCGTGGGGCCGGCCCGAGGACCTATTAGTCCCCGTTGGTCTGGCCAACCGGGACTAAAGCCCCTCCCCTCCGCCAGCTGTGGGCCGAGCGCGCTGGGCCCAGACTATTGGTCGCGGGTCTCGTCCCGAACCGTGACTAAAGACCCCTATGGTCGCGGGTCCATTATTTTGGGGACTAATGGGGGCGTACCGAAGGCCTATTTTCTACCAGTGGAAGTAACTTATTCTTTAGACCATGAGATCATGCCAATCACTGGTACCGGAAGGGTGCTTTGATGTCATCAAATTTCACACCGTAACAGGGTGACTATAAAGGTGTCGTTAGGTATTTGGAAAGTATTGGTTGAGGATCATGGATCAAGAGTGGGATTTGTCCATCCAAAACAAGGATGTTATATCATGGGAACGAGAAAAGAGTACTTGTCGATAACGATATTGAACAAGGTATGGTTGATACCAATGATCGAATCTCGGACATGTAAAATATCGCGAGACAAAGGGAATTAGTCACGACGTTGATGGTTCACACGATCACGAGAGTCATCGTTGAATATATAGGAGTCATCACGGATCTCCAGATCCCGCTGTTGATTATTGATCGAAGAGGAGTCTCGATCATGTCTATCTTATTCGCGAACCGTAGGGTGACACACTTAAGGTCCGATGACGCGTTTGAGAGGATACGGAATATCGAAGAATGTTTTGGGCAGCACCGAAATTGTTTCGGGGAAAATTTAAATAGTTCAACAGGTTTTTCATCGAATGGTTGTTAATAGAATTAACAAATGATTCAAGATGCTATATGCAAAAGTTTGTTAATAGAATTAATAAATGCTGAAATAAATAAACAAAAATATTTTAATTATTTATTAAAGAAAAACTCTTGGATTTTCTAAGTGGAGTTTTAAGGGAAAATGAGTGGGTGTGAGTGGAGTATCCACTCACATGATGAGGGAAGAGGTGGGGGCACACCCATGGGCTGGCCGCACCCCCCCTTGGTCCGCCTCCCCCCTCCTATAAATAGAGGGCATGAACTCACTCTCTCTCACACACTTGCCCACCTTACTTTCTCTCCACCCGCTGCTCCATTCCATGGTCTCTGGCTTGGCGAAGCCCTGACCGTGGGATTCTTCACCACCACCAAGTCGTCGTGCTGCTGGAGTTCCAAGGGATCCTCTACTTCCTCCTCCCCGCTGGATCGAGGGAACGGAGGTCGTCATCAACCGTACGTGTGACCGATCACGGAGGCACCGCCAGATTGCGGTGCACATCTTCTCGCTCTCGGGATCGGTGTGAGAACGACTACGCCAACAACGAGATTTGATCTCGTAACGCTTTGTGTCTTCGAGGGTATGTTCTTCTTAGACTCTCCCTATGCCCATTTCACTTCATCTCCTAGATTAGATCTTGGCCATCCGGGTGTCTCTCGGGTAGGAATTTTTTTTCTGTGCAACAACCCCTTCACTCCCATCTATGGTGATTATCATGTTATACATAAAAAGTACACACAATTGTCATGCTTTAAAGGTATAAACTTCTATGATGGCTACATGTCCTAAAACACATTGTTGAAAGAAATAATCATTTGTGTTGCTAGGTCACCCTCGTAAGGCTAGCGTGGTTTGATGTCACTGCCACATCATACTTCTTCCTTTTTACCCCCAGATAAAGGATTTTGGGAGGTACCGTGTCACGCAATACCTATGCCTATGTAACATAGGCCACCCCGTACCTACATACATCATACTTCTTAATGGACAATATTGTAAACACTAGTGCAATGATTCATATTTCGTTTGCATGACCACATCTCTCTCATCTATCTACAGTTGGTGGTGTCAATGCATTATGCATAAATCAACCCATCACATGCATCATAGAATATCTCCAAAGTATGACAAGTCATAAAATATCCAACACAACGGCAAATGCATAACAAATATCATCTCATACCACAATAACCACCATGGAAATTACATACATAGATCCATACTCATGCAAGGCACATCATATGGACTTAAAAAATGATCATACATTGAGAGATTAGATCAAGTTACCACCACTAAACCAAAGTCCATGGGGTGTACTACTCTCCCTCCATCATGGTGACGATGGTGGAGAGGTTGGAGACCACCCTGGTAGCACCCCACCGGTGTTTTCACCCTCCAATATGCAACTCCAGGTTTTCTGTTTCGTGGTTTTGTGTTTCTGCGGTGCTCCTCTCCGAAAGCCGTCGGGGGACTATCTTTATATTCGTTTTTAGGTCAAGACAAAGGCACGGAGATGAAAACGTACGGCATTGGAGCAGCACGGGGGGTGGGGGGGGGAGATGGACCCTCCCACTTGGCCAAGGAATCTGGCCGCGTGGGGCCACCTCTTTCCCTCCTCGGATTTCCTTTCGTGCCCTTCCTTTGCTCCTACTCATTCCTTAAAAAAAACGATCCTCGAAAAATATTAGGTCATTTGGACATCATTTGGGTTTGTGAAACATCAAAATATAGAAAATAGGATTTTCTGCCGGTGCAGGGTTAATTCCAGAAAAATAGGGAAACTGTGAAATATTCCCAAAATCAATATAAAACAATGATATAACCCTTATATAATGCAAATATGATATAAATATAAGTAATACAATGGAAAGTTCATGTATGACTTTTACATGCATCAGCGACCTAGGGTGGGGCCGCGCCTGGCACCCTCCTGGTGGCCCATGGACCCTCTCTGGCTCTCTTTTGGACTCTATTTTCGTTCCGGGTAAAAACCCCGTGAATTTCCAGTCCTTTCCGAGAATATTTTCTTCAGAATTTTTCTGAAATAGAAAAAATTCAACTGGCCTGGGGCATCTTGTTAATAGGTTAGTCAATGAAAAAATGCGGAAAACAAAGGAAAACATGTGAAAACATGATAATAACATAAGGGCATTGAATAGAAAATAAGCATGGAGCATCAACAATTATAGATACGTTTACAACGTAGCAGCCGACGGCATTGTAATCTATGCCGACGGCTTTTCGGCCGTTGGCGTATCGATGCGTTCCTGTAGTGGATCTTGATGTACCTACGAAGACCCATATAGGACGGATTTCCTCTCTCGGAGCTGTCTCTGAATTAGGCCTCATGGACTTGTTATGTATCTTCTGGACGTCGATCCAGGATTATAGGTTACTGGAAGCTTGACGTAAGTGTCATGCTATGTGCATGATCTTCTTAACAAGCATGACTTTAAAAAACAATCCTCCCTTTTGAATACCCTCGAAAAACAATCCTCCCTTAGAGCGACGAACGTAATGGCATCTCGGCAAAGTATCGCCCAGGAAACCGGTAACATGTGTTTTGAACACTCTTCCACCGACAATGACTATGGGTTTTAGCGATGAAAGAGTCGACCAAACTCGCCGCAATAAATGTGGTTTTCTATCATGGGCTTCCATAATAACTGGAAGAATAAAATTTTATCATGCCAGCTATGATGGCGCTTTCTTCCATAGCCATTCCGAGCAACAATTTCGGCAACAGCCAAGCAACCGAGATAAACAACCTCTTGGTAAAACTTTCTCTAGTACCACTCTATTGGGCGAGCTTAACGAGGGAGCGAGCTTTGGATAATCACTACAGGAATGAGCCAATACACCGACGGCTTTTGGCCGTCGGTATAGGCTAAAATGCCTTCGGCACAGGCTGTGCCGACAGCGTAAGACCGCGTAGGCATATGCCGAATTACCGTAGGCACACTAAAAGCCGTTGGCGTAGGTCTATGCCGACAGCAAAGCCCTCGGCATAGCTTTCCCTTTGTCGATTTTCAAAAAAATCAAGAAAATATTTCGTAATTTTCCGAATTTTTTTTTGAACTTTTTTTAATCTCTATTCTGAAATTTTGCACTTAGCCACATATTTAATCTCTAATATCTAATTAGACAATTAATATAGTCAACATACTTAACTTACTCAAACTTCCCGTTCGGTCACCCATCCTGAAATTCCTCCAGCCTAAGCACGCTTAACATTTGAGTTCCTTCCAAACTAGATTCCAATTGAGATGTTCGAATTTCCTCATATTACTATCATATCAATCATATTAACCTATGGGGAATGATGTTAAACTTTTCTATTGTTTAAATTTAAAAAATATTTCAATAAATAACAATGATTATATAATTACCTTTATTAAATATATAACAATATAACGTTAGAAATTACTTAATTTTTTAAATAAATTATTCAATATGGAATAATTCATATCTTTAAATCCCTAAATCGAAATTTGACAAATAAAATGTCTAATCAATTAGAAAAATTAAAATAATTCAAATATGACATCCATATAATAGAAACGTCGATAGGTTTAAAAAATTTGAACTCTTTTGATAAATAGTCATGGTAGTCATTTTGACAGTTTCTGCCGATTCAGCTGGAAACGGGTCAAATTTGAACTACAAGTGTCTCCTAGTTTGCTCATGATTTAAAAAAAACATTTTTAGGTATAAAACTACCAATTTCATTGGAGATACACCAAGAGTTTGTCAATATTCAAGCCCTAGCTACAAACTGTCCTGCTCGACGTCTTGACTTTTTCATGAAACCGGCTTAGAAAATTCCAGAAAATTAAAAAAAAACTAAAATGACGCAAGACCTTCGTGTGGTTTCATTAAATATGTCCTAGTATCCACCAAAAATTATAAACTTGGAATACGACAGTTGTGTTGAAAATATGTTCACATAAATGAGCTATCTCCTACAAACATTCTAGGGTTTCGTGCCAAATGAAGGGTGTTATGGTCAAATCCATGACATAGTTTGTTCAATTATGCCCATATTCCACACAGAACATGCATATTCGAAGCACGGACAACGTTCACGGAGAAGGTTTTCCTTTTCATTGAATAAAAAAACCATTTTTCATTTTCCCTGTGTGAAAAATGACTTTTTTGTGAAGCACCCACCATAAATATGTTGCAAAACTTGGGAGATGCATTTCTTTAAAATACTATACCATGTTATATGCACAAATAACAAAATTGTTTCCTCTGAAAAGGCTGCCATCCACCTCTTTTGCAAAACACAAGTTTCTACCGATTCAGCTCGAAACGGGTCAAATTTGAATGACAAGTGTCTCCTAGTTTGCTCATGATGTTTTGAAAAAATCATTTTAGGTACACAACTACCTATTTCAGCAGAGATACACCAAGATTTTCTCAATATTCAAGCCCTAGCTACGAACGGTCATGCCCTTCGTCTTGACTTTTTCATGAAACCGGCTTAGAAAATTCAAGAAAATTTTAAAAAACCGAAAATTATAAAAGACCTTAGCTTGGTTTCATTATATATGTCCTAGTATCGACAAAAAATAATCAACTTGGATTATGACAGTTGTCTTGAAAATATGTTCACATAAATGAGCAATCTCCCTCGAACATTCTAGAGTTTCGGGACAAATGACGGGTGTTATGTCCATATCCATGGCATAGTTTGTTTAAATATGCCCATATTCCACACAAACATGCATGCATATTGGAAGCACAGACAATGTTCACGAAGAAAGTTTTCCTTTTCACTGAATAAAAAAACAATTTTCCATTTTCTGAGTGTGAAAATGGCTTTTTTTGTGAAGCACCAACCACAAATATGTTGCAAAACTTGGGAGGTGCATTTTTTGAAAATACCAGACCATGTTATATTCACAAATAACCACATATATTGTTGCCTCTGAAAAGGTTTCCATCCACCTCTTTTGCAAAACAAAAGTTTCTGTCGATTCAGTTGGAAACGGGTCAAATTTGAATTACAAGTGTCTCCTAGTTTGCTCATGATTTTTTGAAAAAAATCCATTTTAGGTACACAACTACCTATTTCATCAGATATACACCAAGAGTTTCTAAATATTCAAGCCCTAGCTACGAAAGGTCATGCCCGTCGTCTTGAGTTTTCATGAAAATAGCTTAGAAAATTCCAGAAAATTTTAAAAAACCTAAAATTATGTAATACCTTCAAGTGGTGTCATTATATATGTCCTAGTATCCACCAAAAAATAATAAACTTGGAATACGACAGTTTTTTTGAAAATATGTTCACATAAATGAGCTATCTCCTACAAACATTTTAGGGTTCAAGGCCAAATGACGGGTGTTATGGCCAAATCCATGGCATAGTTTGTTTAAATGTGCCCATATTCCACCCAAACATTCATATTGGAAGCACAGACAATGTTCACGGAGAAAGTTTTCCTTTTCGTTGAATAAAAAAACCATTTTCCATTTTCCGAGTGTTAGAAATGGCTTTTTTGTGAAGCACCCACCATAAATATGTTGCAAAACTTGGGAGATGCATTTTTTCAAAATACTATACCATGTTATATGCACAAATAACCAAATTGTTTCCTCTGAAAAGGCTTCCATCCACCTCTTTTGCAAAACACAAGTTCCTTCCGATTCAGCTAGAAACGGGTCAAATTTGAACTACAAGTGTCTCCTAGTTTTTTAGGTACACAACTACCTATTTCATCAGAGATACACCAAGAGTTTCTCAATATTCAAGCCCTAGCTATGAACGGTCATGCCCGTCGTCTTGACTTTTTCACGAAACCGGCTTAGAAAATTCCAGAAAAATTAAAAAGACCTAAAATGATGCAAGACCTTCGCGTGGTTTCATTAAATATGTTCTAGTATCCACCAAAAATGATAAACTTTGAATACGATAGTTGTGTTGAAAATATGTTCACATAAATGATCTATCTCCTACGAACATTCTAGGGTTTTGTGCCAAATGAAGGGTGTTATGGCCAAATCCATGACATAGTTTGTTTAAATATGCCCATATTCCACACAAACATACATATTGGAAGCACGGACAACGTTCACGGAGAAGGTTTTCCTTTTCAATGAATAAAAAAACAATTTTCCATTTTACGAGTGTGAAAAATGGTTTTTTTTGTGAAGCACCAACCACAAATATGTTGCAAAACTTGGGAGATGCATTTTTTGAAAATAGTAGACGATGTTATATGCACAAATAACCACATTGTTGCCTCTGAAAAGGTTTCCATCCACCTCTTTTGCAAAACACAAGTTTCTGCCGATTTAGTTGGAAACGGGTCAAATTTGAATTACAAGTGTCTCCTAGTTTGCTCATGATTTTTTGGAAACAAACAATTTTAGGTACACAACTACCTATTTCATCAAATATACACCAAGATTTTCTCAATATTCAAGCCCTAGCTACGAACTGTCATACCCGTCGTCTTGACTTTTTGATGAAAATGGCTTAGAAAATTCCAAATTTTTTTAAAAAACCTAAAATGATGCATTACCTTCGGGTGGTTTAAATATATATGTCCTAGTATCCACCAAAAAATAATAAACTTGGAATACGAAAGTTTTTTTGAAAATATGTTCACATAAATGAGCTATCTACTACGAACATTCTAGGGTTTCAGGCCAAATGACGGGTGTTAGGGCCAAATCTATGGCATAGTTTGTTTAAATGTGCCCATATTCCACACAAACATGCATATTGGAAGCACGGACAATGTTCACGGAGAAAGTTTTCCTTTTAATTGAATAAAAAAACCATTTTCCATTTTCCGAGTGTGAAAAATGGCTTTTTTTTGTGAAGCAACCACCATAAATATGTTGCAAAACTTGGGAGATGCATTTTTCTAAAATACTATACCATGTTATATGCACAAATAATCAAATTGTTTCCTCTGAAAAGGCTTCCATCCACCTCTTTTGCAAATCACAAGTTTCTGTCGATTCAGATGGAAACATGTCAAATTTGAACAATAAGTGTCTCCTAGTTTGCTCATGATTTTTTTGAAAAAATCATTTTAGCTACACAACTACCTATTTCATAAGAGATACACCAAGAGTTTATCCATATTCAATCCCTATCTTCGAACGGTCATGCCCGTCGTCTTGACTTTATCATGAAACCAGCTTAGAAAATTACATGAAAATAAAAAAAAACTAAAATTATGCAAGACCTTCGCGTGGTGTCATTATATAAGTCCTAGTATCCACCAAAAATAATAAACTTCTATTACGACAGTTGTGTTGCAAATATGTTCACATAAATGAGCTATCTCCTACGGACATTCTAGAGTTTCGGGCGAAATGACGAGTGTTATGGCCAAATCCATGGCATAGTTTGTTTAAATGTGCCCATATTCCACACAAACATAAATATTGAAAGCACGGACAATGTTCATGGAGAAAGATTTCATTTTCATTGAACTAACACGGAGGCCCTCGCAAATGCGAGGGCATCTTATATTTTGACATAATTTCAGTGTTTTATAATTAGAAATAACACGGTTTAATGTTCAATTAAAACATATGATGTTAATCAGCTCTAACTTGTGAAATTTCCACCTGGATTAGTTTTTTTTACTCAAATGTGCTCTTTTAATGTAAAGCAATATGATTGCACCATAAAAATCTAACCGAGCTGGTCATGAACACTCCGAATAACTTCGTCAAATGCATTATTTAATTCAACTCAAAGAATAATTTCCATTGAAATAAAGTGATCTACTAAAGAAATACAAAGACCTATAAATAAATCTTTGAATGAAAAGGATAGAGATATGTGCTGCTGATGATGTTGATGAAATTTTCTCACTGAATTCTTTCGGTTATAACTTATAACCATATTTACCGGTATTGATCTGTCAAGAGTTCCAAGGGCCTTCGGCATTTGCAATCTTAATTACAAATGACTTAGTCGCCACCTCCATACACATTTTAAGCTCTTTGTCTCGTTCTCAAAAATCATTTTAAAAATGAATCTCTGTTCACACTATTATTGCTTTAGATAATGGTTCTTCTTAGAAAATGCTATTGTAGGTATTACACATGTAGTGATACTACGAAGGTACTTCCTTAGATAAATGTACACACGTGGTTCTTTTCTATTTCCAAATATATATCAAGGATCGGAACAGCGGACAAACTTCATGGATTACTCAAATTTATTTACAATTAATATATTATTTTATACATATCTTATCATTCTTAAATTACAATGAAAATTTCCTCAGGGTTTTTATCATGTTATTGAGAATGGATATTCATGTACCTTTTGCCGGCCAGATTTAGTTACATAGTTTTCAGTACCTTTTTTTATAGTGCATATAGTCAAACATGTATTTGGATTTTTGAGTGGTCTAGTTCACAACTTATAGCCTAGCATGTCATCCCTGACACGTCCATTTGTATTTAGCAATTTTCTTAATTAGATTAGATCGGATTGTTGTTAGCCTTAGGAGACCAATATTCACATGAAAATTTCATTTAATGAGTAGAGAGAGACTCTAGCAAGCGCCGGCAGGCCGGGGTGGTGTATATATGGTGCAACGGCGGCAACCTAGCTAGCTGGGCTGCTGGCAAAGGTCTGCTCCATCACCTCTTGCATGATCTCTTCGCAGCCTGCCTCCGCCAATGGTGCTTGTGCGTGATAGGGTTTTGCAGCCTGTCTCGGCTAATGGTGTTTGTGCCTGATAGGTTTGTGGTCGATTCTGGCTGCACCTATTCGTCCTGGTCAATTTGCCGTGGATCCCACCAATCGGTTTCTTTTTTACGTATCCACCGATCGGTTTTAATGTGTGTTATTCATGTACACACAACGTGATCGATCACTAGACAGACAGCGCGCTTCGCCGCGCCGCATGCCTTGCGTGGTCAATTGGTGCGGTTAAGCGTCATATGGGTGAATGTTTTCTAAACAATTAAACGTTTTAGCAACTGCTTAATCTGGCAATGTTATCAAGCGTATCGTGATAAAAGCATGTAATTTGGGCAGTTTTGGACATTGTGCTGCAAGAGAGGCTGCAGACAGGATTAGCCCAGAGACGCGAGAGATTTATGTTTAAGACAAAAGTCTTGATGGCCCTGCTTTATAAGGAAAGCAATGTTTTGTTACATCATTCTTTTTGTTACAATTGTTGGGAAACACCGGAGCGCAAGGTTCAACACACAGAAGAGAGACCAACCAACCAGCAAGCCCTCCAGGTCTAAGAAGCACTACTAAATAGAACACCTCCAGTACACTACACATCATACAACAACGGTTAAAAGTCAAAAGAAATCATCAGCCGGATTCCCTTATCCTTCTTATTCATCTCCTCAGATGACGTGCCCTTCGCTTAGCTTCCTCCATCGGCCAAACAAATGCCTTATGGATCCTGGAATCCCAAAGAGGTCGCCAAGACTGGATAAAAAAATGATACATCAGTTGGTTGCCAAAAGATCTTCCCTTAAAAAATCAGCTTGTTCTGAAAGGTCCAAAAAGACCACATCGTTGCAGCTGCTCCCTCCCAAATAACATCAACATTCTTAACCTCCCCATATCGAGTCAAACAAATCATATCGATCACAGACTATAGGGCATCAGGCCAACCCATAGCCTCCTTTATAAACAGCCAAACAAAAGCCAAAATAGGACAAATAAAACACAAATTATCAATTGACTCTAAACTTTAACATAATGGGCAAAGGCCATTTGTAGGATCATTTCTATCCGGAGCCTGCTCCCTCGCCGGAAGTCTATCATGAATCACCTGCCATAGAATCATTCTAATTTTCAAAGGAATTTCAAGTCGCCAAATCTTCTGCGTTTGAGGATCCGATACTCCCTGGTATGAGAACCATTTATACATTGATGTATAAACCCCTTTCTTCTTAGAAGCCAATTTCACCCTATCTTTCTCATCAGATAGGAAGACTGGGAGATTTTTGTTTACTTCCATAATTCAAGTTTACATATATGATGACTGAAAACATATTGTACGGGGAGCCCCAGAGCTGCAGGTGATTGCCCCGACATACAATCGAAGGGGATAAAAAATTAAAAATAGAAAAACCAAGAAATACCATGCTTTTGGTCTCATAAAATGATGTCTCCAATCAAGGCGTCCTTGTTGTTTCGATGGAACATGGAAGACACCCTCTACTGGACATTCAACTCAATCTTTATTTGCTAAGGAGAGGGCCGAGTATGTTTTGCACCTCCAAAACTCCCCCGGCGAGGGGTAAAGCTAGTGTTACATAAAAGAGTTGCATCCTAAATGAACTCTATTCGCTAAGGAGCTAATAGAATAACCTGATCGAAATATAAAACCAGCATCAAAGAACTCAATAGATGGACGTGCAACTGCGAAATACATTTAATTGAATACCATTACACAACTGATCAGATTCTTTGACTTATGGAGGTAAACATAAATCTCCCTAAATTGGTTATAGGTTGGTTGAAAGGAGATTTTACACACTCTTACCAAAATAAGACCGTCTACTAACCAGGCAGCACCACATGGCACTGCATTCCTTTATTATTGTGCAGAGCACCCTAATTTCCTAACGACATGTGCGACCCAACGTTTTATCTTTCTGTAGCTGGCTGTCGGCACCAGCTTAAGGATGTTGTCATTGAGCAAACTTGCCATTATAAAATCATGCTCTCAGCAAAGACATGTACCATTGTAACCAGTTACATCAAACCAGACTCGAGCAAGAGACTTGCATCCAACATATCAATTAACTTGATAAAGTATTTGAACATGGGATAATTATTAAGTTAGTCACGTATCATTAGAGCACAGGGAAAATTCAGGAATTACTTGAAGAAAAAAACAAAGTGGATATTTCGCACGGTAATGATAACTTGCATCAACATAAAACTGTGTGAATAAATACCTCATAAGGTATACATTGTGTTAGATGAAAATGGTTGTTCCAATATGTTGTAGGTTGTTTTCTTATCATAGCTATCTCTGAAGTTTGCATAAAAAAATCTTAAGTATGCTGTCATTGCGCAAACTTGCCATTCTAAACATCATGCTCTTAGCAATGGCGTGTATGATTGTAACTTTGTTACTTCAAACCAGACTCGAGCAAGAGAGTTGCATCCAACATATAATTTAGCTTGATAAAGTATTTGATCATGTGATAATTATTAAATTATTCGCATATCATTAGAGCAGAGGGAAAATTCAGGAATTAATTGAACAAAAAAGAAAGTGAATACTTCACACGGTAATGATAACTTGCATAACATAAAATTGTTTGAATAAATACCTCAGAAGGTACACTTTGTTTCAATTCAAATGGTCGTTCCAATATATTGTAGGTTGTTTTCATATCATAGCTATCTCTGAAGTCTGTACCCAAAATAATTTAAAAAGGTCAACGGTAGTGATAGCTGGAATAACATAAAATCGTCTATGTACTAAGCAAATACCTCATAGAGCTGGAGAGCGAGATTCTCTAGACCTTGTGATGCTGGAAAATACAAATTAGTGCACGCTGGTCGGAAGCCACGCACCACCCATTTATAAATTATGTCTTCAAGTTACTAAATGTAGGGAAATGTCTCAAATCCTTCTTCAGAACAACCTGGATAGCCTATACATGAAACACCAAGCTAGGATTTAATTTTCAGTGTAAAAGCAACAAAATACCGAAATAAGTAGTACATCTTTTCGAAATTAAAGCCACATACTTGGAAGTAATGGAACATATCTATAAAACCTATCCAATTTTCTGAATCTCTAAGTTACAGAGGAACAACGTTCTAACATTAGCCATATTGAGAAAAGCCCGAGAGAACTATTATTGCTCTAAATCATGTCATTTTTATTTATACACCCGAGAGAAGCATCATTGCTCTGTGCTAAATCATGTCATTTTTTTCTTTATACAAAAACTTCGTAATTTTCTATCAAGACTATCTCAGATCCAAGTATTCATTTAATTTACAATCCTAGCTTACATGTCCCATCTGAAGTTTGATATTCAATAACTCGGGTTGTTTTGCTGCATCCATATGCAACTAATTTATATGTACAATTAAAGATGGGACATAACACTATATATACTGCTAGAGAAGCATTGGATGACAAACGAAAAAATAACAATAAGAAAGTATCACTTCAGATTCAGCTACCAAGTTCAAATCTATAGCAGCTAACAAACCATGAAAAGTATGCAGTCTGCATTGCTCACATAATCATTGCCATAATAAGAGTAACAACAATCACCATCGCAGTAACCATTGATGTGACAATCCTGACGATAGCGCAGACCAGAGTAGTGCCAGAGAGCACATCCTCTCCATCGGCACCTCAACTGCCACCTAGCGAGCACATCCTATCCATGGTAAAACCATGGAGAATCATGTAGGTAGGGCGGATAGGAGGATAGGGGGAGCCTCTAGATGCAAACGCCGCCCATCACGATATTGGACAACTCCGCCTATCCCGTCATTCCATTCACCGGCCAATTTGGCCGATGAGCACGGGGAGGAAAACGGTTGTAAGAGGGTCTTAGGAGCGAGTCGATGGCGAAAATTAAGGCAGCCTTTGGGGGAGAGCAGGGAAAGCAGCGAGAAACCTCAGGAGATGTGTTAAGATGGCTGGACCCTGATCCGGGACGACAGGAGCACGGGAGTGCGTCGGCACCGTCACCGGCTAGGAAAAAGGGGCAAGGGGACGACGCAGATGATGCGATCGAGAAAGGAAAAGGTGGGGAATGTCGGGACATGAGCTTTACACTGCTTCGCACCACTCGCTAGCTGTGGCACATACCTAAGGAAGAAATAAGAGGCCCACAGTCAGCGATACAAATGTGTAAATGGCTAAAAACAGCCAGTTTTTACTCATGTTGGCCCACGTGGCATAGTTACAAATCGGTTATGCCCCGAGAATATTTTCTCACAAACTGGGGTAAAGCTTTAGTTAATGAGACCACATAGTCCACTTTATTTTTGCTCTAGTACTACTCACTTCCCATCTCTTCTTTGGCTCAAAAGGATCACTTTTTCTTCTCACCTTGGTCTCATCACTCTCTCGTAGGAACTTACTAAAGGTGATCAACTACTCTAAATAATATTGGCTGACTAATATTCTTGGAAACAAAATAGAACTAAGAAACTTAGTTTACTTGAGTGCTTGGTTGTTTTTACAAAAACTGATTTACACAGAGCAACATGGAGACAAAGTGCACCTATTTCTTGCTAATAATCGAAAACTAATACAACGATCACGAGCACCCCATGAAAAAACTCAGGTGAAGAAGAAAATAAACCAATCCAAGGATCCTACCTTAAAAAGGACTCTATCGCACATATTGTTGTAACACCCATAGGGTAAAATAAAGGTGAATCGGCGAGGGAAGAAGACATGAATCAAGATGACTGTTAGAAAAAAATCATTATCGGCCCACAATTCATTAAAATATTTTAACTTGTACTCATGCTCTAGGGTATTTTTTTTAGATTTGCTAATCGAGTAAGTTCATGGCAGTGGGAATAGAAAGAATAAGAAACCTATATTCTAGACCAAAGCCTGAAAATACAAACTGTATTTTAGGCATAGTTTCACATAGATATTAGTTTGAATCTATTACAATTTATTTTGGTGCATGTCACGACACATATTTTCTTGTATGTCATTGCAGGATAAGTCTGGAAGAAAATAAGCTAAATCCGAAGCATATGGCAAGGCAACTTCTTCTGACATTCTTTATAATCCGATATGCTAAGATCAAATATATTGCTTGTCTCTATGTGGAGAAGTAGTGAGACATGGAGAGGAAATCTTAAAGTAATTCAATGAACTGATATGCCAGCGCTAGCTACCGTAGATATAAAATAGATGGATGGTCAGCGACAACAAAAATGATGTGTACAAACCGGAGTTCATTCTAATCCAAAACTGTAGCGAAATTATTTTAGTCACCATAACGTGCCCATGTTCAGTATAAAATTGAATGGCCTAGCATTCAAGACAGAATTCTTAGGGCATAGAAATTTAATAGGGTGATTTCAGCTAACAAAAATCGCAAAATGCAAGTAAGCAGTCTAAGATCCTATAAGACTCAAGTACATCCTAAATATTTGGGAAACGCTAAGGTATTTCATCAGGCGTAACCTGTAGAATATTTGAGACTTCTTTGAAGAATTTAGCTCTCAACTATATTCCAGAATAAGATTTGCCTCTCAACTATATTTCACAAAATATATATCAATTGAACCTTACTACTTCATCAAGTGAATTAGTAGTGACTTTGTATCAATGTGTCATATAATGTTGTTCAGATTAAAGATCAAGGAACTGAAATAGAAAAATAGACGTGATTCGATATGAACCTGAAGGGTCATCGGAAGACATCATATGGCAGGAAGAGATGACAGCCTTCTTCCCTTATGTGGGTTCAACCTTCAGGATTTTACAGCGTCTAATCTTTTGTTGGAAAACTAAGCAAGATGCTTTTCTTCTTATTCACAAACCTGAAAATAGAAATAGCATATCACACTTAAGTGACACACTTTCCCTAAAATGGTTATTTGAAACTTTATATCATCAAATCTCCAATTAAGAATACAAAGTGGACAAAGCGATCAGACGCATCGATGAAGGTCGAGATCCTCCTGTGCACCCGGCCGCGGCGCTTTTTGACAGGGAGAGAGAAGAGGAGGTGAGGAAGAGGGACAAAAGAGGAAAGGGAGAGAGCGGCCAGGCGCTACGTGCGCACGGACATGCGTAATCGCTGTTCGACAACCGACCCCTGGGGGATGCGGGCGTTCTGTCCTTGCATCTCTCTACTCGTTGTCCTGCCTCCATGCCTACCGCGCCACCGCCATCCCAACCACCTCCCGAGGTCACACGACGAACAAATGGACACGCGCAGCCTGTGAGCGCCACTGACCATTGAGTGCTGCATGAAAAAATATTGTATTACATGAAACTTTAACTGATTAGTGACAAACTTATATGAAACTTTTGTATTACAAGCTTCATAGATGAGGCTTATTGTTTGGTTTCACGCATTTATATTTTCTTACATTTAGGATTACGATGACCCCAAAACCATAATGTATTGAATATCTTTATCCACTTCGCAGCAAAGATGTCACATAAATCCATAAGATAAATCCAATACAAATATACATATTCACTCATTTGTGTATGTTAAAAGAGTGGCTAGTTTTCTCGTCACTGGAAATATAAATGGCTTGTTATGCGAAATATAAATAACCTGTTATGCGATGTAAAATAGGACTTCCTATTCAGTGCAATATTTAGAGCATTACCTGTTATATAAATATATAATAAATTCAATACACAGTAAATACTATAAAATTAACTTGTAGACTTAGCATGCTAATTCTGAAAACAAACATAGGAACCTTCCACTCTGTAAAAGACTGCACAGCCTATAAATCTCCTAAAGCATCAAGGTTTGCCCAAGTAAGATCTAAGCGCAATTGTGATGATTAACAGAGTAATCAAATAGGAACTTCCCAAATCATTTATTAGCGCTCTTTCGGAAATCAGAGCTCCAATGTCTTGAGGAAGGCACCGACGAAGATATCTAGACGAATAAGCTCACTCACGCACTTGAAAAAATTATAGGCATTTCAACCCAGATAAGAATCAGGACTTCCAAGTATATATATCTATATCTATACTATATAACGTGGCTTAAAGACCGTACGTTCGTCGTTAATTTAGTCCCTCAACTTTTAGAAAATCAACCCGCAGTCCCTCGTTAACGTGTGTGGTGGTCGTTTTGCTTCTTAGTCCCTTCGAGATGAAAAAATCAATCTGCAATCCACATCCACCCAGTTCCACACGTCCACCCGATCCCCTCGCTCCTCTCTCCTCGCGATGGAAGGCGCGATGGTCGTCGGCGGGATCCCCCTTCGTCTCTGTTCGCGAGAGCTACAAGGGCACCAGATCCGCCGGCACCACCATCCAATACCCCAGACCAATAAGTTATCTGCGCCGCCATGCATGCTCGCGACGGCCGGCATGCCCGCCCTCATCTGCGTCAAGATCGCCACCACGATGTTTGCTGCTCTACTCCGGCAAAGCCAGCCTCCTACCGTCCCTCCGGGTCGTCGGCCGCCCGCCATTGTTGGCGACTTGTTCCAGCCCCTGCACGACGGTTGCTGCTCTACTCCGGCGAAGCGAACCTCCTACCGTCCTTCCAGGCCGTCGGCCGGCCGCCCTTGTTGGCGACTTGTTCCAGCCCCTGCCAGGTTCAGCGCGGACCAGGTTCTGCGGTCGATCAATGGCGCCCTAGATGACAGTGTGCGGGTCCGGTAATAAGCAAAAGCATCTTGTTTGTACAGCTCGATTTGCTCATTTGCGATACTACACTGCCTTCTAATCATTGTTAAAGTTGTATATGATGCTTGTATTACCTCGAATTTTCTGTATAATATCTCAGCCTAATTATCTTATTAGGATAAGAGGTCCCAGATAAAGATAATTAGTATAAGAGAGGTCAGCTAAGACGGTTCCTGTGAAGATAGTCAAATGATATAAACTGAAACTCTGCTTTTTCTTGGAGTCCAGTATAAATTACATCATAAATCTCCGCACTTCTTCTCTATATTTAGACTTTTGCAGGGATCTTGTCCGACAAATATATTGTTAGATAGAGAAATGTTTATGTTAGTGGGACAATAGATATTGATGAACTAAGGTCTGGTTTACAAGGTTGGTACCAAATTATATATATGAAACAGAAACAACAGTTGATGCAGCCTGTATGTTGTTGCTCACAACTCATGGTGAAATATAGCCTTGATGTTAAACTTTTTTTATCTGCATATTTACCTTTTTTGCCACTGTATGCATAACCTGAACCCTAAGCATATTCTGTGACAGTGGGTTTTCTACCATGATTAGGGTGGAGCTCATAAAACATGTCCTATTGACCAATCACTCCGGCTTGAATAACCAGTATGTTTGGCTTATGTTAACTTCATATAATAGTTAGTATGCTTCTTAATTATCTCTTTCGTGATAATATTTATGAAGGTGGTTTTGATTCTATGCAGATTTAATGTTCATTTGTTATTTGGATCCCAACATCGGTATTGAAATTTCTTCTTCTACTTTGTAGGATGAGTTCATCATTTCATTCGTCTAGACAATTTAGACAGTGTGGTACTATGGGTGACATGGTTGTATAAATTCAGTGGACCGAATATTCGTGCACGCGTTGAACCTTTGCGGCTCTGACTACATATTGGGATATGTAGAAGAATTTCTCATTTGTAGATGTCCCTCAAATCCAGGTGTTACTGTAAGAGGGCCATTCATTGGGCAAAATCGAGACAATAAGATCCACCCAAGTTCAACATGCAATGTGTCATGACGATGATTTTATACGCGAGAGTAGAAGCCACATGAACCTTCAGTCTTGTACGTTGATTTGAAGGTTTGCTGGCTGTGTTGGTCAGTGCATCACCGTCTAACAATATATCTTGGTTTGGTCATTTTAAATGCACTTGCAATCATGAGGTCGCTAGAGAAGAATACCTACTTTGTTTGGTTCTTGCATGTAGTAAAGTCGGTTATTAAATCTGTTGCCGGATGCAAAAACATTATGGGATCTGACCTTTTGTTTCGAAGATACTTACATTCTCTCATCGTGTTGTCAGTTTTCTATTTAGTATTATGATTTTCTACTTCGGTTGCGGACTTTTTTCTTCGCTTTGTGAACCTATTTTTCTATAAATATTTTCCATAAGAAAAAGAGTGAACAATGTATCGGTTTATTTTATATTTGTTGCAACATACGGGTATTTTGCTAAGGACTGTGGCGTATGCGCAAGGGTACATCGTCGTAGGCGACGATCGCGTCGTGGTCGGTTTGCAGAAAACCCCCTGAAAATTTCGAAAAACAGCCCACGGTTACATCCTTGACCTCACTACCAATCCCATCCGCTTGAGGAGAGCACCACACCAGGAGGCGTCGAAATGGACGTAAACTGTCCAAACTACCACAAATCCACCGCCGGCTTCCCCCCTCCGTCGCTAGCTTCTCCACTTGAGGTGCTGAACCTCGAAGCATGTGTAGGCTTCTCCAATCCATGAGTTCACAAGTGTTGCCTCTTCTCTGAACTCCCATAAGGCTCCTCTGAATTCCTCACCGTCGTCCAGTCTTTGGAGGGCCGCCGCTCCTCTCCGACTCTTTCGTCACCTCCGTCGTCTGCGGGAGCACCTAGCCGCCGCGTCCCGGCGAGATAGCTCGCTCCTGTCGAGGTCTCCCTGTCCCTGGTGACCTGGCCCCTTCGCCATGCATCCGCATTCTGACGAACTGCTACTGCCAGGTAACAGTTCGCGTCGTGCAGCAAGTTCGCGTCGTGCAGCAAATTAGTTCACTCGCCATCGCCGACCTTACAATATTGGATTGTCAATTGAATCGTGCACTGAAACTGGGCAGCTTTGCATGCTTTACAATATTGGATTGTTACTTGGAGTTACTGAATGGACTGAAGATTGTGACACGACATGTTAGACCGAAGATGTTCATGCACATGGAGAAATTCATCATCCGCAGATGATGACACAATAAATGAGGGAATCAAGTCACTTCAGGGCTTAGTAAATATAAACAATGAAAATGTGAAATTATTTAATCCTATTAAAACCGAGCCAGGTATGACAGGATTATTAGGCACTACTAACCTGCCCTCCATGATGGAAGAATTAAATCTTGAGCAAGCAGCTCTTGTTATTGGTTTCGACGAGACACTAAGTTATATTGATGTCTTGTTGAAAAAGCAGCATGCTCGACTTGGTAGAGCTCTTCATTGTCTCTCACAAGAGCTATATTCAAAAAATTATCACAGAATTTTTGAGCTATTATTTATGGATGTTACGGTGTGCAGTTTTAGTTGTAGTGCGGATTTTTTTCGGATGAAATTGTTGTCTCTATAATATAACAAGATGTATGAACCATAGATTATATCATTGCGTTATCACTGGCCGAAACCCGTAGCAGCGCACGGGCAAATATGCTAGTACCTAATAATAAAGGCGTTAAGTCTTCCCTGGTTTGGTTTTGGTTTGGTATATCATTGAAACTACCCTCAAAGTTGACACAAATTACACACCTTGCCACCGGTAAGTTGTACCTATTGAGATATATATTTATACCGTTTGGTCTGACAGGTGAATCGCTCCTATCGCAGCAGTCGGTCTCCGTTTCGCTTCCGTGGTCTCGATTAGTCAGATTGGTATGTCAACCGACCAGCCAGTTGCATGGCTCAGCAGGCAGGTAAGAATCGATCGAGTTAAACTACAACTAGCATAGAGATAGAAACGTGAATCCATTGGCCGGCCTCGAAACAAACACGGCGCTGACTTTCAAGCCATGGATCATGAGACATGAAGATAAAGAGATTGGGAATCGTGGGATTCGAGAGTTGAAGAGGATCGGTGGGAGAAGGCAAGTCCGCCGTCAGACTACAGGAGATCAACCAGGCCGTCAAACCGCCGGAGGTCCACCAGGACGATCAGGACCGTAACCATCCTACTCTCCCCCCGGTCTGCCCCGCACGCCTCGGGTCAGTGCGAGTGCCCCAATGAACCTCGGCTTGGCCTAGCGCATGGGATCCAACTGCCTGTACATTGTATGTCTGTTCCACTTCATAAAAAGCAAGGCCAGGGAACACGAATACGACGGCTACGAGACACCGCACTTCAAAGAAAACGACGACTACTAGGTACTACCCTCCTCAGATCAGTCGCACGCTGCGCGGCCTTCTCCAAGCGATTCCGCCGTATCCTTCCTCACCACCTCCTCGGACTTATGGCTCCGCGGCCGCTGCCGCCTCGGCATGAACCTCTGACCCCCGTAAATCGTGTGGCACCTCAGCTAGGACTGCAGCGATGGCCATGCCAAGCGCGATGTACGATCGTCTCTGGTGGCCACGTTCTGGTAGGCTCAGGCCGGCGCCATTATCACATCTACAACGGACTGTCTCTTCTTGGTCTTCGCCGGTGCAGTCTGTCTCCACCACTGGACATTGATCAGCACATACCGCGAGCTCAGGCGGTTGCATGCTCGATCTCTTGTGAGTGTGTGAAGCTATTTTATATATGAAGCATTTGTTCGTTCCTCTGAACTGGCTCTCGGGAAGCTCGACGGGACGTCAAGGTTTCGGCTCTGCTGTTTGAAGCGGTGGACAACACACACACACAGGTCGGAAGGAGGAGGCGCTCTGCATGGAGCTGGTAGGAGAGGAGGTGGGCGGGAGGATGAGAGCTGGCAGGAGAAGAGGTGGGTGTTGGTCTCGCCAGCAAGCGTAGGGAGGAGGACAAAGAGCTGAGGCGGATGCATGCAGTAGGCTCCTGAGTCCTGACGGATCAGGGGACATGTCGACGAAAGAGGACATGCCATGGTCGTGAGAAGAAGCCTGGCGGCGCTGTTCTCCATGGAGAGTGAGGACAGAGCAACGGAAAAAGGCTGGTTGTGGGTGTGGGCTTAGGGAAAGACGGGTCAGGGCTGGTTGTTGGGGTGTTTCTTTTTTTCTTTTTATACTGTATTTTATTTCAGCAAATACATTTTTTTTATGATTTAACGAAGCTTTCAATATGTTGTAACTTTTCGAAACTTCTATGAATTCGGAGTTGGAATTATTACATATTAATACTCTCAGCATCTCAATTTGTTACTAAATCTTATTATTTTTATTTTCACAAGTTTTTATGGTTTTTTTATTTCCAAGAAACTATTGAACTGCTATATGTACATGCAGTTGTCAAAATTTGGTAAAATAAAGATTTAAACTAATAGTAGATTATTATTATTCTTTGTTATGTGAATCATTTTTATTTTGTGTGTGTACTAATGTGTTATATCGACTTTACAGTTACAAGAAAAATTTAAAACATAGGTTGGTACAATATCGAGTGAAAATTAGAGAGTCTATGGAAATGTAGGTCAAAACAGGAGTATCATCTTTTACTAATGCTCTTCTCAAGGATAGAATCAGAAAAGGACGAAGTAATACAAGGGTTATTCAAGTCGATCGCTTTTGGGGTCAGTAATTCTATACGCCAACGACTACATCACTGGTAGAAAATAGGCCTACAGTCCCGGTTCGTCAGGACCATTAATCCCGTCCGGGCAACCGGGACTAGCTATGCGCGACTAAATGCCCCCCCTATAGTCCCGCCACTTACGGACCGGGACTAAAAGCCCGTCCACGTGGGCGCTAGGGGTCCGTTGCGGCGGAGGACCTTTAGTCCCGGTTCTTGTGGTTAACCGGGACTGAAAACCTGCGCAGGTTTAGGGTTTTAGGCCCCCTAAACCTGTTTCCTTTTTAATTTGTTTTGTTTTAATTTCAGTACACATATACATGCATATATATATATATATGAAATATCAAACAAGGAGAATTCAATAGGAATATATAATATATATTCAATATCGGGTGACCATATATACAACCTCGAACAAGTTTCCATATTACACAATTAAGATGGACGAGCATACACAAATTCGCACAAGTTTCAAAGTACTTAGGGCTTATACATGCGGATAAAAGTCATCGTCGGTGGACGCATGGAACTCTCCTTTCTTCTGGATGACATGCCTAAGGAAAAATCCTGCTATTTCCTCTTGAATTGGTCGGAAGCGAGCTTCTGGAGTAAGCGCCCTCCGCAAGTTATTGAGACCCTTCCGCGTTTCCTCGTCCTTCTTCCTCTCAGATATTTTTTTCCGTATGTTCTCACAGACATAGTATCCACATAGACCGGTCCCCGGTGGCTGCTTATCCACACCTTTGACCACATTTTTAAATCGTAGCGCATCTTTGAATTCACCGACATGTTGAAGTGAGAGCCGTCTCCAAACTCTACAATGCAAATAAAATTAAATGAACAAGGGAGTTATTAGCTTAGAAAATGAACAAAAGAGACCGATCGATATAGAGCGCAAATGATTGAAAAATAATTACTTTTGCATCATTTTTCTCATGTTGACCCAAAGATCTGTATTTGAATTCATAGAGTCAATGATGAAAACTATGGACTTGTGAAGATCAATTTTTAGCAGAATCCAGTGGTACCTGCGGACACATTAGATGCAGAGTCATGCATAATTTATCGATTGGACATACCATGCATGGAGTAAACAAAAGAGAATGGGAACATGAGAGAAACACTCACCCAAAATGGTAAGGAAATAGAATATATCTTTTGGATTCATGCTTTTTAAAAAAATTGTACAAGTCTTTCTCCACGTCTATGGGGTGACGTTCTAACATAGTTCCATTAATGATTTGTGGGTCAATGAACCCAACATCATGGATGAGTCTTACTTTGCATTCCCAAATCTTCAATCTGCATAATAGCGTACGGAACAATATAGTTAGGACAATATATATATATATAGTGTAGGCAATGAAGAACGAGATGAGGTAGAAATAAATCACTTACAGAACGTAGCAACTCAGGATAGATTTGTCGAGCTCACGCATATTGAACAGCTGGAACAATTCACTCAACTCAACTGTTACAGAGTACTTTTTGGTGTGATGCTCCTCTGTATAATCCACATACACATATTCTTTGTCGGTAAATGCTATGAAATCTTTGTACCAACGTAGCAGACTTTGCATTAGTGGTGGTAGATCCTTTTCCTTCGCAGGCTCGACGAGAGGCCCTTTCTTCACATATTTTAATGCTACATCAGCCATTGGCATATCGTCCATGTCTAAAAAGGCACGAAGAGACATACCGGCCTCGGACGCATTTTGCATGGCAGTAGCTACAGTCAATCCCATTGCTGTCACAGCATTTATGACCTCGGGGTCCTGTTCCGGAGCGGCTTTCACTATGAGGGGGGGGATCGATTGTTTACTCTGCATCCCGAGCTGGGCAACTTGTTTCCCGCTTTGTATCATTTTTGCTTTTTTTTTCTCCTCCTCCAATATTCCTGCTTGCTTACGAAGTTCGATATCATAGTCTTTAGGCAAATTCTTCACGGATTGGGACACTGTCGATAAAAAATCCGTAGCCCAATAGTCTACAATCGGAGGGAATACTTCCTTGGGCTCAGGCTCCTTTAGCGCCTTCAGTTTGCCCTTCCATTTCTCAACGTCAGCCTTCACGACCAATTTGGTTTCAGCATCACTAAGTTCCCAAGGCCTTGGGGGGAGAGGCTTCAGTGATGGCTCCGGTACCCGTGTGGTCTTAGGTACATAAGGGTCCGGGTTAATAGACCAAGAGCGGGTTCCCTTGCTGGCCGCCTGCTTCTGTTTCTTCGCTGGAGGAGGAATGGGGGGCGACGTCTGCTTATCCTCCGGAGGAGGAATGGGGGGCGACGTCCGCTTATCCTCCGGAGGAGGAATGGGGGGCGACGACGTCTGATTTTCCTCCGGAGGAGGAATAGTGGGAGACGTCTGCTTTTCCTCCGGAGGAGGAATCGTGGGCGACAGCTGCTTAACCGCCGGAGGAGGAAGATCTGGGGACGGCGTCGAATGGCGTGAAGGAGGCGTAGGTGAACCAGCACTAGCACCACCACCACCACCAGCACCTGCACCATCGTAGGGGGGTGGACTTGTTAGCCTTGGCGTCTCGCCTGGAAACACTATGTACTTCTTTTTCCATAGAATGAACTGGCGCTTGACATCTCCAAGTCTTCTCTCCCCTTCGGGTGTAGCTATGTCAATCTCCAGGTCCTCAAACGCTTGGACTATGTCTTCCACCGTGACACGAGCATAGCCATATGGAATGGGGTTGTTGTGATGGAGTGCTCCAGGTGTATAGGGTAAAGCACTGCCGGTAGCCACCTTCATGGAAATGTTCCCCACGGGATAATGCAGATCACATTCTTTCATCTCCTTTACGTCATCCACGGGGTAGTGAGGCTCCGGTGCACGACTCTCGATCATCGGTGCATTAGCACCTGCAGTCGGGGCCTCCGTGGAAGCCACGCTGCTTCTCCGCTGCTGGCTTCCGAGATCCGTTGCATGTTCTTGATGCGGCCCTGCAGCCGACGCTTTTTCTTTCTCAAGTATTCCCGCCACGACCTTCTTCAGGTCAGAAACTTCCATTGCAAGATTCGCCAGTTCATCTGCAGCCCGGTCCGTACCTCTCCTACGGCTTCTGTAACAGTACGGGTCACCCTCCTGGGAAAGCCCTACTTTCCACGGCAATCTGCCTTTGCCTCGTATATGTCCTCCGTGTTCAGGATTTCCGAGGGCAACTGTCAGTTGGTCTCTCTCTCTGTTGACCGTGATCTTGCCCTGTTGAGCTTTGGTCATTGCGTCAACAAGGTCTTTTGTGGGAGCAAACTTTTTCTGCCGGTGAACACACTCCCCTGTCTCCGGGTCTAGCGATCCCCCATGCCCGTACCACCACATTTTGGCTCTTTCGTCCCATCCCTCTGTACCTAGACGGATTCCTCTTGCCCTTAGGCCGTCCTCCATTGCCTGCCACTTAGGCGCCGAAACGCGGTATCCTCCTGGCCCCATAACATGATGGTACTGTTTCTTTTCCGCATTAGCCTTATTTTTTGCCGACATTTCCTTGAAATGCTCCGATTTATGTTGCGTCACAAATTCCGTCCAATCATCTCTCAGTTTCTCATATTGTCCAGTGAAAATCGGAGTCTTGCCCTGGCTGACATATTCACGGAACAATTTTTTCTTGAAGTTCCGGAATGCTTCGGCCATCTTCTGAAGAGCGAACTCTTTGACTATCCTCCTCCTCTCACGTCCACCCGGAACGTCCTGACCGAATTCATCTTTTTTGTTGTATTCCGGAGGTAGAATGAAATGTGCAATAAGCTTTCTAAACATAATCTTTTTCGTTCTCTTGTCGACATAACTGAAACCAATACGTGCTTTCTTTGGCTTCGTCCATTCCTGGACGGTGATCGGGACGATGTCTCTAACAATGACTCCGCATTGGTTGATAAACTTTGTGGTGTGCTGTAGGGGCTTGCCGATTTCACTGACTGATTCGATGGTATATATTTCGGAATCTTTCATCGCCTTGGATTTGCCACGCTTTGTCATACTAGATCCGACCGAGGGCTAAAATAAGAAAGAGAGTCGCGCGCGTTAGTCTTTGCAATTGGACCGAGGGCTAAAATAAGACCGAGGGCTAAAATATATACCTCGCCGGAGGTGGTTGTTCTTTGCAATTGGAGATCGTCGTTTGTCGACGGTTGACCTCCGTCATCAATGTCCATTCCTTCACCTCCTTGATCATCGACAATGTCTGTTCCTTCTTCACCTCCTTGATCATCGACAATGTCTGTTCCTCCTTCACCTTCTTGATCCTCAAGGTTCAGATAAGAAGAGATTACATCATCGACAATGTCTGTTCCTCCTCCGGCTATGATATCTAATATATAACCTTCAGCCACCTGTTCCGCCGTCAGGCCTCTATTGTCTGCCATATGTCACTCCTGCAGACATGCATGTAGTAAAAATTAATTAAGTATATAGGAGACTTAGCAAATATTGTCGTAGAAAGAGGGAAAACAGATTGGTAGGGTCGCTCAAATGACTTGGAGAACCCCATAGCTAGGTTGCATTTGCTTTTCTGGTCATTTTGGTATATTACACTTAATATTCTGAATTTATTGAATTAAAACTTACTTTCATTATTTTAATGAATTTAACTCAAATTCAAATATGGTCTCATTTTAAACTTTGTCAAACATGAATGATAATGATATAAACAGATAGCTTACATTTTTGTGAACATTTTGCATATTTTTCCATAATTTTTGGAATTATAAATTAAAAGTTATTTAATTTAGAAGATTTAATTATGTTCTGTAATTCCATATACAGTGGGCCCCACGTGTCATGATGACGTCATTAAAAAAAACTCGTCAACACGTGGCCAGGTGACGTCATGATGACGTCACCCCTGGCGTCACACGGTGGCCGGCGGTGGCAGTTCAGGCTCTCGGGTCTCCGGCGATTCCGACGATTCCGGCCACGGGGGAGGGAACGGAGATGGGGAGGAGGCCACTGTGGTGCTCGCCACGGGGGAGGGGACGGAGATGGGGACGAGGCCACGGCCACTGTTGTCTCGCCGGCGGCGAATCTGGCCGCGGTAGCGAGCGCGAGGGCGGCGCGTTCTCAGTTCGTGGTCGCCGTTCGAGGGCGGCGCGTTCGCGCGTGATTCGTGGTCTCCGTTCGATGGCGTTGGATCTAGGGCGACGGCGACGGCCCGCGGGGAACCTACCGGAGAGACGGCGACGGGACGGGGGCGGAGCAGGGTGGAGGCGGTGGAGAGAAGGGCTCGACGACGGCGACAGCGACGGCGATGGAGACGGCGCGGTCCTCTGCGCGGGCGACGGCGACGGGGCAGAAGACGAGCAGGCGCCGGCGCGAGGGAAGAAGAGGGTTTGTGACTTAGAAAATTTTGGGGCAGGAAGGCATTCACATATATAGGTCCAGCCTTTAGTCCCGGTTCGTGACAGCAACCGGGACTAAAGGTCCCCAGGGGGTACCCTCCGCGGGCCTTTAGTCCCGGTTGGTGTCACGAACCGGGACTAAAGGTGAAAATTTTCGCGGCGTTCTCGTTCCCGCGCAGAACGAGCCTTTAGTCCCGGTTCGTGACACCAACCGCGACTAAAGGTGGTTATTCGAATAGAAATAATAGACGCGTGCAACCTTAAAAATACAAATAATATATCAGAAAATTCAGAAAAATAAAACTAATTCTTTTTCCAATCTTAAAAATACAAATAATATATCAGAAAATTCAGAAAAATAGAACTAATTCTTTTTCCAATCTTAAAAATTCCCATAGATAAAAAAGGCAGTACATAATGGCAAGAGTGGATCTAAACCTAAACGGAGAGCATAGATGCATGCATGATCTGATATCTGCTGCTAGTCATACTCCTGCCTAGGCCTACGACATGAGAAAATTCAGAGCCCAGGACTGGGCCTGAGGGTAGCGCAGGCGGGGGTTATCGCCGGCCCTGATGTAGTCCATGACGCTCTGTAGAGTCCGGCCGGACCACCATAGCCGACGACCGGCCTCGTGAAAGTTCCCAGGAGGCAGGCCGTCCTCCTCATACCTGGCGAGCGCCCTCTCACGCCGATTGATGAAGAAGGCATCCCAAGTATGTTGGTTATCGGGATGCCAGCTGGGATCTCTCCGCTGCTCCGGCGTGAGCTCGTGGTAGTAATGGTTCGTGATGGCCGCCCGACGTGCCACACCTTGAGGAAGAGGAGGGACCGGCACTCCTCCGGCGCTCAGCATCCAACCGGCGGGAACACTGTAGCCGGGCGGGCAGGGGTAGTTCGAGGCGGAAAGTGCCTCGGCCTGGTTGAATGTTAGAGTGGGTACGGTAGAAGCCATGAGAGAGTGGTGAGTTTGTATGTGTTTATGCCAATGGTGTGGCAATGCACATATATATAGCGAGAAGAAAACATCCCTTTAGTCCCGGTTGGGACACCAACCGGGACTAAATGGGTTAGGGTTTCGTTTGGACCAATCAGATAGAATCACACGGATCGTGTGTTTCTTTAAAGCGCTTGTGAGTCGTTGGATCCGGGGTGTGTTTCTTTTGAGCTGTTGTGAGCCGTTCGATCAGGGCTACGGTGTGTTTCTTTCGAGTTGTTGTGAGCCGTGGATGAGGTGGTTTCTTAACCGTTGGATCAAAACCCTAGCACAACACTTTGTGAGCCAGAGGACCCTATATATAGCCCACCTTCATACACCGGTCAGTTCATCGAGCAAATACAAAACATCCGGATTCGCCATCATACGTCCTACCGTGCATTTGGTATGCATATTGCACTGAGTAGCCACGGTAGGGCTGTATGATGGTGATACCGATTGTTTTGTTCTACACCCCCCTTTAACACATCCATCCATGCTTGGATCAGTGTTCACTTTGAGCTCGGGTAGTAATGTGCAACTATTTGCTTGGTTGTGTTAGGGTGGCGCGTGGCGCGGGAATTGTGACGCGTGGCGCGGGAGTTGCGACGCGTGGCGCGGTAGTTTGTGACGCGTGGCCAGGAGGGCGCGGTATAAACTGTCGCGCCTCGAGCGCGTCTTCTCCTCTCCACGCACCGTCGCGCTTCCACCATGCCTCCGAGGAGGAACAGCACCACCGGCTTCCGCGGCGTCCGAGCACGGCAGAACGGAATGTTCAGCGCAGATATCCGCTGGGGGGACGACCGCATCCCCCTCGGCACCTTTGCGACGGCGGCGGAGGCAGCCCGCGCCTGGGACGCGGCGGCCTGGCGCCTCAACCGCCCGCGGTCGCTAATGAACTTCAACGACTGCCACACCGTCTGGGAAGCGGAGGCCAGGGCGCCGAAGCCGCAGATCATCACTGCCGCCGACCACCTCCACCTCCGCCACCGCGCGTTTCAGGGCCTAGTCGACGCCAGGGAAGACCGCGTCGTCCGCGAGTATTACCGGAACAACCCGGGGGAGGAGAGCGCTGACGAGGAGCTCTGGCAGACCCGCGCGGCTCAGCGGGCGGAGCGCCGCCTCGAACGCCACCTCGCGTTAGATGCTGCTCGGGAGGCGAGGACGAGGGCGCTGCAGGAGCTTCGTCGGGCCGACCGCGCCGGCGAAGTCTGGGCCTCCGACGATCCGAGGTGGGGGCCTATCTCGGACATACCATCATGCACCTCCGACGACGACGAGGAGGTCACGGACGAGTTCGGCGACGATGATGACCCGGAGGAGGTCACCGACGAGTTCCCCGACGACGACGGCGAGGAGTAGTGTTCGTCTGTTTTCTCTTTTTAATAAAAGAATTTGCATTCCGGCGACACTGCGGCGCGCTAGCGCGTCTGTTTTCTGTTTTTAGTAAAAGTTTGGTACAATAAATTAATTAGAGATAATATAATTCAAAATGATCCATTAAACATGATCCATTCAACAAAGTTTGGTACAATAAATTATTACACATCAATTCTTCCCTTGTGTCCCTGCTTTCTTACGATTTGGACGTATCCATGGAGCATCCTCATCATTTAACTTAATGCTTGGGTCAGAGTTCACTTTGAAGGGCGGAATTTCACCAAACATATTATAATCTTCTGACATGTCTGTCTTGTCCTCCACTCCCACGATGTTTCTTTTCCCTGAAAGAACAATGTGACGCTTTGGATCATCGCATGATGCACTGATCGTTTTCTTATCTTTCCGTTTCGTCGGTTTGCTACTCATGTCCTTCAAATAGAAAACCTGAGCGACATCTTTGGCTAGGACGAATGGTTCGTCAAGGTAACCAAGATTGTCGAAATCCACCATTGTCATTCCGTATTGCTCGTCCACCTTTACCCCACCTCCTGTTAGCTTGAACCATTTGCACCGGAACAAAGGGACCTTAAAATAGGGTCCATAGTCAAGTTCCCATATCTCCTCTATGTAACCATAATATGTGACCTTTTGCCCAATCTCGGTTGCTGCATCAAAGCGGACACCACTGTTTTGGTTGGTGCTCTTTTTATCTTGGGAGATCGTGTAAAATGTATTCCCATTAATCTCGTACCCTTGGAAAGTCGTGATAGTCGAAGATGGTGTCTTGGCCAACATGTACAGCTGATCTTCAACATCATTGTCATTCATTAAATGTTTTCGCAACCAACTGCCGAAAGTCTCCATGTGGGCCTTTCTAATCCATGATTCAGGCTTCCCCGGGTTGTTCGAGCGTAAAATATTCTTGTGTTGCTCGAAGTACGGAGCCACCAAGCTCGAATTTTGCAGAACTGTGTAGTGTGCTTCAGTCATAGAATGACCGTCCATACATATCGTTGATTTCCTTCCGATCGTGCCTCTTCCACTTAGTCTCCCCTCGTGCCGCGATTGAGGAATACCAATCGGCTTAAGGTCAGGAACATAGTCAATACATAACTCAATTACCTCCTCATTTCCATAGCCCTTTACGATGCTTCCTTCTGGCCTAGCACGATTACGAACATATTTCTTTAATACTCCCATAAACCTCTCGAAGGGGAACATATTGTGTAGAAATACAGGACCGAGAATGGAAATCTCTTCGACTAGGTGGACCAGGAGGTGCGTCATAATATCGAAGAAGGATGGTGGAAACAGCAACTCAAAACTGACAAGACATTGGACCACATCGTTCTGTAACCGTGGTAGATCTTCTGGACTGATTACCTTCTGAGAGATTGCATTGAGGAATGCACACAGCTTCACAATGGCTACTCGAACATTTTCCTGTAGGAGGCCCCTCAAAGCAATCGGAAGCAATTGCGTCATAATCACGTGGCAGTCGTGAGACTTCAGGTTTTGGAACTTTTTGTCCGCCATGTTTATTATTCCCTTTATATTCGACGAGAAGCCAGACGGGACCTTCATACTGCTCAGGCATTCAAAAAAAATGACCTTCTCTTCTTTCGTAAGAGCGTAGCTGGCACGACCTTGAAACCATTCCGGATGCCGGTCATCTGGGTCTTTCAAAAGTTGTTGATCCCGCCGTGCTTCCTTTGTATCCTTTGTCTTCCCATACACGCCCAAGAAGCTTAGCAGGTTCACGCAAACATTCTTCGTAACATGCATCACGTCGATTGCAGAGCGGACATCTAGGACTTTCCAATACTGTAGCTCCCAAAATATCGATTTCTTTTTCCACATGGGTACGTGCCCGTCAACTCCCTGCGGAACTGATTGTCCGCCAGGACCCTTTCCAAAGATGACATTCAAATCCTTGACCATATCAAATATCTCAGCTCCAGTACGTTCCGCAGGCTTCGGCCGGTGATCTGCCTTGCCGTTGAAATGCTTGCCTTTCTTTCTTACGTTATGATTTCGGGGAAGAAATCGACGATGACCCAGGTACACGTTCTTCCTACAGCTATCCAAAAATACACTTTCAGTCTCATGTAAGCAGTGCGTGCATGCTTTGTATCCCTTATTTGACTGTCCAGAAAGGTTACTGAGAGCAGGCCAATCGTTGATGGTTACAAAAAGCAACGCTCGTAGGTTAAATTCCTCTTCTTTGTGCTCATCCCACACAGGTACACCAGGTTTGCCCCACAATTGTAAAAGTTCATCAACTAATGGCCACTAGTGGAAACAACCCCTCTCGTCCAGGGGGCCGGGGGGCAGCTGTCCCGGTTGCAACCAAATCCGGGACAAATGCCCTCCATTGGTCCCGGTTCGTGCGCCCTGGGCAACAGGAATCGCCTGGGCGCATTGGTCCCGGTTCGTGGGGGGCATATCGGTCCCGGCTCGTGCCACGGACCGGGACCAATGCCTAGCCACAGGCCACGTGGCACGCGCATGACCTGTTGTCCCGGTTCAGTCCACGAACCGGGACCAATGCCCCCTTCCCCTATATATACTGCCCCAGCCCCCCCCCCCCCTCCTTCCATCTTTTTTTTTGCTTGGAGGTGTGAGAGAGTGTGGTGTTGCTGTTTTTTTTTTACTATGCACACGAGGTGTTCGACGAAATTCCCGAGACGCACACAAGCTCACTGAAAATGGTTTCTTCGACCGAGGTTAACAAATTATCTTTTTCATCTGTAACTGATACATAAAAAAGTATTATTTGTCGATGTACTGTGGTTATCTCTGTATTAATATGTATTTTGACTGGTGATGTTGACGGCGAGCCTCCCCGTAAGAGGGTTCCTGCTAAGGTGATGTGGTATGCTCCTATAATACCACGGCTGAAACGTCTGTTTAGAAACAAAGAGCATGCTAGGTTGTTGCGATGGCACAAAGAAGACCGTAAGAAAGATGGAAAGTTGAGGCACCCCGCCGATGGATCGCAGTGGAGAAAGATCGAGAGAGACTTTCCAGACTTTGCAGGAGAGGCGAGAAACTTATGGTTTGGTCTAAGTACAGATGGCTTTAATCCTTTTGGGGAGCAGAGCTCCAGTCATAGCACTTGGCCTGTAACTCTATGTATGTACAACCTTCCTCCTTGGTTGTGCATGAAGCGCAAGTTCATTATGATGCCAGTTCTCATCCAAGGCCCGAGGCAACCTGGCAACGACATTGATGTGTATCTAAGGCCATTAGTGGAAGAACTCTTAGAACTGTGGGGCAAACCAGGTGTACGTGTGTGGGATGAGAACGAACAAAAGCCATTTGACCTACGGGCGTTGCTTTTCGTGACCATCAATGATTGGCCAGCTCTTAGTAACATTTCCGGTCATACAAACAAGGGATACAATGCATGCACACACTGTTTAGATAAGACTGACAGTGTTTTTTTGGATAAATGTAAAAAGGTTGTATACCTGGGGCATCGTAGATTTCTTCCGATCAAGCATCCCTTAAGGAAAAAAGGAGGAAAGCATTTCAGAGGTGAGGCAGATAACCGAAAGAAGCCTGAGCTCCGTAGTGGTAATGATATATTCGATATGGTCAAGGACCTAGAAGTAATCTTTGGTAAGGCTGCTGGCAGCCAACCAGTTCCGTACGGCCCTGATAAGAGGGCACCCATGTGGAAGAAGAAATCTATATTTTGGGAGCTACCCTATTGGAAAGTTTTAGATGTCCGGTCTTCGATCGACGTGATGCACGTGACAAAGAATCTATGTGTCAATCTGCTATGCTTCCTGGGCGTGTATGGGAAGTCAAAAGATACGCCTGAAGCACGGGAGGACCAGCAACGTATGAAAGACCCAAGCAACAAGCACACAGATACAGGGCGCCATTCCTTAAGCAGCTACGCTCTTACTAAAGCAGAGAAGGAAATATTCTTTGAAGTCCTTTACAGTATCAAGGTTCCGTCTGGCTTCTCGTCGAATATAAAGGGGATAATAAACATGGCAGAGAAAAAATTCCAAAACCTGAAGTCTCATGACTGCCACGTGATTATGACGCAATTGCTTCCGATTGCATTGAGGGGGCTTCTACCGGAAAATGTTCGAGTACCCATTGTGAAGCTATGTGCATTCATGAACGCAATATCTCAGAAGGTAATCGATCCAGAAAGTCTGACAAGATTACAGAGGGATGTGGTCCAGTGTCTTGTTAGTTTTGAGTTGGTGTTCCCACCATCCTTCTTCAACATTATGACTCATCTCCTGGTTCACCTATGTGAAGAGATTCATATTCTTGGTCCGGTATTTCTACACAATATGTTCCCCTTTGAGAGGTTCATGGGAGTCTTGAAGAAATATGTTCATAACCGTGCTAGGCCAGAAGGAAGCATCTCGAAGGGCTATGGAACAGAGGAGGTCATTGGGTTCTGTGTTGACTTTATTCCTGACCTTAAGACAATTGGTGTTCCTGAATCGCGGCATGAGGGGAGACTGAGGGGAAAAGGAACGCTGGGAAAGAAAACAATGATACCTAGGGACGGGCATTCTTTGACCAAAGCACACTACACAGTTCTACAAAATTCTATGTTCATGGCTACGTATGTCGAGGAACACAAGAATATTGTACGGTCTGCAAACCCGGGGAAGGATGACTCATGGATTAAACGCGAACACATGGAGACTTTCGGAAGTTGGTTGCAAACACGTCTTATAAATGACACCACTGTTGAAGATCAGCTATACATGTTGGCAGGGTCACCATCTTCGACTATTGGGAGTTTTCAAGGGTACGAGATAAATGGAAATACATTTTACACGAGCTCCCAAGATAAGAAGAGCACCAACCAAAACAGTGGTGTCCGCTTTGATACAACAAACGAGAATGGAAAAACTGACACATACTATGGTTACATAGAGGAGATATGGGAACTTGACTATGGACCTTCTTTTAAGGTCCCTTTGTTCAAGTGCAAATGGGTCAACCTGAATGGAGAAGGGGTAAAGGTAGACCCGCTTTATGGAATGACAACAGTGGATCTCAACTGTATTGGTTACAATGACGAACCATTCGTTCTAGCCAATGATGTGGCTCAGGTCTTCTATGTGAAGGACATGTCTTCCAGACCGAAGAAAAGAAAAAATAAGGGAACAATTTCATCATACGATGAGCCGAAGCGTCACATAGTTCTCTCAGGGAAAAGAAACATTGTGGGAATCGAGGACACGACAGACATGTCAGAAGATTATAATAAGTTTGTTGAAATTCCACCCTTCACAGTGAAATCTGACCCTACCATCCCGTTAAATAATGAAGATGCTCCATGGTTACGGCCGAAGCGATCATAAGCAAGGGACACGAAGAAAATTCAGAAGACTAGATAGGGATGTTGTTGGTGATGTGTAATAATAAACGTGGAATACATGATCATAGTTCTTATAACGTAGTATGAACGAGATTTTGTTAACCAAAATGATATTTATACATATTATGTGATTATGAATGGAGTAGGTGCAAGTTTGACCAATAATTTGTATTGATCGGTGTTGAAGAACATGTTTCCCAATGGTGTTAATGTGGTGTCCTTATTCTCCGGTATTGGAGGAGGAGAGATAGCTTTGCACAGGCTTGGCATCCACATGAAGACAGTGATTTCAGTTGAGATAGGTGAAGTTAATAGGAGGATTTTGAGGAGTTGGTGGGATCAGACACAAACTGGCACTTTAAATTGAGATTGCCGACGTGAAGTCTCTCACTAATGAATAGCGTACACGGAATGCAATTCATTCCAAATTGATACTGTGGGTTGCCACTTGTCGGTGTTGAAGAACATGTTTCCCAATGGTGTTAATGTGGTGTCCTTATTCTCCGGTATTGGAGGAGGAGAGATAGCTTTGCACAGGCTTGGCATCCACATGAAGACAGTGATTTCAGTTGAGATAGGTGAAGTTAATAGGAGGATTTTGAGGAGTTGGTGGGATCAGACACAAACTGGCACTTTAATTGAGATTGCCGACGTGAAGTCTCTCACTAATGATAGCGTACACGGAATGCAATTCATTCCAAATTGATACTGTGGGTTGCCACTTGTCGGTGTTGAAGAACATGTTTCCCAATGGTGTTAATGTGGTGTCCTTATTCTCCGGTATTGGAGGAGGAGAGATAGCTTTGCACAGGCTTGGCATCCACATGAAGACAGTGATTTCAGTTGAGATAGGTGAAGTTAATAGGAGGATTTTGAGGGGTTGGTGGGATCAGACACAAACTGGCACTTTAATTGAGATTGCCGAGACAGATATTGCAGGATTATAACTACTTTCGAGATGTAGTATGTGTTGACACACGGTATAGAACAAGTGATTCTGGCAGGCCTCTATTGTTATTCATTGGAGTTAATCACCATAAACAACCCAAAAAAGTTTTGACTGACTGCTTTACATCGGTAGGGGATGCAGTTGCTTCTGCTTGGCCAGGGACTGTCCACCGCTCGGATATATATCTGTCAACGTCAGTCCTGGCTGCTTGTTCATCCTCTAGAGTCTGCTCTGCTCTGCTCTACTGCTCGTTGCGGCTCAGGTTGGTAACGGTCCATGTTTGCGTATGCTTTGTGAACTTATGGTTTGATTTGAGAATTTCAAAACTTTGATTTGATAATCTTTTGGCCGGAAGCACCTAGCAATATCTTTTAAACCTTGTTTCTCTCCATATGCTATTTGTACTTCTCATCGGCTGTAATGTTTCTCTACCTGATTCTACTTCTCCTCTGCCTAGTTTACAGATGTTTGCTCTTTTCTGTAGATGTTTCTACACTGTAAAATAGACATGTCCTGCGAAACATGCAGACAAGGCGCTGATCACCACTACTGGGACATGCCCATTTTACAGTGTAGAAACATCTACAGAAAAGAGCAAACATCTGTAAACTAGGCAGAGGAGAAGTAGAATCAGGTAGAGAAACATTAGGGCCGATGAGAAGTACAAATAGCATAGGGAGAGAAACAAGGTTTAAAAGATATTGCTAGGTGCTTCCGGCCAAAAGATTATCAAATCAAAGTTTTGAAATTCTCAAATCAAACCATAAGTTCACAAAGCATACGCAAGCATGGACCGTTACCAACCTGAGCCGCAAGGAGCAGTAGAGCAGAGCAGAGCAGACTGTAGAGGATGGACAAGCAGCCAGGACTGACATCGACTCTAGAGGATGAACAAGCCACCCTACTTCTACTATGAAAATGAGGCCCTAGCTCAAAAAAGTGTATGGGTGGAAATTTCCAGAAATTTGTATGACACAGAGCCGCTTTATAATTTGAATATAAATTTCCATAATTTATATTCAAATTATATACAAATGAAAAAATAATTAATAGTTTCAATAGTTAGAATAATTATTTAGTTAAACGAAAAATGGATTTAAATTAGTTTTGCAAATTCTAGCATTTTTCATGTTGGAATTTTTGTCAAATTTGGAAGTATATAAAAGTTGTTAATGTGCAAACTTAACACTTTTCAAATTTTGGCGCTAAAAAATTTTGGGCGCGCAGAGGTGCCACCGAAATTCGAAATTTGTTTTTGGTCCCGGGCCGTGGTACCAACCGGGACCAAAGGGCTCTAGTCCCGGTTGGTGGCACGGGCCGGGACTAAAGGCCCAAGTGTATAAAAAAGCGCGGCCCTCTCTCCAGGCCGAGCGGACAACCCAGGGGCGGGCACGAGTGGACAGATTCGCCGGCGGAACGCCGGCGGGGATGGACTAGGGGCACAGTGGGTTAGGGGAACACAACTTATATTAAAATAGGGCCAGGGGCCTTGCTTACATAGGGGCGGCGCGGCCACAGGCGGCCGGCCGTACTTGCATTAGGGGCGGCGGCGCGGCCACAGGCGGGCCGGCCGTTTCTTGGGGGGTAGCTAGCTAGGGGCGTTGTCTATAGATAATAGGGGGGCGGCGGCGACCTAGTCGTCCTCGTCGTCGGAGAGGTGGACATACTCGGGTGCCTTCCACAGGTGGGCAGGCGGCTGGGCCGGGCTCGCCGGGGGGGCCATCGGGGGCGCGTACGGCGGCGGCGGGGGCAGTACCTCCTGTGGCAGCGGCGGCGGCGGGGGCAGCTCCTCCTCCTGCTCCGGCGACCCCGGCGCCCAAACGCCGCCGGTCCAGGCCCAGGTCATGCCATACTCCAGGCCTGGTGGGAGCGGCTGCGGCTCCGGCATGTCCTCGGACGCCTCCAGCTCGGCGTTCATGGCCTGCCACCAGGGGATGGCAGGCTCGTTAGGGGGTGGCGGCGGCGGTGGCATGGCAGCGGCGTCGGCGGCGGCGGCGGCCACGACACGATGCCACCTCTTGATCTCGTCGTCGACGAGGGAGCGGCGGGAGCGCTCGCAGGCCTCCTCCAGTTGGGCCCGGAGCTCGGGGTCCGGCTCCCCGGAGAAGTCCTCCGGCTCGTCGACGAGGAGCCATAGCTCCCTCTCCCGGCCGGGCGCTGGCGGGGGGTAGTCGTCCACGTTGGCCTCGAGGGGGGCGGGGATGAAGGAGCGGCGGCGCTGCTCGTGCTCCTGCTCGAGCCAGGCGGCCCAGTAGGGGGAGCTGCGCGCGTAGATCCGCTCCCTGCGGACGGGGGCCGGCAGGAGCTCGCGGCGGCGCTCGATCTCCTCGAGCAGCGCCGCGCCGGTCGGGGCCGGCGGCACTGGGATCCGCTGGGGATTCAGGTGCCAACCGTCCGGGAGGTGCACGTCGTTGTAGAAGACCGGAGTGGCATTGTTCCAGTGCCACTCCGCCTCGTCCACCCGGACGTACCTGCGGAACCGCTTGCCCGGGGGCGCGGCGCGGGGCGGCGGGCGTGCAGCCGGTGGTGGCGCGGGGACGCGCGGCACCCCGCCGAGGCGGACACCTCCAGGGCCGTAGCCGAAGGCCTCCGCCGGTGGGGGCGGGATGCGGCCGGCGCCGCTCGACGAGCCTCCGTCGTCGTTCCTTGGGCGCTTGCCGGAGTTCGAGAACCAGCGGGACATGGTGGCGGCTAGGGTTGCTTTGCCAGGGAAGCGTCCGGGGTGGGTGGGTTGTACGGGCGGCGGGGGTCCTTTAAAAAGGACCCGGGGTGGGCTGGCATGCCAACCGGCGGCCTGGACGTGGCGGCGGTTGCAGGCGGCCATGAATGCGGGGAGCCGAGGCGTGGCGCGTGGGGAGTGGGGCGTGGGAAGCCGAGGCGGGGCGGGAAGACGAGGCGGGGCGGGAAGACGAGGCGGACAGCGGCCCTTTGACCGTCCTTCGGTCTTAGTTTAATGGACCAGGCGAACCAGCCACCAGGCCGCTGGCCAGTGGCCCCTGTTGACTGGCCATAATAACAGACGCGGGCCAGTGGGCCCTTCGAACCGTTGACTGTCCATAAATAAAAGACGCGGGCCAGTGGGCCTTTTTGACTAAAAAATGTGTCAGTGGGCTTAATTAAAGACGTGGGCCTGGAGCGGTTGGGGAAGGGGAGGCCGGTTGGCGATTGCGAGGCAGGAGAAAAAAAAAACGAACAAAAAAAACCTGCCGCGGCAGGGAAAATGGGCGGACTTTATTCTTTTTTTAAGAAGGCATCCATCCCGGTCCCTAAAACGAACCGGGACGAACTCCCTCGCGGTCCCTGGCCCAGAGTCGCCACGTGGGCCAGCCTTACCATCCCGGGTGCTGGCACAACCGGGACCAATGGGGAGGGCCATTTGTCCCGGCTAGCCCATCCCGGTTGCGCAACCGGGACAAATGGCCCTTACGACCCGGGACAAAAGGCCCTGTTTCCACTAGTGGGCCTTAGGTACACATCGATGTCGTTGCCGGGTTGCTTCGGACCTTGGATGAGCACTGGCATCATAATGAACTTCCGCTTCATGCACAACCAAGGAGGAAGGTTGTAGATGCATAGAGTCACGGGCCAGGTGCTATGGCTGGAGCTCTGCTCGCCAAAAGGATTCATGCCATCAGTACTTAGACCAAATCTTATGTTCCTTGCGTCACCTGCAAAATCTTTGAACTCTCTGTCGATCTTTCTCCATTGCGTTCCATCAGCGGGGTGTCTCAACTCCCCGTCGGACTTACGGTCCTCTTTGTGCCATCGCAACAACTTGGCATGATCTTTGTTCCTGAACAGGCGTTTCAACCGAGGTATTATAGGAGCATACCACATCACCTTGGCGGGAACCCTCTTCCTGGGTTTCTCGCCCTCAACATCGTCACCAGGGTCATCGCCTCTGATCTTATAACGCAATGCAGTGCATACAGGGCATTCATTCAAATCCTCGTATGCACCGCGGTAGAGGACGCAGTCGTTAATGCATGCATGTATCTTCAGAATCTCTAAACCTAGAGGGCACACAACCTTCTTTGCTTCGTACGTACTGGTGGGCAACTCGTTATTCTTCGGAAACATATTCTTCAACATTTTCAGCAAATTTTCAAATGATGAGTCAGCTACACCTTCCCGTGCCTTCCATTTCAGCAAATCCAGTGTGCAGCCCAGCTTTTTCAGACTATTGTCGCATCCTGGGTACAGTGACTTCGTGTGATCCTCTAACATGCGATCCAAATTCTCCCTCTCCTTGTCAGTTTCGCAGCGTCTCCGTGCATCAGCAATGGTCCGACCAAGATCATCAGCGGGCTCATCATGTGCCTCTTCTTCACCTTCACCAAACCCTTCCCCACCTTCAGCATCATCCTCCATGAAAGTATCACCGAAAAGGTCATGATAGTTGAAATCGATATCATCCTCTTCTTCATCTTCTTCCATTCTAACCCCTCTTTCTCCATGCTTGGTCCAACAATTATAGCTTGGCATGAAACCGTGCCGAAGCAGGTGCATGTGAACGACTCTTGAGGAGGAGTGACCCTTCTCATTCTTACATTCAGCACATGGACACATAATAAAACCTCGCTGTTTGTTCGCATTTGCCACTACGAGGAAATCTTTCAAACCCGTAGTGAACTCACCGGAGAGTCGGTTACCGTACATCCATTGCCGATTCATCTGCATTATTATTATATAAAGTATATAATTAACCATCATGCATCTGTTAAACTAACTAGCTAGCTGGAAATAATACAAATCATGAAAGGTTCAAGTTGCTAACCGCGATCACGGAGGTAAAATAAATGAAAACGCTCAAGTGTGTTTCATGCTATGGGGCATTTCATCGAACACCTTGTGTGCATAGTAGGAACTAAAAGCATACCCACCACCCCCTTGTGAATATTGTGAGCAAATGTGGCCAAGTGCAGCGAGGTGAGTCCTATATATAGGGATGGGCCTTTAGTCCCGGTTCACCTGGACAACCGCGGCTAAAGGCCGTGGGGCCGGCCCGAGGACCTATTAGTCCCCGTTGGTCTGGCCAACCGGGACTAAAGCCCCTCCCCTCCGCCAGCTGTGGGCCGAGCGCGCTGGGCCCAGACTATTGGTCGCGGGTCTCGTCCCGAACCGTGACTAAAGACCCCTATGGTCGCGGGTCCATTATTTTGGGGACTAATGGGGGCATACCGAAGGCCTATTTTCTACCGGTGCATGTGTCCACTTCATGAAAAAAAAAAATTATAGCACGTAGGGGAATAACAACTACAGATATTGTTTCATCGGAATTATTTGCCAATGCCTTAACATAACATGTTTCACGCATCCACCTCCCGACTCCTGCCGTAATGATTTATCCCCTTCCTCTACTCCAGATATTAAGGAATGCAAATACCTTTTTGGAGCGGGTGAGGTGAAGATAGCGGCATATGCCTTTGCTGGCTCATGTGTATAAGCTCTATTGGCTGAAGCCACGAGTGGAGGAGAATTAACGTTCTGTCTGATGTTGAAACTGGTCGGCTATACCAATAAGAACTTAATTTATGCAGCATTCGTGAGAAAGAGATTTTTTTTAATCTCCCGTTGCAACGCACGGGCATGTTTGCTAGTGTGTGTGTGTATATATATATATATATATATATATATATATATATATATATATATATATAGCTAAGATACTAATAATCCCACGCTACATAGAGGGAGCCAACACACCTTTCGGCTAAGCCATAATGAATCCTGGATCCGCCACCATCAGCACCTCCAGGATGAGCTTCCCCAGCGGCCCTTCTAGGCCTAGATTGGGCACAAATCCACCTAGCTCATGATGAACGCCGCCTACGAAGCAGAACCCAAGAACGACCGCGCCGCTGCAGCGCACTTCCGCCGGCGAGAGGGCCGCCGCCACCATGCATCGTCGGCCTGCGCCGACCAGCCGCCACCATGCATCGTTGGCCTGCGCCGACCAGCCGCCAAGACAACAAGTTCATCAAGCTGCCGCCTGCGAGATTTGCCAGCCGGCCTGAGGCAACATCGGAGAGGGGGAAGGAAGGCTGGGGGCGGCTGCAGCGGTGGTCTGTGGCTCCGGCCGAGCCGCCTATGGAGGGAGGAACCGTAGGGGTAGGTTTCGTGGGAAAGCATCGTGTAGCCTGTTTTTCCGGGACAAAGGTAAGTTACACACAAATGAACGACCACTTCTATCTCTGTAATATGGGGACAACAATAAGCTGGTCCATTGATAACGTTAGAAGGAAAAATGCGGTGGTAATAAAATGTCATCCCGCCCGCTCAATCGAACGTACCAGAAACAGTAGCTGCCATAATCAAACGGGCACGGCTAATAAGCGTTACACGCGAAGGCTCTCATCAGGCGGGTCTTCTACGGAGCTTACAGCTTAGAACGAGATCCTGCTCCGCCTTCCCTGCCAGTCCTCTCTCGTGCGCGCCGCCGCGGCTTGCGTCTCCTTCCACCTCCTCGTCTCCTCCCCGAGCTTCCTTCGCCGCCACCGCGCGCTACACCCGGACGCGTCGGGACCGTTCCTCAGAGCCATCTCCTCCGCCGCTGCGTCCGGAGAGGCAGGAGGCGCCTTCCACCCCGGCGAAACGCCCCACCCAGCCGCGGCAGCCGCCGGCGCCGTCGCCGAAGCCGACGACTTCTCCTTCTCCTTCCTGCCGGCGGCGCCCGATGCCGAAGCCGGAGACGTATCCCGGTCCGCATGGATCGTCCGGGACTACCGCGACGGACGCTTCCTCCTAGACCGCGCGTCGTCCTCCTCCGGCTGCCCAATCTTCACGGATCTCGTCGTCTGCGACCCCATGTCCCGCCGCTACGTCCTGGTCCTGCCCATCCCCGAGGACCTCGCCGCCGGGGTCAACGACCCGCTCGGCATCCTCGGAAACCGCCGCTGGTGCGAGCCCTTCCTCGCACCAGCCGACTCCGACTCGGAGGATCCCTCCTTCGTGGTGATCTAGACGGCGCGGTTCCCGAGAGAGGTGGTGGCGCTCACCTTCACGCCACGAGACGGGCACTGGCGCGTGCTCCCATCGCTGGCCTGCTTCGTCTGGAGGAGTCCCCGCTCGCCGTTCGCCTGTGCGGTGCACGCCGTCTGGAACCGGCGCCACTACGCGCACGGCCGGTTCTACTGGCCGGACTGCCTCACGGGCCGCTGGCTGGTGCTCGACACGCGCGCCATGGAGCTCTCCGCGAGGAAATCCCGTCGCCGGCCAGGTTTGTTAGCTAATCCAAACATAGTCATGTTTTAGTTAGGTAGAACTAAGCTACGTGTGTTTAGTTTTCATGTGTGCTTTGTGTCCGTGTCCTATTAGTGCTAGTACTAGTAGAATAGAATAGGAATATTTGGTTTAGGTTTGGTTTGGACAGCGTTCGTGTCCTAGTACGGTTGGAGTTTGGCCGTGTATATATATACACGTCTAGGCCGCACTATGCGCAAGAAGCTTGAACCAGAGATTGAGAGAAATAAAGAGAAAAACAACGGGCACGATAAGTGCCCTTGGCAAAAAGATTTTTGTGCGCGTGTGTTGTCTAGTTTGATGTGAGCGATCCGTGGGGAATCCTAACAATTGGTATCAGAGCGAGGTCGAAAATTTGATGCCACGCTTGCCCCGGGGAGGCGACCCGTAATAGCGCCTCGGGGCGGGCGATCGTCATTCGTCGGAGCGACACGGAAGTGACGGCAGGGAATTGTCGTCGATAAGGAGTACGAAAGGCGAACGTTGCCCGTTGAAGTGGGCAGGAGGAAGGCGTCAGGCAGGCTGTCGTCGCCGATACGACGGGAGGCTGCTAAAAGTCAAGGAGATGTGGTGGATGATCGTTGATGGGAGCAGTGGTGCCGAGCGTGGTACCGGAAAATCTTGTTAAAATCTCCGGGGGAGTACGAAGGAATTCGTGAAGGTGTGCACATGAGTTCTTGCTAGATGCGTCCAAGAACTTGTGGATGTAAGTTTTCTGCGGCAGTTGTGTTACTGGCGGAGAAAGTTGTGTGCGAGAGCGCGCAGATAAAGGAAATTGCGTCCTTGCGTTTCTGTTCGTGATCGGGGAGTTCTGGTGAGTTCATGTACGGAGAGATGTGTTGCGCGTACATGACAAGTTGTGTTGCCACCGGATGCGAGGTGTTGTTCGGTAAGATACGTCACCGACAACAAAGATAAGATGTGACCAAAAGTCCAGTGAGTTCATATACGAGAAATTGTGTATGCGTATATGGCGAGTTGTGTCGCCGCTGGACCGGTCGAGGATCAGGTGTGATGTTGTGTCCAAGTGCAGGTCTGCGGGACGCTGGGTGCAGTGGAAATGTGTCACGGTCGAGGTACTCCAGTGAGGTGTATCTTCAAGGAGCGAAGATGTGAGACGTCACGGTCGAGGTGCTCCAGTGAGATGCATCTACAAGGAGCGAAGACGTGCGTGAAGACAAGATGGCGGTGGCTATCTCCGTGTCTCAACGAGAAGACGAAAACCAACGTGAAGATGGATGCGGACCGGTTAAGATGAGTTACCTGCATGAGGCTATGCGTTTAGTCTGCATGTGACACGCTAAGATGCGGCAGCGTGGGCTGGTAATCCGGAAAACACGTTGGGTTGAGTAATTGGAGTTGTGAAGCTGCATCGGCGTCAAGACTGGAGGGGACACAAGGATACGACAAGTTTGGATTAGGGGGTGATTGTTAGCTAATCCAAACATAGTCATGTTTTAGTTAGGTAGAACTAAGCTACGTGTGTTTAGTTTTCATGTGTGCTTTGTGTCCGTGTCCTATTAGTGCTAGTACTAGTAGAATAGAATAGGAATATTTGGTTTAGGTTTGGTTTGGACAGTGTTCGTGTCCTAGTACGGTTGGAGTTTGGCCGTGTATATATATACACGTCTAGGCCGCACTATGCGCAAGAAGCTTGAACCAGAGATTGAGAGAAATAAAGAGAAAAACAACGGGCACGATAAGTGCCCTTGGCAAAAAGATTTTTGTGCGCGTGTGTTGTCTAGTTTGATGTGAGCGATCCGTGGGGAATCCTAACAAGGTTCCGGGAGGAGAACGTCGCCGTCGTGGAAGGCGCGGACGGCGCGGTCGGCGTGTTCGCGCACGATTCCTACCACGCCGACGGCAACGCCTTCCTGAACTACTACACGATCCTGCGCGCCGACTGTAGCGGCGAGCCGCCGTCGTGGAAACTGGAGAAGACGATCCCGCTGCCGTGGTCGTCGTACCGCATTCGCAACGCGGCCAATGGGTGTTTGATCATTGAAGTCAGCCAAGAAACTTCGCCACGGACGTTCATGTCGGGCCAGCATAGCCGTGATGTCGAGCTGTTTTGGATCGACGTCGAGCGTTTCCAGGTGGAGAGAGTCTGCCGGGCGAGGTGCTCCGGCGGCGCCAGCGACGGCTGCTGGCCCTACTTCGGCTTCCCACCACTGTTGTCCTTGCCAACTGTTTGAGTTGCATCCACAAATACCTACGTAAGAAAGTTCTTCGAAAATGTTTACCGGGAGCATCGCGTCCCACACCTAGTATGCTTTCTCGGGGTTGAGGTGGAAGTACAGTGGTACAAGGCACCAGGCCCCTCTCCGCCCCCACACCGCCACCGCTGCCACACGTGCCGGCCACAGCACCCACCGGCTCAACACGCAACGGTGACACACGAAAGATCCGCACCAGACGACCACGCAACGGACCCCATGCAGCGACAGAACGATCGCCAGAATCAGGCTTGATTTATAATCAAGATAAAAATCCTGATACTCATACATATATGGCTGTGTGCATCCCTAGTTGGTGCAGAGACCGGAGAAGTGAAATTCTCCCCCCCAAAGTTTTAGGAGCGCTCGCGCCGCTTCTAGGGGGCGGCACGGGCGAAACCCTAACCGCCGCCCCCACACCCCCTCCTCCCCATCCACTCGCCGCCGCCGGAGGAAGCCACCGGGGGCACAACCCTCCGGGTGGTGGACGGCGGCCGGCAGGTCCTCGCCTCCTCAGCACAAACGCCGCGGGAGGCCTCCGGCCAGATGCGTTGGTCAGCCCAGGACGGCTTGCGCGGACGTCGGAGGACTGATGCCGGGGCGGCAGCCCTGGTTCTTCTGGCGGCGGCTTGTGGCTGGGTCTGTGTGGGCAGCCGGCGCTGGCCGGGGTGGTGGCGCCGCCGATGGGATCTTGGGTGGCTCGGCCATGGTGTGGCGGCCGCGCCATTGGCTTGGCTCCCGGGCGGCGTGGCCTCCTCTGTCTTTGGCGGCGGGAGGCAGTGGTGCTAGGGACCGTCGGCGGCAGGGCTCCCAGTGGCGGCGGATGCGGAACCCTCCTGCAAATTCCCTGCTGGGAGTCGTTTCGCGTCGTTGGGGCTGCGAGACATCAGAATAAAGGAGGTGGTCCTTGGGTTTCCTATCGCGCGAAGATGAATATCCTGGTGTGGGTTCTCTTTGATCAAGCCGGGGTGTCGACCTAAAAGGTTCCGCCGGCGAACTCCCATGGGCGATGCCTGGAGATTGCTGGATCGGTAGAATTCGGTCACAATGCTCAGTCATCGAAGGTGAGATTGGAGGACTAGCAACAGTGTTCGGAGTCTTTGCATCGATGGGGAACAGGCTTGGAGTTACAAGATTCGTGGCAGCCGTATGCAAGAGGGGGCGACAACATGCGTGAAGTCCAAAGTCCTACCGTTCAGGGTGAAAGCCCAAGGTCTTGCCTTAATTGGTTGTGCCTGGCACTGGTCTTCTTGGAGCCGTTGTTTTGAGAGTGAGGATTATCTTCAGGGTGAAAACCCAAGGTCTGTCCTTAATTGGTTGTGCCTGGCACCGTTCTTCTTGGAAACGTTGTGTTCGAAGAGATGGACATCACCTGTTGTTTAGGTGGTGGTTGTGCAGATACCGCGAGGACTGTAACTCTGTAGCGGGACTTTTCTTTTTATTTCTTATTTTTATTGTCTTTCGGCTATTTGCATCCATTGCGGTTTTGCAGAGGTCTGGTGTAATTTATATTTCCGCGATATTAATATACTTCCCTTTATCAAAAAAAAAGAGGTTGCGAGAAAGTCTGAATTTTGTTTGTCGAGCGATAATGGGTTATGTTATGCCACTGTCAATTACAGGTTATGTAGCTTCCGTAAACTTTAAGCATGATAAGATTCCCGTGTACGCAGTCCGCCTAGCTTAATTTTCAGTCGTCGTTTCCAATTTTCTCGTTCATACCAACTTATATAAGCCCACAAGAGCTGGCCCAGGTTGCTAAGATCATCTGCATTCGTCCCGACCAAGATGCCCTCATGACACTTTTTCGGCGTCAGCAGACGAATTTTCAACCACTTGCCCCCCCCCCCCTCGAGTCTCGTGTTCTATCGGTTTCGGCCAAAATTTCCCCCGACGAACCCAAGCCGGACCCAGGGCATCGGGGCTCTTGGGAGGGGGGAGGGGGAAATTGGGAAAAAGTGTGTCCGTGGCCCAGCTGTCGGCTCCCAAGAGCCTTCCCCGCCTCTTTTTCGCGATGTTTCTATCCTTCCCCCATCCTCCCCCGTCCCAGCCGAAGCTCCCACCATTTTCCTGCTCGCTGCTCCAAATCTGTGCGGCCATGCCGCCCAAGAAATACTGGGCACCCTGCACCGCCGCCGATCCAAGCCAGCAAAAACCCCCCGCGAAAGGAGAGAGCGACGATACTCAAGCTAGCGGGCTGGACCAAGGGCGCGTGGGCCGTTGAGCTCAATCGCCGCTGCACGGTCACCGACGACAGGCGCAACCGGAAGGACATGACAAAGAACAGGAAATAGGCGGTCGCGGCGGAGGAGTCGGCTCGCGCGTCCGTCATACGGATCAACTCCGCCGCCCTAGCCGCATCACCATCCGGTTTCTCATCTCACCCGTCAGTACCTTCAAGGGTTGTGACCGAGCCAGCAGAGTGTTTTCTCGCCGTCGAGCCACTCGCCGCTCGTGTGGAGTTACTCGTCTTCGCGTGAGCTTGCCCACGTCGATCCCCATGTTGGTTCAATACTAACACGGCGTTCCCTCATTGCCCACCTATCTTACACAGTCCACACTCGATATCGATATCAACAACACATACAGCTGCTCGCCCACCTAATCGGGGAGTCCGTTGCCTCATAACCTTCGCCGTGGCCCTCTGTCCTTTACGCATGCATCAAGCTCGGTGCTACCGTTCAACGCTAATATGGATGACATCATCACCTCTGGCTCCAAGGCCGACGCGTCACGCCCTAGGTACATGGACACGCAAGAGGAGGACATCGTCGGCTTGGACACGCAGGAGACTTTTGCGAGCAACAGGACGGTCCTGCCGTGGAAGACAAAGGCGAGCCAGCGCCGACGGTGAAAGGGAAGAGGAAGAAGAATCATCCGATCGCCGGCTCGGCCGAGCCACGCATGAAGTGGGCGGGGAAGGAGGACCAGTGCTTGGTCAAAGCGTGGAAGACCATTACGTAGGTCGAGACCATGTACACATTTATATTGAATAATTCTATATGTTATACACGCCCTCAACTTGAGCCTCGTCAGTACCTATTGTTTGTATAGTGATTCAATTCATTTATTTCTATAATGCGGTCTCGTCAGCTCGTTTATTGCGTGTAAATTATGCTCACTACGCTATTATGAAAAATGAAGAGTCGTGACTGTGACCGAAAAGGAATCTATGACATTGGGTTCGTCGAACCACAACGAATTAATGAAAAAATGCTACCGAACTACGCCAAGGAAACGGAAGAAAACTCGCTTAGGTTCATACAAAGACAACATTACAAAAAGAAGATATTGTTTCCTTACAAATTGGATTAATAGTGTTACTGACTTTTACACATCAATTTTTACTTACTCGATGGTAAGTGTAACTGATGAGTTACGAACGTATATAAACGTGCGCAGCTTCGATTACATTCTGCTAATCATTGAAGTTGACGACATAAGAGTTAAAATCTACGACTCACTGGCGAAACCCTAAGAGAAGTTCAAAAGCCTTTTAGATGCGCTTCAAAGGCAATTTGAATCATTATCGCACTATATCGGTCTCTTTTATTCATTTCCTAAGATATCAAGTAACTAATAACTCATTTATTCATTTTTTTTTGCCATACATGATTTGGAAAAAATTCAAACATAGGACATAAGGTGAATTTAAAGATAAATTTAGTTTTCATCATATCAAGGTAAGTAGTACAAGTTAGGTCCATGCATCTCTTTAGTTCTAATTTTAATATCATTATATCATGCTTGATTATTATTTGATTCAATTGTATTCTCGTAAAGTGCGAGAGGCGGCCAATGGGGAGAAATTTGTGTGGATACTTCATTGCGAGTTGATTCGCAAGGAGGTCACTGAGCGGAACCCTATGACATTTTTGGAAGTACGTGATGAAATATATTCATGATTTTTGTTATGATGATTCATATTCATTTTGATCGAGTTGGATAAAATGTGCAGCAAGCTACAACCAAAGGAGCGCTTTTTAACAATTCAAGAGAAAATTGCGGGATTTCTGATGGACCATGTCATAAGCAGTGCATGCAAATACAATCATACCTAGACGGGTTCTAGTTCCGATTATGATCTCTATGTAATCGAATAGACGGGCTCTACTCCCAGTTGGATCTCCACATAAATAGACGAGCTCTAGAACCGATTGAATTATTATAAAGAATACAATACATTTGTATTAGATAGATATTTCTTTTACGACCATTTTGATATGCTATATGTATTTTTCTGATTTGTAATTAATTAACCATATTTTTTTTCATTATTGATCATAATTGTTTTAAATAAAAAAGCCAGATATGGGGGCTGCCATGTGCGGACAATGTTGTCCCGGGTCCTCTTACGAACCGGGACTAAAGCTCCTCGACCATAGGCTCAGTCAGAGGCCACGTGGCCTCCATTTTGTCGCAGGTCGTAAGCGAACCAGGACTAGAGGGGGGCCGATACGTCAAAAATATATCCATAATTTCTGATGTTCCATGTTGTTTTCATGCTACATGCTACATGTTTGCTATACACTTTATGCCATTTTATCGATTTTCTGAGACTGACCTATTGCCAAGATGCCACAGAGACAGTTCATGTTTTCTACTATTTTTAGTTTCAGAAAAGGTGTTCTAGAAATATTCTCGGAACTGGACGATTTGAAGCCCTGAAGTTTAAGAAATTTGTCGTGCACACGGAGACCGGAGGAAACCCATAGGGGGGCCAAAGAGTACCCACACCATAGGTCGCCGCGGCCCCCTAGCCGCGCCCAGGGGTGGTGTAGGCCCCCTGGTCACGAATGTTACCCTCTCTCCTATTTATACCTCTCAGGAGGTTAACCCTAAATACCTGAGCCTTTTCCATCAAAAACATCCGTCGGCGCCATCGTCGTCAACCCTAGCTCAAAAGGATTCTCGAGCTCTCCCCGGCACCCTGTCGGGACGGGAAATCATCACCGGAGGGCTCTACACCACCATGCCCGCCTCCGGAATGATGCGTGAGTATTTCAGCCTTAGACTACGGGTCCATAACAGTAGCTAGATGGTTCTTCTCTCCTCTTTATGCCTCATGTTTCGATCTTGTGAGCTGTACAACCCAAGATATAAATATCATGCTAAACCACGCGGTGCACACACTGTCAATTTACACCGTGATCAAAGTATCTATGGAGATCTCATAACAAAATCACTTGAGTAGCATAACAAATGAAGAGTACATCTACATATTCAAACTAGATTACAAAGCTCATAATCACATAAATATCACAGCATGGGAGAGAGAGATGAGACACATAGCTACCGGTAGAGCCCTTAAGCCCTGGGGGGAACTAGTCCCTCCTAATCATAGGAAGGAGCAACGTCGATGGAGATGGCGGTGGAGTCGATGGAGATGGATCCGGGGGCACTTCCCTGTCCCGGCAGGGTGCCACAACAGATATTTCTATCCCCCGAAACTTGTCGGCGGCGGCGCCGAAGCTACGGATGTTTTTGGTGGAAAAGGCCGATTCCTCTATGGTTTATACATCACGGAGCATATATAGGCGAAAGGGCGATGCCGCGGGTGTCCAAGGGGCACACCACCTGGTGGCGCATCCAGGGGGACCCGCGCCACTCTATGGTGTGGCCACCCAGTGGCCCCCCTCTGGCCACTTCTCGCTTTTCAATCGTCCAATTCCAAGAATATTTCTAGAACAACTTTTCTGAAACTAAAAACAGCAGAACACATGAACTAGCTCTCTGGCATCTTGTCAATAGGTTAGTCCCGGGAAATAGATAAAAATGACATAAAGTGTATGGCAAACATGTGGGAAACAATAAGAAAACAACATGGAACATCAGAAATTAAGGATACGTTTATGACATATCAACATTCCCAAGATTAGTTCCTACTCGTCCGCGAGTAGGTAAACAATAAAATCTCATAAATTCTGAGGTGACATGCTACCAACATCAACTTGATCATCAATAATATAAAATCATATATAAGCTGAGATCATAGAACTTTTTAACACAAGCATGACAAATAAAACTTTAATAATGAAGCAAAGCAATCACCTTCCATCATGAGAAGTAGCACAAATAAAAGATCATGAATAACAATGTAACGAAAGATATACGTTTGTTTCAAGTATAAACAAAGAATGGCAAAGTGATATTTCGCTAGTCCTTAAGAGTGGGGAAAAACATAAATGCCAGGATACCTTCAAAGTTTATGAGGAAGATCAGAACAAATAATTAGAGAACAAACAATAACACATCATGAATCAATTAATAATACTTCTGGGACAAATGCACATAAAACTCAGAATGGCAACTATGCTCTCCCAACTGTGCATAAAGTTAGAATATGGAGACTCAACATAAAAGTAAAAGAAAATCCCTCCGCGGAGGGAAGCATGGATAACTCATGTGCTAGAGGTTTTATTTTTATCAAACTGAGGTATAAAAAGCTTGACACTCCTCCCAACCATCTTACACAAACCATGTTTAACCGAATCCTTGGGTGCCTGCCAACAATCACATGCCGTAGAGGAGTGTCTATATTTTGGGAGGTGTATGCTAATGTCAACGAATGGTAAACAAAAATATAGTACGTCACAAGCCAACTTGACTTCACAAGAGCGGCTCCCATATGAAGGACACAACTGGTGTAGAAGTTCATCCCTCTTTCTCTTTTGTTTACACAATTATTCTTTGTGAAGAGAATTTGTTTGTATTAATTTGGGGCTGGGCATCCCGCTACCAGCTGTTCTATCAATTGGATAAGCGGAAGAAGTCACCAGTCCAGGGTGTCAAATCCAATCAACAAGTGAGATAAAGATTCTCTTTTTATGTCCTCATGAGAAAAACCAGGAACACAAAACATGAGTAATTTTGAAAGTTTTAAAGGTAGCACATGAGCAATTAACTTGGAGTGGTTGTTAATTACCACATGTAGGTAGGTATGGTGGACACAATGGGAAAACTTTGGTGTTTGGGAGTTGTATTGCACGAGTAGAGCTCATACTCAGTATAGGTGGAGGCTAGCAAAAGACTGGGAGCGATAAATCAAGAGAGCAATAATGGCCATAATCATGCATAGCGACATAAATATCATTAATCAAAGCATAAGTGGTACCGCAAGTTCAAAAACTAAATGATCATAGAGGATATTAGTGACTGCTTCATAGTCATAAACATGGCGTGAGAATGCGCCAAGTCAACCAACTAAAACATTCAAAGGAGAATACCACAAATTTATGCTGCAATATGACAATAACAACTCATGATTCTTTCAATGGCACATTAAACAATCTCAGCTATTTGAGGATAATCATGCTACTCAATTACCACAAGGCTTTACAACTAAAATAACATCTAGCATGATATGAAACAGTCTAACCACAGTCTATTCAAGCTTCTACTTGCATCGTTAAAAATTCTACTACAAGCATTTTTTCCCAACCAACACCATACAAAACATGCTTTAACAAAAACTCTCTAAATGCTACAGCAAGAAAACATGAGAGCACTCTCATAACACTACTAAAACTAACAGCTCTGAACAAGAGATGTAATGAAAACAATAGCTAAACAGGAATTTTTGCAGCAGCTAGAAGAAAAACTTAGAATACGAGCATAACGAGTATTCAAACGAAAAAGCAGAGCGTGTATCTCTCCCAAATAAGGATGCAAGGTTCCAATGATATTATTGCAGCAAGAAAAACAAAAGAAAACAAAATAAAAACAAGCAGATGCTCCAAGTAAATTTCATATGTTGTGACCGAATAAAAATATAGTTTCACTAGAAGTGACCTGATAGATGGTTGATGAAGAAGGGGATGCCTTCGGCATCCCCAAGCATATATGATTGAGTCTTCTAAAAATATGCTTGGATCAACCACCGGGGAATTCCCAAGCTTTGACCTTGCACTCTTCTCGATCACATATATCACCCTCTTTTCTTGACCCTTGAAAACTTTCTTCACACCACACTCAAAGAGTAATTCGCATTAGAGTGTTAGTGCAACAATTAAAAAGCCACATGTTCTGTATGGAACAAGTTCTATTAATACTTTTAAACATAAGCTACGGTCACTGGTGTTTTCAGAAGTAAAGAAATCCACTTGACATCGCAAAAGAGGAAATGCAAGAAAATTGGCAGAATCTATCAAAACCAGAATAGTCTGTAAAGACGAATTTTTTAGAGGCACTTACGTTGCTCAGATCGAAAAACTTAAAGAGCGAAAAAGTTCCGGAATTAGCCGATTTTAGGTCATTCCGATTTTTCAGTGAATTATACAATTATTTACGATGGACAACATAAATCTATTTTCTGCGCACTACGAAAACATGAAAACAAAGATACAAAGGAGTTGCTACATACGAATAGAACCTCTTACTCAAAGAAAAAGAAGAAAAACAAAGAAAAAAAATAAAATCATGGGTTATTTCCCAAGAAGTGCTTTTCTTTAAAGCCTTTTCAGCTAGGCATGATAATTTCAGAAGATGCTCACATGAGAAATATTAATTGAAGCAAAAGAGAGCATCAATAAGAAAATGTAAAACACATTTAAATTTAAACCACTTCCTATGAAAAATAATCTTGTAGAAAAACAAGTCAATTAAGTAGAAAGTGGCTAGCATAGAAAGACAAAATAAGTGCAACTTCAGAAATTTCAACATAAAGAGGGGAAACTTGATATTGTTGAGATTCATAAAATTGTGTTTCCCTCTCTCATTATAAATTTGAGTAACATCATGAATAAAATTAACAATATAACTATCACATAAAACTTTCGTATCATGATCCACATGCATAAAAGAATTAATACTCTCCACATAAGCATAGTGATTCTTATTAATAGAAGTGGGAGAAAATTCAACAAAATAGCTATCATTATAATTCTCATAACCATAATCATAAAAAATAGTAGGTATATATTAATCATAATTAACTTTCTCCTCAATAGTAGGTGGACTGAAAATAGTTGTTCATTATTGTAATCATGATATATTGGAGGCAAAGTATCATCAAAGAAAATTTCCTCCTCAAAACTAGGGGTACTAAAAATATCATATTCACCAAAACTAGCTTCCCCAAGCTTATATTTTTCCATAGCATTAGCAACAATGGTGTTCAAAGAATTCGAACTAATAACATTGCTACTAGCATGCAAATAGAGCTCCATAGGTTTTTTCATTTTCTCTTCAAACACTTCATGTCCCGACTAAAGATAAAGATAATAAAGTACTCTTATATTTTTGTTGTTGTTTTCCATTAAGCCTAACTAGAGAAAATAAAGACAAGAAACAAAAAGATATAATTGTAGAATCTAAAGGAAATAACTTTGAGCACTCACACCCGAGGATGTGAGAACCTTTCACCTTACCTCCCCGACAACGGCGCCATAGAAGAGCTTGATGTATACGCACGCTTCTATTCTTGTAGACAGTATTGGGCCTCCAAGTGCATAGGTTTGTAGAACAACACCAAGTTTCCCTTAAGTGGATTACCCAAGGTTTATCGAACTCAGGGAGGAAGAGGTCAAAGGTATCCATCTCAAGCAACCCTGCAATTACGATACAAGAAGTCTCTTGTGTCCCCAACACACCTAATACAATTTTCAGTTGTATAGGCGCAGTAGTTCGGCGAAGAGAGAGTAAAATACAAGTAATATGGATGTGTATAAGTGATAATAGCAATCTGAAATAAAAATGGCAGCAAGCAAAGATGTAGCAGAACAGATTGCAAATGGTGTATCAATGCTTAGAAACATGGCCTAGGGATCATACTTTCACTAGTGAACACTCTCAACAATAATAACATAATTGAATGCATAAATATCTCTCTTCACTATGCTACTCCGAGTAGGAGTACAAAGCACACCTTAAAGTCGAGTAATTTTGAAAGTTTTAAAGGTAGCACATGAGCAATTAACTTGGAGTGGTTGTTAATTACCACATGTAGGTAGGTACGGTAGACAAACACCACAATTTTATAGGGTCATCCAACACAAGATATAGATATCATGCTAAACCACACAGTGCACACACTGTCACCTTTACACCGTGATCAAAGTGTCTACGGAGATCTCATAACAAAACCACTTGAGTAGCATAACAGATGAAGATTACATCTACATATTCAACTAGATTACAAAGCTCATAATCACATAAAGATCACACCATAGGAGAGAGAAATGAGACACATAGCTACCGGTAGACCCTCAGTCCTGGCGGAGAACTACTCCGTCCTCATCATAGGAAGCAGCAACGTCGATGGTGATGGCGGTGGAGTTGATGGGGATGGATACAGGGGCACTTCCCCATCCCGACAGGGTGCCGGAATAGAGATTTCTGTACTCCGTAACTTGTCGGCGAAGGCGGCGAAGCTACGGATGTTTTTGTTTGAAAATGTCGATTCCTCTAGGGTTTATTTATCGGGGAGCATATATAGGAGAAAGGCCGATACCGGGGGGGGGGGGGCGTCTAGGGGGACCACACCACCAGGGGGCGCAGCTAGGGGGACCCACGACACTCTATGGTGTGGCCACCCTGTGACCCCCTCCGGGTCTCTTCGGGACTTCCTTGTCCCTCCGGGACTTCTAAGACTTCTGGCTTTTCAATCGTCCAATTCCAAGAATATTTCCAGAACAACTTTACTGAAACTAAAAACAGCAGAACACATGAACTAGCTCTGTGGCATCTTGTCAATAGGTTTGTCCCAGAAAATCGATAAAAATGACATAAAGTGTATAGCAAACATGTGGGAAACAATAAGAAAACAACATCGAACATCAGAAATTAAGGATACGTTTATGACGTATCAACATCCCCAAGCTTAGTTCCTACTCGTCCTCGAGTAGGTAAAGAATAAAAACTCATAATTTCTGAGGTGACATGCTACCAACATAAACTTGATCATCGATAATGTAAAATCATATATAAGCTGAGATCATAGAACTTTTTAACACATGCATGATAAATAAAACTTTAATAATAAAGCATAGCAATCACCTTGCATCATGAGAAGTAACACAAATAAAAGATCATGAATAACAATGTAACGAAAGATATACGTTTGTTTCAAGTATAAATAAAGAATGGCAAAGTGATATTTCGCTAGTCCTTAAGAGTGGGGCAAAATATAAATGCCAGGATACCTTCAAAGTTTATGAGGAAGACTAGAAAAAATAATTAGAGAACAAACAATAACACATCATGAATCAATTAATAATGTTTCTGGGACAAATGCACATAAAATTCAGAATGGCAACTATGCTCTCCCAACTGTGCATAAAGTTAGAAGATGGAGATTCAACATAAAATTAATAGAAAAATGCTTCGCAGAGGGAAGCATGGATAACTCATGTGCTAGATCTTTTATTTTATCAAACAGAGGTATAAAAAGCTTGACACTCCTCCTAACCATCTTACACAAACCATGGTTAACCGAATCCTCGGGTGCCTGCCAACAATCACATACAGTAGAGGAGTGTCTATATTTTGGGAGGTGTACTATGCTAATGTCAGCGAATGGTAAACAAAAATACAGTACGTGACAAGCCAACTTGACTTCACAAGAGCGCCTCCCATATGAAGGACACAACTGGTGTAGAAGATCATCCCTCTTTCTCTTTTGTTTACACAATTATGCTTTGACTGATAAATCAGAGGCAAAAATAGTGAAGAGAATTTGTTTGTATTAATTTGGGGCTAGGCACCCCGCTGCCAGTTGTTCTATCAATTGGATACGCGGATGAAGCCACTAGTTCAGCGTGTCAAATCCAATCAACAAGTGAGATAAATATTCTCTATTTATGTCCTCATGAGAAAAACCAAGAACACAAAACATGAGCAATTTTGAAAGTTTTAAACGTAGCACATGAGCAATTTACTTGGAGTGGATGTTAATTACCACATGTAGGTACGTATGGTGGACACAATGGGAAAACTTTGGTTTTTGGGAGTTGGATTGCACGAGTAGAGCTCATACTCAGTACAGGTGGAGGCTAGCAAATGACTGGGAGCGACAAATCAATAGAGCAATGATGGCCATAATCATGCATAGCGACATAAACATCATTAATCAAAGCATACGTGGTACCACAAGTTAAAAAAACTAAATGATCATAGATGCTATTAGTGACTGGTTCATAGTCATAAACATGGTGTGAGAATGCGCTAAGTCAACCAAATAAAACATTCAAAGGAGAATACGACAAATTTATGCTTCAATATGACAAGAACAACTCATGATTCTTTCAAAGGCACATTAAACACTCTCAGCCATTTGAGGCTAATCATGCTACTGAATTACCACATGGATTTATAACTAAAGTAACATCTAGCATGATATGAAAAAGTCTAGCCACAGTCTATTCAAGCTTCTACTTGCATCGTTAATAATTCTGCGTCAAGCAGTTTTTTTTTCCAACTAGCACCATACAAAACATGCTTTAACAAAAACTCTCTAAATGCTACAGCAACAAAACAAGAGAGCACTCTCATAACACTACTAAAACTAATAGCTCTGAAGAAGAGATGCAATGAAAACAAGAGCTAAACTGGAATTTTTGCAACAACTAGAAGGAAAACTTAGAATACGAGCGTAACGAGTATTCAAACGAAAAAGCGGAGCGTGTATCTCTCCCAAACAAGGATGAAAGGTTCCAATGATATTATTGCAGTAAGAAAAACAAAAGAAAAAAATAGACGCTCTAGGTAAATTTCATATGTTGTGACCGAATAAAAATATAGTTTCAATAGAAGTGACCTCATAGATGGTTGATGAACAAGGGGATGCCTTGGTAATCCCCAAGCATATATTTTTTAGTCTTCTACAAATAGGCTTGGATGAACCACAGAGTAATTCCCAAGCTTTGACCATGCACTCTTCTCGATCACATATATCACCCTCTTTTCTTGACCCTTGAAAACGTTCTTCACACCACACTCAAAGAGTAATTCACATTAGAGAGTTAGTGCAACAATTAAAAATCCACCGGTCCTGTATGGGACAAGTTTTATTAGTACTTTTAAACATAAGCTACGTTCACTGGTGTTTTCAGAAGCAAAGAAATCCACTTGACATCGCAAAAGAGCAAATGCATAAAATTATCTTTCTCTATCTCATAATAACTTTCAGTAGCATCATGAATAAAATTAACAATATAACTATCACATAAAACATTCTTATCATGATCCACATGCATAAAAGAATGAATACTCTCCACATAAGCATAGTGATTCTTATTAATAGAAGTGGGAGAAAATTCAACAAAATAGCTATCATTATAATTCTCATAACCATAACCATAAAAAATAGGAGGTATATTGTAATCATAATTAACTTTGTCCTCAATAGTAGGTGGACTGAAAATAGTTGTTCATCATTGTAATCATGATATATTGGAGGCAAAGTATCAGCAAAGAAAAATTCCTCCTCAAAACTAGGGGGACTAAAAATATCATATTCATCAAAACTAGCTTCCCGAAGCTTATATTTTTCCATAGCATTAGCAACAATGGTGTTCAAAGAATTCATACTAATAACATTGCTACTAGCATGCAAATAGAGCTCCATAGGTTTTTTCATTTTCTCTTCAAACACTTCATGTCCTGACTCAAGATAAAGATTATAAAGTACTCTTATATTTTTGTTGTTGTTTTCCATTAAGCCTAACTAGAGAAAATAAAGAAAGAAACAAAAATATATAATTGCAGAATCTAAAGGAAATAACTTCGAGCACTCACACCCGGGGATGTGAGAACCTTTTACCTTACCTCCCCGACAACGGCGCCAGAAAAGAGCTTGATGTATACGCACACTTCTATTCTTGTAGACAGTATTGGGCCTCCAAGTGCAGAGATTTGTAGAACAGCAGCGAGTTTCCCTTAAGTGGATTACCCAAGGTTTATCGAACTCAGGGAGGAAGAGGTCAAAGGTATCCATCTCAAGAAACCCTGCAATTACGATACAAAAAGTATCTTGTGTCCCCAACACACCTAATACAATTTTCAGTTGTATAGGCGCACTAGTTCGGCGAAGAGAGAGTAAAATACAAGTAATATGGATGTGTATAACTGATAATAGCAATCTGAAATAAAAATGGCAGCAACCAAACATGTAGCAGAACAGATTGTAAATGGTGTATCAATGCTTAGAAACATGGCCTAGGGATCATACTTTCACTATTGAACACTCTCAACAATAATAACATAATTGAATGCATAAATATCTCTCTTCACTATGCTACTCCGAACCACTCTCCGGTTGAATAAAAAATGCCAATTCATTGCGTAGGAGTACAAAGCACACCTTAAAGTCGCATTCCCGTATCTAGTTAACCCCACACTGTCACTATGAGCGCTATAGAAGGTACTAGACAAACACCACAATTTTATAGGGTAATCCAACACAAGATATAAATATCATGCTAAACTACACGGCGCACACACTGTCACCTTTACACCGTGATCAAAGTGTCTACGGAGATCTCATAACAAAACCACTTGAGTATCATAACAGATGGAGATTACATCTACATATTCAACTAGATTACAAATCTCGTAATCACATAAAGATCACACCATAGGAGAGAGAGATGAGACACATAGCTACCGGTAGACCCCTCAGTCCTGGCGGAGAACTACTCCCTCCTCATCATAGGAAGCAGCAACGGCGATGGTGATGGCGGTGGAGTCGATGGGGATGGATACGGGGGCACTTCCCCATCCCGGCAGGGTGCCGGAATAGAGATTTCTGTACTCCGTAACTTGTCGGCGAAGGCGGTGGAGCTACGGATGTTTTTGTTTGAAAAGGCCGATTCCTCTAGGGTTTATGCATCGGGGAGCATATATAGGAGAAAGGGCGATACCGGGGGGGTGTCTAGGGGGCCCACACCACAAGAGGGCGCAGCTAGGGGGACCCACGACACCCTATGGTGTGGCCACCCTGTGCCCCCCTCCGGGTATCTTCAGGACTTCCTTGACCCTCCGGGACTTCTAAGACCTCTGGCTTTTGAATCGTCCAATTCTGAGAATATTTTCCAGAACAACTTCGTTGAAACTAAAAACAACAAAAAAACAGGAACTGGTTCTGTGGCATATTGTCAATAGGCTAGTCCCGGGAAATCTATAAAAATGACATAAAGTGTATATTCCAAGGATGAACTACTCATGCATCACTCCGGAGGCAGGTATGGTGATGAAGAGCCCTCCGGTGATGATTCCCCTCTCCGGCAGATTGTCGGTAAGAGCTTTAGAACTCTCCTGAACTAGGGTTGACGACAGCGGCGGCTTCGGAACATTTCATGGATGGAGGCTCGGGTACTTAGGATTTTCCCGAGGAAGGAACCATATAGGCTGAAGGGCGATGTCGCTGGGCGACCAGTGGGCCCACACCACATGGCCACACGGTTAAGGGGAGGGCGCCTCCCTATGTTGTGGCTGCCTCCGTGGCCCCTTCAAGTCTCCTTCGGAATCCGTATATGTGACAGAAAAATAGGGACTTCGGCTTTTGTTTCGTCCAATTCCGAGAATATTTCGAGAACAACTTTTATGAAATACAAAAACAAAAGAAAATACGAACTGGCACTGTGGCCTCTTGTCAATAGGTTAGTCACACAAAATGCATACAAATTCTATGAAGTGTATAGAAAAGATGTAGCAATTGGCATAATATCAGTATGGAACATCAGAAATTATAGATATGTTGGAGATGTATCACACATAATGTGTGCAAAAAAATTCATGCTTTAATATGACTGATTTGTGGCCCGACATCTTGGAAAATCGAGAAAATGCACTAAACACCACTCTTTGTGGATCTTGCTGTATAAAACCCACAAAAAAAACCTCTTTTGCAGCAAATCACATATTTTCGTCTAATTAGTTGCACCTAGTAGTGCAAACCTACAAGTATTTTTAGGTGGCTAGAAGAAAGAGGGTTCAATTTCGGCCAAGTATCATAATGATGAGATGATTTAAAGGTGGTGTATGAATGGATTGATAACACCTAAATAGTTCCTGTTTTAAAAGACATAGTATCTCTGCTAATGAGATAAGTCAGTTGTGTATTACTAATTTGTGGAAGTAGGATCATCAGATATGTGATTTGGATGCTCATCCCTCTTTGAACTCTATGTATCTAGTTTAATACTCCCAAGTCACTTATATACTTGTGGTTAATATTGTTGAGATTTAGCGATGGCCGTGTCCAAATCTAGTTTATCTTATCAAATATTTTTGTTCATAAGCTACTTGTTTTAAATATCACTCCAAAATGTACTCTTGACCAGATGATCTAAACCCAAATCATCATGTTAAGAGGAACATTGATCACTTTATTTCGTGTAAACTTTCACGCCGCAATTTCCTGTATTTTTAGATGCATGCATTGAAAATGTAAAACTTATATTCAGATCCTTACAACTCTCTAAACACTAGGGTGTTACAGTTTTCGATAATATATGTGTCTTATCGAGCTTTTAGCGATCACACTCTTAAGTCGTGTCAACCTTTAATTGAGAGAATAAATATGTTTTATTGGTTTTATGAATGTTTGGTACGATGTTAGAGAAACAAGTCGGGTATCAATCAGAGAGATATCGGGGAAGTTACTATAAGGGAGAAATTACGCCGGTGCAAGGTAGAATTTTTACGAGAGATAAAGGAAGATGTGAGATATCCTGGGATCTTATATATATGTTTCTAAGATCATTTCACATTATCTATAATTTATTATTGGTTTCATAGGATTTTGAAAGAGTTTCGGGCAAAACTTGGAACTGCGGGGTGTGTCATTAGGTGGGGCTGACAAATGGGCCTAGGGCCTCCAATCGTGGTACTAGGAACCTTCTGGTGTTTTCCCTATTTATATTAATTTGAAGGGAAAATATGAGAAGGGGAAAGGGAAAAAAGAGAGGAGGTGGAGTTGGACTCCCTTATGGGAGTCTAATCCGCTTCGGGATAGGAGGAGGAGTGCGGCAACCTCCTTTAGTGCGGCTAGCCCCCTCCTAGCTCAACTAGGACTCCTCCTCCCATTTGGAAAGTTCCCCTTCCCTCCAACTATAAAAGGGACCCCAAGATTTGAGCTAGATCATAATCTTTTTGAGCAATCGTCTCTTAAGCCCCTCTCTCTTATTCTAGTAGAATTAGAGAGTCTAACTATAGCGCCTCAAATTAAATTAGAACTTTTTATAATTGGGTTCTTGAGGTGTCCTCTTCCGATTAGATCTAGCTCTAATTAGTAGTTCTCTCATGTGTTGAGAAACTTACAGAATCATATAGCTCTAATCACAGTCGATTAGTGCCACCAATTAGCAACACCGAAAGGTTGTCTCTCTTTGGAGGTGCTGAGTCCTGAACGATGGAACGCTGACGGGTTGAAATGATAGTACGTGTGAACACCATACGAGGGATTACACGCGTGATCCTTCACACGGGAAGCTTAGAGACATACTTGAAAATAGGCCAAGTTGTGAGGATCTACAATTGTTCAGAACTATTCTACGACTACATTTATTCCGCTACCCGGTGAATTTTGATCCTAATTCTTGAATGTATGGGCATGCCTCATTATCTGCATATTGATCTTGGCGGCCTACGTAGGGAAATTTTTAAAATTCTACAGGGTGGAACAGCAGATCCCGGACAAGATTTTCCCCTCGGCATGGACTCTATGCCTCCCAACACAAGGCATGGAACGCCGCCGACAGGACATTTGCACCGCTGCCACGATATTTCACTTGCCAATCACCACACCTCATGCACGGCCTACGTCACTGACCTACACCACACCTGCACCCACCTATCAACCGTCATGGTTCGCATCCTCTAGTGTCGCCACCCCTGTTCCCAAACTCTTTGTGTCGTCAAACTAAACAGGAATCGAGAACCTCCATGCATGAAGGAGTAGTCGACCCCGATCGACAATAGGCAAAAGACCTTGCCAGCGTCTGCACCACCACACAGGGCACTGATGGTGCAGATCGTGCACTCGTTGCGAGACCCCAAGAGGACGGTGTGATGAGCACATCGATAGGAGTTTTTCCCTTAGTTAAGAACCAAGGTTATCAATCCAGTAGGAGAAAGCGGACCTTCGGAAGGTTGATGCCACTGACGGTGGTGCTGAAGTTTCACCGTGTCATCAACAACATGGAACCTGCACACAACACAACCAAAATACTTTGCCCCAACGGTACAGTGAGGTTGTCAATCTCACCGGTCTTGCTGAAAACAAAGATTAGACGTATATAGTGGAAAATGATGTATGCTTGCAGTAAGTAAAGAGAGCAGGGAATTGTTGTGGTTTGTTTAACAGTGTGCAAAATGGAACGGGGTTTATAAGTTCACTAGTGGTGTCTCTCCATAAAAATAACATATTTGGTGAACAAATTACAGCTGGGCAATTGACAAATAAAGGTTGCACCGTAGTGCACATTATAACATGATGAGTACTATGATATTTAGTGCGGGCATTATAACAAAATATATAAACCAAAATCCATCTGCATCTATGACTAATAATCCACCCTCAGGTTATCATCTGAACCCCCTTAGGTATTAAGTTGCAAGCAGCAGATAACTGCATTAAACAATGTGTGTAATGTAAGCAATGATTATACACGCGGGCGCTCTCACTGTTGTTTTCTCCCTAGTGGCAACATCACATTCTCCCCCGTCACGTTTTTGTCACTCGAGCACAGGCGAGAAGGAGGCATGAACCCACTATCAAGCATAAATGCTCCCTCTTGGAGTCACTAGCAACTACTTGGCTAGAGCAACCACTAGAAACGGAAAGCATGCAAGATCACAAATAACATATGCAATAAAGACTATAATAAACTTGGTATAAGTTCAATATTCATCGGATCCCAGCAAACACAGCATATAGAATTACATAAGATCAATCTCGATCATGATAGGCAGCTCACGAGATCTAAACATGGAGGCATATAAGGAGAAGACAACCATCTAGCTACTGCTAGGGACCCGTAGTACAGGGATGAACTACTCATGCATCACTCCGGAGGCAGACATGGTGATGTAGAAGCCTCCGGTGATGATTTACTCTCCGGCAGGGTGCCGGAAAACATCTCGAGAACCTTCCTGATCTAGGGTTGACGACGACGGCGGCTGCGGAAATTTTTCGGGATTTTTTTTATCAGGTGCCTAGGGTTTTCCGTCCGAGGGGAATAAATAGGCGAAATCGCAAAGGAGGTGGAGGCCAGGGGTCCCCACACCCATAGCTGGCGCGGCCGGGGGGAGGCCGCGCCACCCTATGGTGTGCCCCCCTGATGCCCGTCTTCTTATCCTCTTTGGTGTTCTGAATGCTTCCGGGGGAAATAGGCACTTCGGGCTTTGTGGGGTCCAATTCCGAGAATGTTTTCAGAACAACTTTTATGAAACCAAAACCAGCATAAAACTGGGAAATGGCACTTGGCATGTTGTTAATAGGTTAGTCCCAGAAAACGGATAAAAATGCTATAGATAAGGGAGAAAACACTACTAGGAAAATGGCTATAGGTGACTTAGCATCAGTGGCGCACCATGTAGACGTGCGCCACTGATGTGGCTGGGAGCATACATGTATAGGCATCAGTGGCGCACCAGGTAACCGTGCGCCACTGATGGTCCAAGCATCAGTGGCGCACCAATGTTCGTGCGCCACTGATACCCGGCACCCATGTATACGTAATAGAATCAGTGGCGCACCACTAGGCAATGCGCCACTGATGCTACGGAGCATCAGTGGCGCATCGCCTAGTGGTGCGCCACTGATTCTATGTACCACGTATGCCCAGTAGCATCAGTGGCGCACCACTAGCGGTGCGCCACAGATTCTATGGAGCATCAGTGGCGCACCGTCTAGTGGTGCGCCACTGATTCCTGCCACCCATGTATTCTCCATAGATTTGTGGATTATATTGATTTGTTTGCTAAGTAAAATAATATTAATAAAAAAATAATGGTTTATCCGCTGAAGAATGCACAAAATTAATTAACATTTTGTTCTAAATTAATCAACGCATTTTGTTAAATTGCAGTGATTTGTTTTGAACAGAACAAAGCATCAACCAGAAGGGTAGACAACATTTCATATCTTCTTCGGATGTTTAGACTATTTAATTTCTCTCTTTAGGCCACGGGCACCATTAGCACGGTGCGCCACGGATTCATCCGATCTGCGCCACGGATTCGTCCTGGTCTCCTGGAGGATATATCGCGCGTCTCCACGCACAGCCGCACGAACCCACCCGCCCTCACTCGATCCCCTTTCCCTTTCTTCCTCCTCCTACCCTCCGCCACAGCGCCGCCGCCACGGGCTCCCGCCGGCCTCCTCCCATCGCCCTCAAGCTCCAGGCCGTGTTGCCGCTGTGGCCATTTGCGCCTACAGGACGTCGCCCTCCTCCTGTCTGCACTGGGCCACGGCCGCACGAGCCGCGCCTCCCTCCTAGGTCGAGGCCGGCGAGCCAAGGCGCCGCCCCAAGCCGTCCCTCGCCCGCGCGTCAACCTTGCCCTCCTGCACCCGCAGCTCGGCAGACGACCCCACCTCCAGCGCCTCCTGTTTTTCCGCATCACGCCGCCGTGGTCGTCCTCCGAGATAGGATAGTGGTACACACACTCTGTACTTTCGGTCGACACACAGACATCGATCGATCCGTTCGTCGCGCGCCTGCTGCGGCACTGCTTGGTACGTATGTCGACGGCGGCGGTGGAGAAGCCCCGGCAGGTGGCGAGGAAGTTCCTGGCGTGGCCGCAGCACGAGGGCGTCGGCGCCGTCGTCCGCCGCAGCATCGGCAGGTTCGAGCTGCGCTACTTCGATCTGTTCCTCGTGCTCGACGAGTTCTCGGGTCAGCATCACCATCAGCGTTTTGGTTCTGCTTCTTCCTTAATAATTGGTCATTCTCGGATGTACGTCTCAGTTGGATTGCAGCAAATTTCATCAGCTGGTTTATTTATCGTCCGCATATATTGCAGTTTCTGCTCCGGCTGGGTTCCCCGACCATCCGCACAGAGGCTTCGAGACCGTCACCTACATGCTTGAGGTATGCACGACGCGCAACTGTGTTCTTCTCTGATCTACAGAGCGCATTTTGTTCGTCAGTTACTAGCTGATTGAAGTGGTGAACCTTCAGCTTCAGAGTCTAGACCGGCACTGTTGACGTTTTGACAACCAGACATAACATGCACGAGAGAAACTAAACGCGTTTTCTTTGTCAAACTTGCAACTTTTCTTTTCTTGCCCTTCAATCGAAGAATGCGTCTGAACAGGCAAGCAGCGGCCGTGTGATTGGTAGCCTCTGCTAGCACGCCAGCCAGTCAACAACCACCTTGCGGTCGGCGCCTGTAATTTCCCCGCTCACGTATAAGGATTAACATTCATTGCTCACAAAATCAACACTAGGAGTATTAACAAAATGATAACCACACTTCCAATAGATCAGTCACTCGTAGTACGGTCTCTACTAGTCTATGATGTAAAGATCGGATAGTGGTTCATATATGTTGAGAAAAATATCACCCACTGTTTTGAAAAATATCACCAACTGTAGCCTTGTTAGTCTTACTGGAGTCCGGCTTAGAAAGAAAGAAAAACTTCTGACCATATTTCCTGGTGTGCCATGTGAATGCTATATACATATGTTTGCAAGTATTTTAAATGAATTAGTTTTGTAATTTGGACGGTTCTGCTCCCATTGTATATATCAAGATATAATACAACCACTTTTGCTTGAAAATAATCAATTCCATACCACTTTATCTGATTCAAGCACACACCAGCAAGAAATCTATTTCAGGTAAAATCATATTAGAAATCCATTTCTGGTAAAATCATCATATTAGAAATCCATTTCAGGGATATGTCTCCACGTTATCAACCTATAGCAACAACTAAATACCATTACCTGCAAGTAATGTTCATGTTTATCTTTGAATAAAGCAGTCGATATTCAATAGAGATTTCTTTTGAAAACAGTGTATCGTAGTTAACTAACAATGTATTTGGTAGAGAACTGTTTCTGCTTGTGCTAGTTTTTTCTTAGAGAAAGCAGATAGATAACAACTTGATTATCGTTTTCTGAACAGTCCAAAGCAGCAGTATGCTCTGAATACTACTTCCAGTAGTGCTCGTGATGAGCTTCAACCTGGTGTATGAATCACTATACTAATGTAAATGCAAGAAAGCTCCAGGTCTCTGAATAAATATTTCTGTATGCTACAAAACTTTTAAATATGCAAGGAATCCACTAAGTAAATTAATTGGATGAATATTTCACTGCATTTTTGTTTTGTTTTTTATAATCAAGGTCTCAGCCCTCCTGAGTTTAAGTGCAGCTGGAGTAACATAATAATAAACAGGTTCATGTTCCAGGTCGTCCTCTGTTTGAGTAATCTGAGAAATTTGATGGTGAAAAGCTACAACAAGATATTGTGTCATGTGTGTAATCTGAGAAATTTCGGGATGTTCTATTTGAGTACTATATCGGAGGCGGAGGCTCGGCAGATTAATCACTTGCTAGAGGAACAGATCAGAGGAACAGGAACCGGATGAAGACCGTTGCCGTCTTTCTCGCCATGGTGACTACGGTTCTGATCTATTTTTGTTGGTAGTGTAGGTGACTGTCCCCTCCTTAATATGTAATGTGATGAGATCGATGAACTTGTGATGGACGACTTGCTACTAGCTAGCTAGAGTATGTGTTGATGAACTTGTAATATTTCCAAACTTGTCACTATTTCGGGTTTTAGCTATGAGTGAGATGATGAACTAGATTACGACAATGATCATCTTTGTCTATTTATACTACTATGCAATCTGCTATCTGAATTGTATAACCTGTATAAATACATGTATTCATACCCGTATAAATACGTGTACAGACAAAACTGCGTAAACGTATGCAAGAATCAGTGGCGTATCCCCAAAGGAATCAGTGGCGCATCAGAAAGGAATCAGTGGCACAGAGCATCAGTGGCGCATCAGTCTGGTGAGCCACTGATTCTCTAAAGTGCATGCATACTCTAGAGAATCAGTGGCGCACCAAAGTCATGCGCCACTGATTCCCCATAGAATCAGTGGCGCAGCATTGAGGAATCAGTGGCGCATCAGATTGGTGCGCCACTGATTCCCTGGAGAATCAGTGGCGCACCAATGTGGTGCGCCACTGATTCCCTGGGGAATCAGTGGCGCAATAGTAGTGGCGCACCATGGTGCGCCACTGATTCCCAAAATGGTGCGCCACTGATGCCCATTTTCCTAGTAGTGAAACATGTAACAATTGGAATAATATGATCATGGAGCATAAGAAATTAGGGATACGTTTATGATGTATCAGGCACACAGGCCCCTCTAGCACGAATGACGAATAGAAGCACCCATGACTATGGCCGACGCCAAATCTGGAGGTGGGAGGTGGAAGCCAGGGATCCTCCCCCGATCGCCGGCATGCCAACACCCAATTTAAGGGAGGACATACAAATGGGCTCGCAAGGCCCAGGGACCCTACCCTTGGACCAAGAACGTGACGGGACCGGAGCACCGTTCAAAGCCGTGCTGCACAGACGCCACCTTTGACTTCCTCCGGTAGGAGCATCAACCGGAGCACTGCCATAATCATATCTGCCGCCATGCCCGCATCGGGTTATCCGCTACTGAGAACTCATGACCTCCACAACCAGCCAAGTGCGTGGACGCGGGCCTTGCCGCCACCTTCAACTGCTCGGGCGAGCGGAACAGAGACCACCGGCGGCACGCGAGGTTGGGGAAGGAGGGGAGGCGGAGGATTGACTAGGGTTTATGCCGCCTCCGGAGTCGTCCAAGAGAGCGACCACAGAGGGAGCAGTTTTCTCTTCACTTTTCCAATCCTATTTGAGTTATGTATTTTGCTTTACTTGGTCATGCAATTTTCGAAGCACCCGATGGAAGGAAAGTTAGGCTAACAACTATTCGATGTGATGTTTGTGGCTTACTTTAAAAAATCATTTTTACGCATATTTATTTCTCTAAATATCAGATTGCATGTATGTTACTTTCTTGTTTATGAACACACAACCGAAACCGAGGTCCGACCCGTTAACCCGTGAACCGAGGCACTCACCAGGTGGAATTTTAAACTATGGCGAGAGTGCATGGTGTCGTGGGATAATCACGGCAGATGTTACCGGGGGTAACTGATCTTGGGGCAAGTCGACACAGGTATTCGGGAGATGGTTTAGCTCGAAGGAAGACATGGTGAAAAGCGATCTAAGAACCAGAAAATAACTCGCCGGATCTCAATATGAATTATGCTGGATACTCGATAACAGGTGTTACAACTATGACTTGAATCTCTGGCAAACTAAACCTAGGGGCCGGTTTATAAAGCACCCGTATACCCCTAACTTGCCCTCCAAGGCACACCTCGAGTCCTATTCGAACTCCACATACAAAACCCTAACTCTCCTTATCGCAGCCCACAATCCGGGTTACGAATCTCACAAGCCTTTGGGCCTTCCGGCAATCTCTTTACCCCCAGCCTGATAGCGCTTAGCACACCCCGGGCCGGGTTATACCTTGAAGTGAGCCTACCGGGTTACTATCCCCCCATCAGTAGTCCCCAGAATAGCCTGGGCTTCCAAGAGTTACTCTTCGAAGTGCTGGCTATTCCCTGCAGAAACACTGGATACAAAAACACATGAAGATCAAGATGCAAGATGTTGACGAATGGCTGGGATTAACACCAAGGGAGTCAGGTTACAACCCGGCTCTCTCTCAAAGGCTCTCCTTCAACCTTCCAAACTTGAGTCTCAATAAGGAACTCAATGATTTCACATTTTCCTCGTCAACTATTGCTGACACCAGGAAAGAGATTTCACTTCCCTTTTTCTCGGGATTATATCGATCGATGCATAAGGCGCGTCTTTCAAATTTCAAAATAGCCACATATCACTCCGCACCTCCCGGGTTCCGCCCGTTAGGTTAAGCTTTTCCACCCGGGCTATTATAAATAGACCCCCAAGGAGCAAACTCAACCCTAACGGCTCATTTCCCCCACTCCTCTTCTCCTCAAGCTCGAGTTCACGGAGTGCCACCACGGAAGCCATACGCACATCGCCGGAGCCCATCCGCCGTCGCTTGCGCTCCGCCACCGTGCAGCCCACTCCAGCTCCCAAATCCACCATCAAGCCCCCGATTCGCCGGCCGGAAATCGCGAAGGGGCATCAATCTTGCGCCATTTGCCTCCGCAAATCCCTACTCCAACCTCCTCAGGTAAGCTCTTGATATCCTCCAGCCCAACCTTGCAATCTCTTAGCTTTTCCTTAGATCAGATCTGAATCGAGTCGCATGCAGTTTCTCGGGCCCTGCCGAATTGACTTGCTAGTTTTTACCATAACCGCTCCTACAAATAGGATGCGCAGCTTATCTTACTCCCCTACCACTAAGTATCATTAGACTAGCCTTAAATACAGAAATTGGATCTCCCATCTGGGCTCGGGCCATCAAAAATTTCCGCCCTTGTTCTTACCATCCAGAAAATCTCACTTCTCCGGCTCACTTGCTGATAGTAGACATAAGGGTACCCTTCTACCTTCCCCAGACACTTACTTTACGGAAAAACTTCACAGCTTCCGTAACGATACGCAATACCCGGACAGATCGCACTTGACCCGGCAAGGCAATACCCGGATTATTTTTAGTTTACCGGTAATTGACTATTCATTAATTTTCGAGCTTTCGCTTCTCACTTTCTTTCCTTTGACGTTTTAACAGGTCAACCCCATGGCACCCAAGAGGCAGGGGAAACAGCCGGCTAAAACTAAGCCCACTAACTCCATTTCAGCCAATTGGGGGAGATCCTCCGTCACCAAGGCCAAACTGGAGGAGTTAGTGGAGCTTGGAATCCTTCCTCCCCAGGAATCTATCCACTGGAGAGTACCCGGCAACGAAACCCGGCCCTCTCCAGCAACGGATGAGGTAATATGTTTTGTCGAACACGTGACCCGAGGCTTCAGGCCCCCGGGTCACCCTTTCTTTCGTGACGTCCTAGATCACTACAATCTCCGTATTTTCGATATAGGCCCAAACTCCGTTCTGAACATCACCCACTTTATCGTTCTTTCCGAGTCTTACTTGTGCACTCCGCCAAGTCTGGCTCTCTTTGTTGAACTCTTTCAGTGCAAGCCGTGCCGCGAAAGCGGTGACGGCGCACTTCTTACCTGCGGCGGGGTTTCTATCCAGCGCCGCAAGAATTCCTTGATGCCTCCCCTCACTCTCAATTCTCATGTAAAGCACTGGCAGCTCTCATACTTCTACTGCCAGGACACCTCCCCACCCGGTGAGAAGAAACTGTCGGGTTACTCGGAGGGTCAGCTTGACATTTCCGAATCTTTCAATGCCTTCGCCTCTGACTCGGATAGGGAGGCGATCTTGCCTTCGTTGGCTAAGATCCCCATCTTATCAGCCCGAGGCCTCATCGGGCTAAACTTGGTGAAGACCTGGGTTAACTTCCGCATCCAGCCAAACTCCATTCGTGAGAAGCTGATGTGTGAATATTCGGGTCAAACCACGGACCCGATCCGATACTCTGCCAGCACCCTTGCCCCTAATGACATGAACAAAACGATCAAGGGTTTTTTAACGGAGAAGCTCGAGGTAATCCGGAGCATAGCCGGGTTAGAACCTTTTACACTCGAGAACCCCGCCCCCGCTGTAAGCTTTCTGCCTCTTGATTTCGGATTTTAACAAGCTTACCTTTATCCGCTTTTCATGACTCGATACTAACCATTACCCTGGCATTTTCACCTCAGGCCGATAATGGCTTTTGGACAATCGACACTCCTCCCAATTCTGGAGACGCGGAGGAGGAAGATGACGCCGTTAAATCGGATGAAGGTGCGTACTTAACCCCCTTGCGTACATTATATCCTGTCTTCTCTTTTTCCTTATGCTATATCTTCAATACCTTTCAGAACGAGAGGACCAAGACGAGGAAGAAGAATCAGATGGCTGGGAAGAGTCCGCCAGCGAGGAGGACGAGCCGGAGCCGGCCACCAAAGCCGGATCCAAAAGGAAATCCCAGAGAATCGCCCTCCACGTTTTTATTCCGCTCCCTTGCACTTTAATTTTTGTTCTCATAACGTCATTTCGGGGCTAACCCCACCTTCACCCCTTTTGATCATAAATGAAGGAGCCACCCGCGACTAGGCGCCGAGTAACCCGGAACCATCCAGGCAACGAGGGCCTTAACCCGGGCGCTTCATCGCCCCCGGCTCGACACTCTGGTATTTATGTCGTAAATAAAAACCCTTTCCGGACATTCCTTCGCAACATAATCTCAAACCTTGCTTGGCATTTTTCAGTATCTTCCGGATCTAGCAGCGGCTTTCCTTCGGACTTCCCGGTGAACACCGGGTAAGCGCCTTTTCCTGATATTATACCGAGCTTTCATCTCCTTTTTTCATAACCAAAGATTAATTGCGCCTTTGCACCTTCTTCAGAGCCACGGTTATTAGTAGCGACCAGGAGGACACCGAGGCTAAGGTCCGGGTCGAGAACGAGCCGGCTGATGATGCCTTCACCACGGCTGGCGACGAGCAAGTGTCGCCGCCGGAGCCAGCTAGGCATGACGCCGGGTATCCAATTGCTTCGCACGCAGGCGAGAAGGAGAAGGGAGCAGCTTCGAGCGCGGGAGGGGGACCAGACTCCGACATTCGGATGACCCGGGTGCCACCTCCTGTTACAAGAAAAGCTCCTTTTCCCACTTTCCAGGTACCCGAGTCATCTAACTCGGATAACGCTGATTTTAACCAGCTAATGAGCGCTCTTCTCGCCATGAAAGCTTCGGAAGGGAATGTCCTAGAGCGTATGGCTGCAGCACATCAGGTAATCTTGTTTGACACTTCTTACTATACATCCAGTCCCCAAGTTCCGAGTATAATTTTCTGTAATTATTCTCGGTACTTCGCGTAATAATCTTCTGTAATCATTTTCTTAGAAGGAAATATTCTCGCAATATCCGGCTTACAGTTGCACTCATTCTTTGCAGGCGGAGATAACTCAGTCGGATGAAACGCTACTTAAAACTGAGCAGCTCTTGCTTGCGGAAACAAAGCGCAGGGAAACCCTTGAAGCGGAGATAAAGACTTTGAAAAAAGATGTCTCCAAGTACAAGAACAAATACAATGCTGCCCAGTCCTCGCTGAATAACCTGTCGACTCAACTTACGGACACTTACCGTATCTTGCTAAGTAAGTTTGCTATTTGCGATTAACTTGCGTATCTCTATCCTGCCGCTGTAATAACCAATATTACTGATATGCTTTTGTGTGTTTCGATTGCAGGTGCTAACCTTGCTGCTCCGGAGGAGAACACCGTTACTCAGGCTAAAACTCTGAAGACTGTGCTCCGGACATTTTTTGCTGGCACGAAACTTTTGCTGGATGCTATAAAGTGGCCTTCGGAGGTATACCCGGGCGAAGAAAATCTCATGCAGGCCTTGTCCATAGCGCCTGGATGGATTGAAATACTGAAGCGTTCGTCTTGCCGGATTGGGATGACCCGGGCTTTGACGCTGGCGAAGGCATATTTTCCTAAGCTTGACCCGGCCAAGGTAGTATCCGGGTTTCCAGAGTTCAAGGCCGACGGGTCTAAGTTTAAACCCCAGGACTTCAAAGCTATACAATCGTCGGTACGTCACTCGGCCACAACTTTGGCAGATAAAATGGATCTAAACACAATTATGAGCTCATATGACTCTGAGGGCAAGGTTATTCTGGTGGAGGCACCCCCTCCCTTTGATATGCTGGAAAAGTGGTCGACTGACCTGGCCAGGAGGAAAGAAGAGGCTGCGAAGAGAGAGGCCGAACTAGGCGTAAAGCCGTCTACCTCAACGCCAGCCGTTCCTCCGCCCGTCCGTCCCGACGTGAAGAGCCCGAGTAAAACTGCTGGCAAAGCCAAGGAGCAAGTCCAAGACGAAGACCCGGAGAATCACCCCCGGGATGCCGAGTAGGATGATACCTAGTGCTTTGTGTTTCTCGAGGCTGACATGATGTTTAGCGATGCGCCTGTGCAACATTGATACTGATGTTATGACTTTGTGCTTGTTTAACTTGTGATAACTCCTTGCCTCTCCCGGCTTTTGATAATCTCGATCCTTGTGTTAAATGTAAGCTTATTCTCGATACTTTGAATTCTTGCTTTTGATTCCCTTTTGAGACTCGGCTAACCGAGTATCATAGGTTTTGATAGACGGGCTTTTCTTTAAGTCCCCAAGGCTCGGAAACTAAGGTTTACGAGCTGTAGTAGTTAAGCAGTTTGTTTCTGTCTCGAAGTCCCCAGTCCCCATGACCCAAAGTACGAGCTAGGGGGGCGTGGCCTTTCTCAGATGACAAACTGCTTTTTACCAGGCTGGAAACCGATAGCTATTCACATAAATACTGAAGTCATGCTTAATATTTGTTGAGTTTCCGGCTATTTGAGCCTTATAATCTGCATGGACTTGTGGTTTAGATGACCCTTTTGATTATCTTGTACTGTAAGCCGGCTTTCGCGTGGATACCATGCTGTTACATCTATACGAAAAACAGGGTCAAGCGAGTCCCATTGGGCTGCATAGTTTGATTGTAATCGTAAGTGAACAGATCATGCCACTTTAGCGCGAGTCACATCGAGCTTAAGTAAGAATAATCAAGAAATTTGGCTCCTTTGTCCGGTTATAAGATTGCAGCCGTACCCGTTTTTTCGAGTAATCAGCCCTCATAACTCATAGGCATCGAGGCCGGGTCTCCGGGCTTGTGGTTACTTATTTAAGCACACCAATTTCCCGAAGACCTATATGCACGTGACGTATTTTGATGATATTGACGTATTGATAATAACAAGCATTACTTACTTGTAACTGAAGCAAAGACCATGATAAGACTCGAGACCATCTTCTTTTATTGATAAAAATTTCTTTTTTGAATCAGCAGGCCGCCTCATTAAAAACCTTCCAGTCCCCTTAGGTACCCTGGATAGGAAAAGAGTGCGTATGAAACCTGCCGCCCATTACACTGCTTTAGTTATTCTCGAGAGTCGGCCTCGCGTTGGTACGGCCGATGCACATTCTCCACTTGCTATGCCCTTTCACAATGAGTACCGGATTTGCTAGCCAATCCGGGTATACCGTCCTTGAAGCGTGATCAGCTGCGGATGGCGGTACGTCTTCTTGTTCCCTGCTAGGAGTTTTGAAAGTATCGCTCCTGATGAAGCCTACCATCTTAGGGTTTTGTTCTGCCCTAACTTTTGCTTTGTCCCCCTCAGGAGTTGGCTTTTTTGACGTTGTCCTCTCTTCTAGGTCTACCTGAGAACGGTAATGTTTGAGCTCTTCCTTCCTGCAGGCTTCCTCGGCCATTGCCGCGTCTCCCTCATCACATTCAGCTGCTATATCTCGATTTCCGTGTATTGTAATGGTCGTCTTGGGACCCGGGATTTTCAGCTGTAGGTACACATAACACGGTCTCGCCATGAACTTGGCATAAGCCGGCCTTCCAAACAATGCATGATAAGGGCTGCGCAACTTTACTACCTCGAAGGTAAGCCACTCGACTCGGTAGTTGTCCTTTGACTCTCCAAAAGCTACTTCCAGTGCCACCTTTCCTTCAGGGCACGCTGAGTGACCCGGCACTATCCCGTGAAAAACTGTTGTACTCTTTTGCAGCTGCGATTCCTTTAAGCCCATACGCAGAAAAGTTTCCCAGTACAGGATATTGATACTACTTCCTCCATCCATCAAGACTTTTTTCAGCTCGTAGCCGTTGACCTGTGGTGCCACTACCAAAGCTAAGACTCCCGGGTGATCAACTCTGTCCGGGTGATCCTTCCTGCTCCATGTTACCTCTTGTTCTGACCACCTCAAATATCTTGGAACAGCGGAAGAGACCGAATTAACTGCTTGTTTCAGTATCTTCTTATCCTTGTTAGAGCCTCCCGTAGTGTGCACATGATATTGACCCAGCTGTTTGGGGTTAGCTTGAAAACCTCCCGCTCCCCCTTGATTGTTACCTTGATTTCCAGCTGGCGGGTTGCCGGCTGGGGGCGGTCCGTTGCCCAAATTTCCACCTAGGCCCGGGCCTCCTCCTCGGCCTGCACCTCGCATGGCTCTGTTCACTTCCTCGTTCTTCCACCTTTGTAAGTCGGCACATTGCTCCAATGAATGATTGGCCGGCTTGCCGTTCCTGCTATGCTTCGGGCATGCCATCCTAAATATGTCCCAACTGTTGCTTGGTCTTGGAGGTCCTTGGTAGTGCCCCCCATTGTGATTTCCAGTATTAAAATTTCCTTCGGATCTAGGTCTTGAAGACCCGGCCTCCGTGTTGGCTACAAACTCGGAATTCCCTTCAAACGGGCGTTTGTTTTGGCTACTTCCATTATTGTTTGGCGCCGATCCATTGCCGGTTTTCCCACTGCTACTTGTGTTTGCTTTTGCTTTCTTGTCATCAACTTCCTCCTCTGTGGTATCCGTTGCAGCGTGTTTGTTGCACGCATCCATTAACTCTCCCATTGTAACCTCCGCTGCATTCCTACTAGATTTCATGCGAGTTAGCTTTTGCACTAAAGGAACATACTTACATGTTTTTGCCATAGCTTGTAGCGCGTCCTTAGGCTGGATATCCGTAGACGAGTGGAGTATCTCCATAACCCGGCGTACCCAGCTGCGTGCTGACTCTCCTTTCTTCTGAACGCATCTTTCCAAATCATCAATAGTAAATAACTTTCTGCATGTCCCATGAAAGTGCTTGATAAATGCGGTCTTTAGCTCCTCCCACGATTTGATCGACTTTTCCGGTAAATTGGTGAACCATAACTTTGCTGCTCCCTCTGACATCATTAAGTACATGAATTTGGCTTGGAGATTCTCGGATGCGTTGCGAATTGACATTGCCATCTCGTAGCTGCTCAGCCACGTTTCTGGATCCATTGTTGGCTCATAATTTACTACTTTCCCCGGTTCTTTGAACTTCTCCGGGTAAGGTTCTGCCCTGATATCGTCCGAGAGGCACTTGGGTCCCGCCAGGGTGGTTGGGGGTGGTCTTACTCGGGAGGCGCGTGATCCGGCTGGGGGTGCCTCGAGGTGCGGCGCCACCGGCAATTCGTGCCCAGCAGATCCGGCCCCGGCTCTTCTGGCTCTGGAACTGTCCACCACCGCCTGCGCTGCTGATACTACTGGTACTGTCTGGATACGCGGTGGAGGCGGCATTTGCTGGTGCTCTTCCCTTCGTCGTGCCGCACTTGCTTGGACATTGCCCTGTTGCTGACTGGCGTACGGCGTCCCATGCATTCCGCTTCTATGATCCGGATAATTGGCTTGCTGTGCTACCGCGGTGTGTAGCAGATCGATTGCTCGTCGGGTTCCTTCCGCATGAGGCGAGTCTCCCACAGGAATCTGGTTTAATGCGAGCGTTGCTGCGTACACGTTGTCCATGGGATTGTTGTAATGACCTGCTGGTGTGCGGAATCGTGATGGTGGTGGCGGCATGGTATTGCCGGCTGTCGTCCCCGTCTGTGGCAAAGGTAACCCGGCTGGCGCGTTTACCGGATGTGCTCCCGTTGAAGGTCGCGGTATGGTCCCTTGGTTCGTCGGTGGAATCGGCTGATCTTGAGGCGTGAACACCAGGGCAGTCGGGTTAATAACCCCTCCTGTTGCCGGCAGCATAGTTCGGTGCCTTTGGTGCATCCTTGTCGTTTCCTCCCGGAGCCGGGTCTCTCGGTCATCCAATTCGCGCTGCCGCGCGACCATCCCCTGCCTTTCTGCTTCCACTTGCCTTCTTTGCTGCTCCAATGCACGACGAGCCACGTCCAGGTCTCTTACACGCTCTGCCGCGTTTTCTGGGGTAATAACCGTGGCCAAGACTGTGGGGTCCAAAATCAAATTATTATCAAACAGAGCCGGGTGACGCGGGTTTGAGGGGCCCGCCCCCGGTGTCCGGTTTGCTTGGAACCCGAACATATTTGCGTGTCGCTCCTCGTCTGCTGGGCGACTGGTGACAGACGCCGACTCTCCATCGACCTGGACCAAGACCGGGTCAACTGCTCCTTGCTGCTGGGCCGCTGCCTGAGCCGCCCCGGCTGGCGCCGCGGCCGCGTTTTCTTGATTGAGATTGGTCGCGGGAGCCGCATAGACTGCAACCCGGCGCGTGATGCCCGGTGTAGATTCGTACTGTTCTTCCTCGCTGTTTTCCCTTTCATATCGATCCTCCGACAAATCCCGTATAGACTCGGTATCATCTTCCCTCTCCATCTGACCCGTTGTTCCAATCGACTCTTCCTTTTCCGATCGGACATACATGTCTTCTCCTGACACAGAATCAGATCCAATATTATCACAATTCAAACTGGAAGTACATACCACACCGACGAAGACGTTGACGCTGCCGACTGTCACGATGGATCCGGTTTCGAGGTGATCCGACTCTGGCCCCCAGCCAGAATCGTCTACCATCTTCTCTCCTTTGCTGTTGACGTAGATTTCTCCGACGATGAGGTTCTTCATGCTCTTCCGAGCTTCTCCCGTGATGTAAACACCTTTGGACGCAGGCCCCACGGTGGGCGCCAACTGTCGTGGGATAATCACGGCAGATGTTACCGGGGGTAACTGATCTTGGGGCAAGTCGACACAGGTATTCGGGAGATGGTTTAGCTCGAAGGAAGACATGGCGAAAAGCGATCTAAGAACCAGAAAATAACTCGCCGGATCTCAATATGAATTATGCTGGATACTCGATAACAGGTGTTACAACTATGACTTGAATCTCTGGCAAACTAAACCTAGGGGCCGGTTTATAAAGCACCCGTATACCCCTAACTTGCCCTCCAAGGCACACCTCGAGTCCTATTCGAACTCCACATACAAAACCCTAACTCTCCTTATCGCAGCCCACAATCCGGGTTACGAATCTCACAAGCCTTTGGGCCTTCCGGCAATCTCTTTACCCCCAGCCTGATAGCGCTTAGCACACCCCGGGCCGGGTTATACCTTGAAGTGAGCCTACCGGGTTACTATCCCCCCATCACATGGAAAGGACACAATTCATTTGACCAAAGGTCGACATCAGCGGGAGGGCATACGGAAGACACATGTCCCGGTAATACAAGACATGTGTCACTTCTAGACAAGACTGATTATTCACATTGGCTCATTTTGTGGACCCATATATATATATAGTAGTTGTGCAATCCAGAACCATATCACTACTTTATTTATTTGTTGCCAAACAACAAAAATTGAATTCTTTCGTCCTATCCCTGTGACAATTTTTGGCCTAGGCGCTTAGCTCATTGTTCGAGCTTGGGGGATCTTTCCAACACGCTACACATCTGCATCCCTCGGGAACACATTTAGCAGCCGAGCCACCATTGTTCCTGCACCAGTTCGAGCATTCACAGTACTTACAGGGGCCTGGCCCCGTTCCGACCTCGGGGCCGCAGTGCACTTTCGCCTCAATAGCTGTCGAAACATAACACTGGTAGAAAATAGGCCTATAGTCCTGGTTCGCCAGGGCCATTAATCCCGGCCGCGCAACCGGGACTAGCTATGCGCGACTAAAGACCCCCCCTATAGTCGCGCCACTTACGGACCGGGACTAAAGGCCCGTCCACGTGGGCGCCAGTAGTCCGTCGGGGCGGAGTACCTTTAGTCCCGGTTCTTGTGGCTAACCGGGACTGAAAACCTCCTGCGCAGGTTTAGGGTTTTAGGCCCCCTAAACTTGGTTTCTTTTTAATTTGTTTTGTTTTATTTCTTTTATATTTTATTTTGTGTTTTATTTTAATTTTGATGAAGTTTCAGTACATATATATATATATATATATATATTTTACGCTACTATATACATGCATATATGAAATTTCAAACAAGAAGAATTCAATTGGAATATATAATATATATTCAATATCGGGTGACCATATACAACTTCGAACAAGCACTGGTAGAAAATAGGGTTGTAGTCCCGGTTCGCCAGGGCCTGTAGTCCCGACCCAGCAACCGGGACTAGCAATGCGCGACTAAAACCCCACTCTATAGTCGCGACAGACTGCGAACTGGGACTAAAGGCCCGTCCACGTGGGCGGGTGGCGGAGCCGGGAGGCGGAGGACATTTAGTCCCGGTTGGCCACATGAACCGGGACTAGATTTATTTCGTAATTTTTTTAACTCATTTGCTTTCTAATTATTTTTCACTCCCTTTTTTTCACTCCTTTTTTTTTCAGAATTTGTATTATTTGCTTAGTGTCTAACTACAATTATCTCTAGTCAAATTACTTACTCATGGTCAAACTTCCCGCTCGGTCACCCATCCTCCCACTACTCTAGCACTAGCACGCTTAACTTCCGAGTTCCATCCCGTCCCGCATCCAAGTGTTTCGCACGCATGTATGCGATACTAGTATCATATCAATCCTATTAACATGAGACTCGATGTCACATTTCTTTTGTTTTCTGAATTTCAAATAAATCTTTTAATAAACAAAAGTAATGATGTAATTAATTATTTTGAATAAATAAATAAACTTTAACTTTTAATTTGTATTATTTCTAAAAATACAAATAATATATCAAAAAATTAAGAAAAATAGAACTAATTCATTTTAAAATCTTAATAATACAAATAATATATCAAAAAATGAAGAACAATAATACTAATTCATTTTAAAATCTTAATAATACAAATAATATATCAAAAAATGAAGAACAATAATACTAATTCATTTTAAAATCTTAATAATACAAATAATATATCAAAAAATGAAGAACAATAATACTAATTCATTTTAAAATCTTAATAATACAAATAATATATCAAAAATGAAGAACAATAATACTAATTCATTTTAAAATCTTAATAATACAAATAATATATCAAAAAATGAAGAACAATAATACTAATTCATTTTAAAATCTTAATAATACAAATAATATATCAAAAAATGAAGAACAATAATACTAATTCATTTTAAAATCTTAATAATACAAATAATATATCAAAAAATGAAAAACAATAATACTAATTCATTTTAAAATCTTAATAATACAAATAATATATCTTGATTTTCTGTAGTTTGATATATAGAATCTGTAGTTTTTCTGTTTTGTTTTCTTGATGTGTTCTTGTTTTTGCTTGTTTTGAAACGTGTGTTTGACAAAAGATAAGTGATAACAAAAGACAATGGATAACAAAAGATATCCATTACATAAGTCTCACAATACGGAACATTTACATAACAAAAGATATCCATTACATATATATACTAAGATAACCCATTACATGCATATATACATCTATGGCTCCGTCGAGTAGATGCGGAACAACTCGTAGGAGACAAATGCATCTATGGCTGCATACTTGACGTTCGTCAAGTCCAGTGGGGTCTTCTCCCAATAACGGTGATTCTTCGAGGGGAAATTGGACTTCATCCTTTCGTAGCCCTCGTGGATCAATGCAGTTGCCATGACAGCCATCCCGATCTTTGGCCCCTTCAACTGGATAAGATTCTGAAGATCAATGTAGTGATCTTCAGGTATCCTAATACCCAACCGCATCAACTTCGGACGGTCTTGCGTGATGTCAACGCTGCAAAAGTCAAACCCCCTGTTGACAAGAAAATCAACAAGGGCCGGACAATACTTTGAACTACTGCAACAACAAAAAATTGATACGTGTTTGATATGTTGCAACACATGTATGATCACATGCAACAAAAAAATCGAAGATGATGCAATACGTGTGCGTTATACCTTGACCATTGGAAGATCAACACGGACTCCTTGAATGCAATCTGGATGACGGCAACATCCCTCTGATTCGCCGTATACTCCAGATCAAGCCCGAAGAACCGGTGTTCATCGGGAGAGGCGTCATAGAGATCGGTCAAATAACCAAGAGCACCGGGCAGCCGCTCACAACTGTTGGTGTAGCACACATCGAGAGTCTTGCCGCATGGTGTGGGACCATTGTATTCTTCCCAAACTTCAGCCATGGTGTGTGCTTGGTGAAGATCGATCGAGAGATGAGGAGGAAGACAGAGTACAGAGAGGAAGAGAAACAGAGCCTCCGAGACGCGCGCTGTGGAATGGCGCCCTTCTGCCTCGCTCGCGAAATAAAAACCGCCTTGCGGGAGGCGAGAAGTTTGATCTTTAGTCCCGGGCGGCCACGCCAACCGGGACTAAAGGACCAATAGTCCCGGGCGGCCAGGTCAACCGGAATTAATGCCCTCCACGCGCCTCAACGCGCTTCCCAACCCGCGACGTATGACCTTCTGTCCCGGGTCTCCTCCCGACCCGGGACTAAAGACTCATTAGTCACGGGGCGCGACGTTTGGGGACTGATGGGGGCGTATGGAAGGCATGTTTTCTGAATTTCAAATAAATCTTTTAATAAACAAAAGTAATGATGTAATTAATTATTTTGAATAAATAAATAAACTTTAACTTTTAATTTGTATTATTTCTAAAAATACAAATAATATATCAAAAAATTAAGAAAAATAGAACTAATTCATTTTAAAATCTTAATAATACAAATAATATATCAAAAAATGAAGAACAATAATACTAATTCATTTTAAAATCTTAATAATACAAATAATATATCAAAAAATGAAGAACAATAATACTAATTCATTTTAAAATCTTAATAATACAAATAATATATCAAAAAATGAAGAACAATAATACTAATTCATTTTAAAATCTTAATAATACAAATAATATATCAAAAATGAAGAACAATAATACTAATTAATTTTAAAATCTTAATAATACAAATAATATATCAAAAAATGAAGAACAATAATACTAATTCATTTTAAAATCTTAATAATACAAATAATATATCAAAAAATGAAGAACAATAATACTAATTCATTTTAAAATCTTAATAATACAAATAATATATCAAAAAATGAAAAACAATAATACTAATTCATTTTAAAATCTTAATAATACAAATAATATATCTTGATTTTCTGTAGTTTGATATATAGAATCTGTAGTTTTTCTGTTTTGTTTTCTTGATGTGTTCTTGTTTTTGCTTGTTTTGAAACGTGTGTTTGACAAAAGATAAGTGATAACAAAAGACAATGGATAACAAAAGATATCCATTACATAAGTCTCACAATACGGAACATTTACATAACAAAAGATATCCATTACATATATATACTAAGATAACCCATTACATGCATATATACATCTATGGCTCCGTCGAGTAGATGCGGAACAACTCGTAGGAGACAAATGCATCTATGGCTGCATACTTGACGTTCGTCAAGTCCAGTGGGGTCTTCTCCCAATAACGGTGATTCTTCGAGGGGAAATTGGACTTCATCCTTTCGTAGCCCTCGTGGATCAATGCAGTTGCCATGACAGCCATCCCGGTCTTTGGCCCCTTCAACTGGATAAGATTCTGAAGATCAATGTAGTGATCTTCAGGTATCCTAATACCCAACCGCATCAACTTCGGACGGTCTTGCGTGATGTCAACGCTGCAAAAGTCAAACCCCCTGTTGACAAGAAAATCAACAAGGGCCGGACAATACTTTGAACTACTGCAACAACAAAAAATTGATACGTGTTAGATATGTTGCAACACATGTATGATCACATGCAACAAAAAAATCGAAGATGATGCAATACGTGTGCGTTATACCTTGACCATTGGAAGATCAACACGGACTCCTTGAATGCAATCTGGATGACGGCAACATCCCTCTGATTCGCCGTATACTCCAGATCAAGCCCGAAGAACCGGTGTTCATCGGGAGAGGCGTCATAGAGATCGGTCAAATAACCAAGAGCACCGGGCAGCCGCTCACAACTGTTGGTGTAGCACACATCGAGAGTCTTGCCGCATGGTGTGGGACCATTGTATTCTTCCCAAACTTCAGCCATGGTGTGTGCTTGGTGAAGATCGATCAAGAGATGAGGAGGAAGACAGAGTACAGAGAGGAAGAGAAACAGAGCCTCCGAGACGCGCGCTGTGGAATGGCGCCCTTCTGCCTCGCTCGCGAAATAAAAACCGCCTTGCGGGAGGCGAGAAGTTTGATCTTTAGTCCCGGGCGGCCACGCCAACCGGGACTAAAGGACCAATAGTCCCGGGCGGCCAGGTCAACCGGAATTAATGCCCTCCACGCGCCTCAACGCGCTTCCCAACCCGCGACGTATGACCTTCTGTCCCGGGTCTCCTCCCGACCCGGGACTAAAGACTCATTAGTCACGGGGCGCGACGTTTGGGGACTGATGGGGGCGTATGGAAGGCATTTTTTCTACTAATGAAGTTTTCATATACACAATTAAGATGGATGACCATACACAACTTCGAACAAGTTTTAATCTCGGAGATGCATATAATAGTCATCGTCGGTGGACGCATGGTGTTCTCCTTTGGAATCGATGACATGCCTAAGGAAAAATCCTGCTATTTCCTCTTGAATTGGTCAGAAGCGAGCTTCTGGAGTAAGCGCCCTCCGCAAGTTATTGAGACTCTTCTGCGTGCTCTGCGGCTTCTTCTTCTCAGAGATTTCTTTCCGTATGTTCTCACAAACATAGTATCCACATAGATTGGTCCCCGCTGGCTGCTTATCCACACCACGAACCACATTTTTAAATTCTAGCTGGTGTTTGAATCCACCGACAGTTTCTAGTGAGAACCGTCTCCAAACTCTACAGTGCAAATAAAATTAAATGAACAAGGGAGTTATTAGCTACTACATATTAGGAAATGAACAAAAGAGACCGATCGATATAGAGTGCAAATGATTGAAAATAATTACCTTTGCATCATTTTTCTCATGTAGATCCAAAGCTTTGGATCTGAATCCATAGAGTCCATGATAAAAACTGTGGAGCTGTGAAGTTCAATTTTTAGCAGCATCTAGTGGAACCTGCTGACACGTTACATGCACAGTCATGCATAACTTATCGATTAGACATAACATGCATGGAGTAAACAAAAGAGAATGTGCACAAGAGAGAAACACTCACCCAAAATGATAAGGAAATAGAATATGACTTTGAGTTCATGCTTTCTAAGAAAATTGTACAAGTCTTTCTCCACGTCTTTGGGGTGACGTTCTAACATATTTCCATTAATGATTTGTGGGTCAATGAACCCAACATCATGGATGAGTCTTATTTTGCATTCCCAAATCTTCAATCTGCATAATAGCGTACGCAACAATATAGTTAGGACAATATATATATATAGGAAAATGGTTCTGTACACCCAGGCGTACGTACTCCCACATTCAATATACCACATACCACTATCTCTTATACCTATTTAACATTTTTAATATACTTCAATATTAAATACTAGATACCCCAAAATGAAATTTATGAAAAAATCCAACTGAATCTACATATTTAATATTATTTATTTATATACTGCTTTTCTATACGTAAAAATGGTATATTGAAAAAACTAAGGAGTTTGGTGATACCTTTCTGATATAACTTGCATTGAGTTATCTTAGAATAATTAATGAGGTATATAAAAAATAATAAATAGGTATAAAACACATGTATGCGAGGTATATTGCATATGGGAGTACGTACACCCAGGAGTATATAATAGGAGTCCTACACACACATATATATATATATATAGTGTAGGCAATGAAGAACGAGATGAGGTAGAAATAAATCACTTACAGAACGTAGCAACTCAGGATAGATTTGTCGAGCTCGCGTAGATTGAACAGCTGGAACAATTCACTCATCTCAACTGCTACAGAGTACTTTTTGGTGTGATGCTCCTCTGTAACATTCACATACACAAATTGTTTGTCGGACCATGATATGAATTGTTTGTACCAACGTAGCAGACTTTGCATTAGTGGTGGTAGATCCTTTTCCTGCGTAGGCTCGACGAGAGGCCCTTTCTTCACATATTGTAATGCTACCTCACAAATTGGCGCAGCGTCCAAGTCTAACATGGCACGAAGAGACATACCCATCTTGGACGCATTTTTCATGGCAGTAGCTACAGTCAATCCCATTGCTGCCGCAGCTGCTCTGACCTCGGGGTCCTGTTCCGGACCGGCTTTCACTATGAGCGGGGGGATCGATTGTTTACTCTGCATCCCGAGCTGGTCAACTTGTTTCCCGCTTTTTTTTCATTTTTTCTTTCTCCTCCGCCAATGCTATTGCTTGCCTACGAAGTTCACTATCATAGTCTTTAGGCAAATTCTTCTCGGCTTGGGACGGTGTCGACAAAAAACCAGTAGCCCACTTGTCTACCTCCGGAGGGTATACTTCCTTGGGCTTAGGCTCCTTTAGCGCCTTCTTGGCCTTCCATTTCTCATATTCAGCCTTCGCTGCCAATTTGGTTTCAGCATCACTAAGTTCCCAAGGCCTTGGGGGGATAGGCTTCAGTGATGGCTCCGGTACCCGTGTGGTCTTAGGTACATAAGGCTCCGAGTTAATAGTCCAAGAACAGGTTTCCTTGCTGTCCGCCTGCTTCTGTTTCTTCGCCGGAGGAGGAATGGGGGGCGACGGCTGCTTATCCGCCGGAGGAGGAATGGGGGGCGATGGCTGCTTACCCGCCGGAGGAGGATTGGTGGGCGACGCCTGCTTACCCGCCGGAGATTGTGGATCGGGGGACGGCGTCGAATGGCGTGAAGGAGGCGTAGGTGAACCAGCACCACCACCACCACCACCACCACCTTCACCATCGGAGGGGGGTGGACTTGTTAGCCTTGGCGTCTCGCCTGGAAACACTATGTACTTCTTTTTCCATAGAATGAACTGGCGCTTGACATCTCCAAGTCTTCTCTCCCCTTCGGGTGTAGCTATGTCAATCTCCAGGTCCTCAAACACTTGGACTATGTCTTCCACCGTGACACGAGCATAGCCATATGGAATGGGGTTGTTGTGGTGGAGTGCTCCAGGTGTACAGGGTAAAGCACTGCCGGTAGCTACCTTCGTGGAAATGTTCCCACGGGATAATGCAGATCACATTCTTTCATATCCTTTACATCATCCACGGGGTAGTGAGGCTCCGGTGCATGACTCTCGATCATCGGTGCATTAGCACCTGCAGGCGGGGCCTCCGTGGAAGCCACGCTGCTTCTCCGCTGATGCTGGCTTCCGAGATCCGCTGCATGATCTTCATGCGGCCCTGCAGCCGCCTGTGTTTCTTTCACAAGTATTTCCGCCAAGGTCTGCTTCAACTCACTAACTTCCGATGCAAGCTTCGACAGAAGATCTGCAGCCCGGTCCGTATTTCTCTTACGGCTTCTGTAACAGTACGGGTCATTCTCCTGGGAAAACCCTACTTTCCACGGCAATCTGCCTTTGCCTCATATATGTCCTCCGTGTTCAGGATTCCCGAGGGCATGGGTCAGTGCGTCTTTCTCTCTGTTGAACGTGATCAAGCCCTGTTGAGCTCTGGTCATTGCGTCAACAAGGTCTTTTGTGGGAGCAAACGTTTTCTGCCGATGAACACACGCCCCTGTCTCCGGGTCTAGCGATCCCCCATGCCCGTACCACCACATTTTGGCTCTTTCTTCCCATACCTCTGTACCTAGACGGATTCCTCGCGCCGTCAGGCCGTTCTCCATCGCCTGCCACTTAGGCACCCAAACGCGGTATCCTCCTGGCCCCATAATATGATGGTACTGTTTCTTATCCGCATTAGCCTTATTTTTTTTCGGCATTTCCTTGAAATGCTCCGATTTCTTCTGCGTCACAAATTCTGGCCAATCAGCTCTCAGTTTCTCATGTTGTCCAGTGAAAATCGGAATCTTGCCCTTGTTGACATATTCACGGTACAATTTTTCTTGAAGTTCCGGAATGCTTCGGCCATCTTCTGAAGAGCGAACTCTTTGACTAGCCTCCTCCTCTGACGTCCACCCGGAACGTCGTTACCGAATTCATCTTTTTTGTTGTATTCCGGAGGTAGAATGAAATGTACCATAAGCTTTCTCCACAGATCCCTTTTCGTTCTCTTGTCGACATAACTGAAACCAAGACGTGCTTTCTTTGGCTCCTTCCATTCCTGGACGGTGATCGGGACGTTGTCTCTAACAATGACTCCGCATTGGTTGATAAACTTTGTGGTGTGCTGTAGGGGCTTGCCGGTTTCACCGACTGATTCGATGGTATATGTTTCTCCTTCTTTCATCGCCTTGGATTTGCCACGCTTTGTCGTACTCGATCCGGCCGAGGGCTAAAATAAGAAAGAGAGTCGCGCGCGTTAGTGCATATGTATTCGCATTTCAGTAAGTTTGTATCACGAGAGGCTCAATGTATATATATATATATATATATATATATATATATATATATATATATATATATATATATATATATATATATATATATAGATATATATATATACCTCGCCGGAGGTGGTTGGTCTTTGCAATTGGAGATCGTCGTTTGTCGACGGTTGACCTCCGTCATCAATGTCCATTCCTTCACCTTCTTGATCATCGACAATGTCCGTTCCTTCACCTTCTTGATTATCAAGGTTCAGATAAGAAGAGACTACATCATCTTGTTCGGCTATCATGCCGTATATAAAACCTTCAGCCTCCTGATCCGTAAGCGGCAAGGCTCTATTGTCCGCCATATGTCACTCCTGCAGACATGCATGTAGTAAAAATTAATTAAGTATATAGGAGACTTAGCAAATATTATCGTAGAAGGAGGGAAAACAGATTGCTAGGGTTTTGGGTGGAAGAACGATGACCACCGGAGGGGGAAAACCATACTTTAGAGGTGTGTCCAAAATTAGTTGCTCAAATGACTTGGAGAACCCCATAGCTAGGTTGCATTTGCTTTCCTGGTCATTTTGGTATATTACACTTAATATTCTGAATTTATTGAATTAAAACTTATTTTCATTATTTTAATGAATTTAATTCAAATTCAAATATGGTCTCGTTTTGAACTTTGTCAAACATGATTGAAAATGATATAAACAGATAGCTTATATTTTTGCGAACATTTTGCACATTTTTCCATAATTTTTGGAATTATAAATTAAAAGTTGTTTAATTTAGAAGATTTAATTATTTTCTGTAATTCCATATACAGTGGGCCCCACGTGTCACGATGACGTCATTTAAAAAAAAACTCGCCAACACGTGGCCAGGTGATGTCATGATGACGTCACCCTTGCGTGACACGGTTACCGGCGGTGTGGCAGTTTCTGCTCTCGGGTCTCCGGCGATTCCGGCCACGGTTCGAGGGCGGCGCGAGGCCCGCGGCGAGGGCGGCGCGAGGCCCGCGGCGAGGGCGGCGTTGGTTCGTGGTCGCCGTTCGAGAGCGGGAGGGCGGCGTTGGTTCGAGGGCGGCGCTAGGCCCGCGGGGAACCTACCGGAGACGGCGACGGGGCGGGGCCGGAGCAGGGCGGAGGCGGTGCAGAGAAGGGCGCGGGCGACGGCGACGGCGATGGCGCGGTACTCTCGCAGGCGACGACGACGGAATCGGGCGACGACGACGGAATCGACGAGCAGGGCGCCGGCGCGAGGAAGACGAGAGTTTGGGACTTAGAAATTTTTGGGGCCGGGAATATATAGGGGCAGCCTTTAGTCCCGGTTGGGGACACCAACCGCGACTAAAGGCCCCCCGGGTACCCTCCGCGGACCTTTAGTCCCGGTTGGTGTCCCCAACCGGGACTAAAGGTATATTTTGTCGCGGCGTTTTCGTTCCCGCGCGGATCGAGCCTTTAGTCCCGGTTGGGGACACCAACCGCGACTATAGGTGGTTATTCAAATACTTTTCCTTTTTGCAATCTTAAAAATACAAATAATATATCAGAAAATTCAGAAAAATAAAACTAATTCTTTTTCCAATCTTAAAAATACAAATAATATATCAGAAAATTTAGAAAAATAAAACTACTTCATTTTAAAATCTTAAAAATACAAATAATATATCAGAAAATTCAGAAAAATAAAACCCCTTTAGTCCCGGCATGTTTTACCAACCGAGACGAAATGGTTAGGGTTTTGTTCCATCCAATCAGAAAGATTCACACACATCTTGAATATATATATAGATAAAAAATGCAGTACATAATGGCAAGAGTGGATCTAAACCTAAACGGAGAGCATAGATGCATGATCGATCTACATAATGGCAAGACACTGTGGATCTGATATCTGCTAGTCATACTCCTGCCTAGGCCTATATTACTCCGAATCGTAGTCGTCGTACTCGCCGCCGTCGTCGTCACTATCGTCTGACGGTGCTCTGCACTCCCTCGGAGGATCACGACTCCAGGACTGGGCTTGAGGGTAGCGCAGGCGGGGGATATCGCCGGCCTTGATGTAGTCCATGACGCTCTGTAGAGTCCGGCCGGACCACCATAGCCGACGACCGGCCTCGTGAAAGTTCCCAAGAGGCAGATCGTCCTCCTCATACCTGGCGAGCGCCCTCTCACGCCGATTGATGAAGAAGGCATCCCAAGTATGCTGGTTATCGGGATGCCAACTGGGATTCCTCCGCTGCTCCGGCGTGAGCTCGTGGTGGTAGTGGTTCGTGATGGCCGCCCGACGCGCCACACCTTGAGGAAGAGGAGGGACCCCAGCACTCCTCCGGTGCTCAGCATCCAACAGGCGGGAACGTTGTAGCCGCACGGACAGAGGTAGTTCGAGGCGGAAAGTGCCTCCGCCTGGATGAATGTTAGAGTGGGTACGGTAGAAGCCATGAGAGAGTGGTGAGTTTGTATGTGTTTATGCCAATGGCGTGGCAATGCATACATATATATAGCGAGAAGAAAACATCCATTTAGTCCCGGTTGGGGACACCAACCGGGACTACATGGGTTAGGGTTTCGTTTGGACCAATCAGATAGAATCACACAGATCGTGTGTTTCTTTCAAGCGCTTGTGAGTCGTTGGATCCGGGGTGTGTTTCTTTCGAGTTGTTGTGAGCCGTTCGATCAGGGCTACGGTGTGTTTCTTTTGACCTGTTGTGAGCCGTTGGATGAGGTGGTTTCTTAACCGTTGGATCAAAACCCTAGCACAACACTTTGTGAGCCAGAGGACCCTATATATAGCCCACCTTCATACACCGGTCAGTTCATCGAGCAAATACAAAACATCCGGATTCGCCATCATACGTCCTCTCGTGCATTTGGTATGCATATTGCACCCAGTAGCCACAGTGGGGCTGTATGATGGCGATACCGATTGTTTTGTTCTACATCCCACTTTAAGGTTTGATACATCATATATTCAGTTCATCGAGCAAATACAAAACATCCGGATTCGCCATCATACGTCCTGCCGTGCATTTGGTATGCATATTGCACCGAGTAGCCACGGTAGGGCTGTATGATGGTGATACCGATTGTGTTGTTCTACACCCCCCCTTTAACACATCCATCCATGCTTGGGTCAGTGTTCACTTTGAGCCTGGGACGCGGCGACCTGGCGCCTCAACCGCCCGCGGTCGCTGATGAACTTTAACGACTGCCACACCGTCTGGGAAGCGGAGGCCAGGGCGCCGAAGCCGCAGATCATCACTGCCGCCGACCACCTCCACCTCCGCCACCGCGCATTTCAGGGCCTAGTCGACGCCAGGTAAGACCGCGTCGTCCGCGAGTATTACCGGAACAACCCGGGGGAGGAGAGCGCCGACGAGGAGCTCTGGCAGACCCGCGCGGCTCAGCGGGCGGAGTAGTGTTTGTCTGTTTTCTCTTTTTAATAAAAGAATTTGTATTCCGGCGACACTGCGGCGCGCTATCGCGTCTGTTTTCTCTTTTTAATAAAAGTTATGAAATTAGATATTTTATCACACAAGGTTTTGAGACATTTAAGTAACCTTCTGGTTTCCATGTTTTCCACTCGTTTTCTCAAATATTTTGCAAAGGAGTTAGTCTTAAACACATCAGAGATAATATAATTCACATGATCCATTCAACAAAGTTTGGTACAATAAATTATTACACATCAATTCTTCCCTTGTGTCCCCGCTTTCTTACGATTTGGCCGTATCCATGGAGCATCCTCATCATTTAACTTAATGCTTGGGTCAGTGTTCACTTTGAAGGGCGGAATTTCACCAAACATATTATAATCTTCTGACATGTCTGTCTTGTCCTCCACTCCCACGATGTTTCTTTTCCTTGAAAGAACAATGTTGCGCTTTGGATCATCGCATGATGTACTGATCGTTTTCTTATCTTTCTGTTTCCTCGGTTTGCTACTCATGTCCTTCAAATAGAAAACCTGAGGGACATCTTTGGCTAGGACGAATGGTTCGTCAAGGTAACCAAGATTGTTGAAATCCACCATTGTCATTCCGTATTGCTCGTCCACCTTTACCCCACCTCCTGTTAGCTTGAACCATTTGCACCGGAACAAAGGGACCTTAAAGGAGGGTCCATAGTCAAGTTCCCATATCTCCTCTATGTAACTATAATATGTGACCTTTTGCCCAATCTCGGTTGCCGCATCAAAGCGGACACCACTGTTTTGGTTGGTGCTCTTTTTATCTTGGGAGATCATGTAAAATGTATTCCCATTAATCTCGTACCCTTGGAAAGTCGTTATAGTCGAAGATAGTGTCTTGGCCAACATGTACAGCTGATCTCCAACATCATTGTCATTCATTAAATGTTTTCGCAACCAACTGCCGAAAGTCTCCATGTGGGCCTTTCTAATCCATGATTCAGGCTTCCCCGGGTTGTCCGAGCGTAAAATATTCTTGTGTTGCTCGAAGTACGGAGCCACCAAGCTCGAATTTTGCAGAAATGTGTGGTGTGCTTCAGTCATAGAATGACCGTCCATACATATCGTTGATTTCCTTCCGATCGTGCCTTTTCCACTTAGTCTCCCCTCGTGCCGCGATTGAGGAATACCAATCGGCTTAAGGTCAGGAACATAGTCAATACAGAACTCAATTACCTCCTCATTTCCATAGCCCTTTACGATGCTTCCTTCTGGCCTAGCACGGTTACGAACATATTTCTTTAATACTCCCATAAACCTCTCAAAGGGGAACATATTGTGTAGAAATACAGGACCGAGAATGGAAATATCTTCGACTAGGTGGACCAGGAGGTGCGTCTTAATATTGAAGAAGGATGGTGGAAACACCAACTCGAAACTGACAAGACATTGGAACACATCGTTCTGTAACCGTGGTAGATCTTCTGGACTGATTACCTTCTGAGAGATTGCATTGAGGAATGCACATAGCTTCACAATGGCTACTCGAACATTTTCCGGTAGGAGCCCCCTCAAAGCAATCGGAAGCAATTGCGTCATAATCACGTGGCAGTCGTGAGACTTCAGGTTTTGGAACTTTTTGTCCACCATGTTTATTATTCCCTTTATATTCGACGAGAAGCCATACGGGACCTTCATACTGCTCAGGCATTCAAAAAAAATGACCATCTCTTCTTTGGTAAGAGCGTAGCTGACACGACCTTGAAACCATTCCGGATGCCGGTCATCTGGGTCTTTCAAAAGTTGCTGGTCCTGCCGTGCTTCCTTTGTATCATTTGTCTTCCCATACACGCCCAAGAAGCTTAGCAGGTTCACGCAAATATTCTTCGTAACATGCATCACGTCTATTGCAGAGCGGACATCTAGGACTTTCCAATACTGTAGCTCCCAAAATATCGATTTCTTTTTCCACATGGGTACGTGCCCGTCAACTCCCAGCGGAACTGATTGTCCGCCAGGACCCTTTCCAAAGATGACTTTCAAATCCTTGACCATATCAAATATCTCAGCTCCAGTACGTTCCGCGGGCTTCGGCCGGTGATCTGCCTTGCCGTTGAAATGCTTGCCTTTCTTTCTTACGTTATGATTTAGGGGAAGAAATCGACGATGACCCAGGTACACGTTCTTCCTACAATTATCCAAAAATACACTTTCAGTATCAAGTAAGCAATGCGTGCATACTTTGTATCCCTTATTTGACTGTCCCGAAAGGTTACTGAGAGCAGACCAATCGTTGATGGTTACAAAAAGCAACGCTCGTAGGTCAAATTCCTCTTCTTTGTGCTCATCCCACACAGGTACACCAGGTGTGCCCCACAACTGTAAAAGTTCATCAACTAGTGGCCTTAGGTACACATCGATGTCGTTGCCGGGTTGCTTCGGACCTTGGATGAGCACTGGCATCATAATGAACTTCCGCTTCATGCACAACCAAGGAGGAAGGTTGTAGATGCATAGAGTCACGGGGCAGGTGCTATGGCTGGAGCTCTGCTCGCCAAAAGGATTCATGCCATCAGTACTTAGACCAAATCTTATGTTCCTTGCGTCAGCTGTAAAATCTTTGAACTCTCTATCGATCTTTCTCCATTGCGTTCCATCAGCGGGGTGTCTCAACTCCCCGTCGGACTTACGGTCCTCTTTGTGCCATCGCAACAACTTGGCATGCTCTTTGTTCCTGAATAGACGTTTCAACCGATGTATTATAGGAGCATTACACATCACCTTGGCGGGAACCCTCTTCCTGGGTTTCTCGCCCTCAACATCGTCACCAGGGTCATCGCCTCTGATCTTATAACGCAATGCAGTGCATGTAGGGCATTCATTAAAATTCTCGTATGCACCGCGGTAGAGGATGCAGTCGTTGATGCATGCATGTATCTTCAGAACCTCTAAACCTAGAGGGCAGACAACCTTCTTTGCTTCGTACGTACTGGCAGGCAACTCGTTATTCTTCGGAAACATATTCTTCAACATTTTCAGCAAATTTTCAAATGATGAGTCAGCTACACCTTCCTGTGCCTTCCATTTCAGCAAATCCAGTGTGCAGCCCAGCTTTTTCAGACTATTGTCGCATCCTGGGTACAACGACTTCGTGTGATCCTCTAACATGGGATCCAAATTCTCCCTCTCCTTGTCAGTTTCGCAGCATCTCCGTGCATCAGCAATGGTCCGACCAAGATCATGAGCGGGCTCATCATGTGCCTCTTCTTCACCTTCACCAAACCCTTCCCCACCTTCAGCATCATCCTCCATGAAAGTATCACTGAAAGCATCATTATAGTTGACATCGATATCATCCTCTTCTTCATCTTCTTCCATTCTAACACCTCTTTCTCCATGCTTGGTCCAACAATTATAGCTTGGCATGAAACCGTGCCGAAGCAGGTGCATGTGAACGACTTTTGAGGAGGAGTGACCCTTCTGATTCTTACATTCAGCACATGGACAGATAATAAAACCTCGCTGCTTGTTCGCATTTGCCACTACGAGGAAATCTTTCAAACCCGTAGTGAACTCGCCGGAGAGTCGGTTACCGTACATCCATTGCCGATTTATCTGCATTATTATTATATAAAGTATATAATTAACCATCATGCATTTGTTAAACTAACTAGCTAGAAATAATACAAATCATTAAAGGTTCAAGTTGCTAACCGCGATCGCGGAGGAAAAATAAATGAAAAAGCTCAAGTGTGGAAGGGACACTTCATATCATGCGTGTTTCATGCTCTCGGGCATTTCATCGAACACCTTGTGTGCATAGTAGAAACCAAAAGCAAACCCACCACCCCTTGTGAATATTGTGAGTAGAAGTGACACCAAATGTGGCAAAGTGCAGCGACCTGAGCCCTATATAGGGATGGGCTTTTAGTCCCGGTTGGCCTGGACAACCGCGACTAAAGGCCTTTGGGCCAGCCTGAGGACCTATTAGTCCCGGTTGGCCTGGCCAACCGGGACTAAAGCCCCTCCCGTCCGCCAGCTGTGGACCGAGCGCGCTGGGCCCAGACTGTTGGTCGCGGGTCTCCTCCCGAACCGCGACTAAAGAACTCTATGGTCGCGGGTCGATTATTTTGGGGACTAATGGGGGCGTATGGAAGGCCTATTTTCTACCAGTGTTGGTAGACAAAAATAGTAAAATAATTATTAATTAATTAATATTGCAGGATGAGAAATACAATCCCGCTCGTGGCACTCTATTTTTAGCAAGTTATTATGGGCTTAACTATTACTTCCTCCGTTCCACAACGTAAGCCCTTTTATGAAGCTACTTTAGTTTGCTAGAAAGACTTACATTATGAAACAGACGTAGCACATTATTAAGTCAGGTTTTAATGTCATTATGCATTGATGCTTATATAGAAGTATGCATTCTCATAAATTTGAATTTATTGAATATTCCATATATATATATATTAAATATATGAAACCACATATATCTCCATGGTGCATATACACCAATGATTTTATTTTTGACTTTTCACTACAAGCTTGAGAGAAAGGTCATTACTTGGAGTTGGGGTGTGTGTGTGTGTGTTGTGGGGGGGGGGGGGGGAGGGGCGTTGCAAGAAGGTTGAGTTGTATTTGGAATGTTTTTTAATAACAATAGTATGTGCTAATAGCTAGTTTCTCACAAGTTGTTTGGGTCTTACTTTTACATACACAATCTAGATTTGATTAATTTATTACACTAATAAATGTCGCTATCGCTAGTGTCTGGCGCCCTTTCGAAGGTTTTAATGGTTTAGATTTCTGAAAATTCGTGTAAAAAGATATTGTAAAATATTACGATAATGATGTTGGAGGTTGTGCACATTTGCGTTTTGGAAAAAAGGCATCAGTCGTGATTCGATACTCCTTTCGCTCTCTGAACTATTCCAATGATTTGGATGTTGAATGGTGATCATCGGGCGCCGTATGTATGCACGGGTTGGTGACAAGCAACAACGGCTAATTCAATTCAAAGAGATCCAGTAGCAGCTATTGACTCCGTCGAAATGGTCGCTCGATCGGCTGCACATAGGACATATTCTAAGCTGTTGACCGGCCATAGGGAGCGGCTGCTTAACGCATAGAGCAGCAAAATCCAGCGTAGAGAAGAGTTGAGAACAGAACACCGAGGCAGGGAGCGAGCATGTATGTCTTCTTTGTAGGAAATTGCTTCGCGTACGACTCTTGTTGACCGATTTGTGTACACGTAGCAGCGAGCGCTCTTCTTTGTATCACCCTCGATGCAACCTATATATATGTACTACCTCCGATCTAAATTAATTGACGCAGGTTTACCTAAGGTGTAGACAAAATTTTGCATGTCACTCCGACCATTAAATCGGATCGGAGGGAGTATATAATTAAATGTCACCCCTCGGTAAAAAAACTTAGTAGGTTGTGCATCTGGCTTTTTGGAAATCAAAAAACAACATAAATCATGATTACTCCTTCCATTCTCAGAAGTACTAGTATCAGTTTGCACGGTACATATCACCGGGGAAAACTAAATATGCCGACGGTCAGTCTCTATGCCGACGACAAAATATCGGAGCCGTCGGCGTAGACCCAAAAGAGGCTAACCAAAAATGTGAAAAAAATTGAGTCGGCGTATCGTTTTTTAAGCTACGCCGACGGCATTGTCGCCGGCCTAGTCTAGCTCTGTTTCTTTTTACTTAATCGCCATTTTGAACATAACTTTTGCATTTGAACTCGGATTTTGACTTTCTTTAGCTTGTTTTAAAAAGGAGAAACAGAGCTACATCATCATGCATATTGTTTAAGCTATACATTTTAAAAAAAATCATGATAAAAAGATGAAACCAACAATAAAGACGAAGGGTTAGAGCCGGAGAGCGAATCCAGAGCGTCAAAATCCAACCAAAAGTTAGGTTGTCCCATACCAAGTAGGTTAAAGTGTTTTTTTGTATTTTAGATATCCTAGATTACACTCCGGGATGCTAGTGGCTTAACCATCATCAGTTTCTCTCTAGTGATCGAGTTTCCAGACTTATAGGTAAAAAATTCCACTTCAGTCGAACCAGAGGGAATCTTTTGAAGAGTTTTGGTGTAAGTTTTTTTTGAGTGTTCATAGGGTCTACCTAACATATATAATTACATCACGCGAAGGTCTTACATCATTTTGAATTTTTTTTTAATTTGTTTAATTTTCTATGCCGATTTCAAAGAAAAAGTCAAGACGGCGGGCATGACCATTCTTAGCTAGGGGTTGAATATTGAGAAATTATTGGTGCATCTCTGATGAAATAGGTAGTTGTGTACCTAAAATGATTTTTGCCAAAAATCATGAGAAAACTATGAGACACCTGTAGTTCAAATTTGTCCTGTTTCGAGTTGAATCGGCAGAAACTTGTGTTTTTCAAAAGAGTTGGACGAAAACCTTTTCAGATGCAACAATTAGGTATTTGTGCTTACAAATGGGCTAGTATTTTAAAATAATTTAGTTCTCAAGTTTTGCAATATATTTGTGGTTGGTGCTTCACAAAAAACCCAATTTTCACACTCGGAAAATGGAAAATAGTTTTTTTAGGCAATGAAACGGAAAACTTCCTTCTCGAAAACATTGTCTATGTTTCCAAGATGCATGTTTCGGTATAATATCGGCACATTTTAACAAAGTATGCCATGAATGCCATAACAGCCGTCATTTGGCCAGAAAGCCAATAATCTTCGTAGAATATATCCCATTCATGTGATCACCTTTTGAATACAACTATCATATTTCAGGTTTATCTGGATACTAGGACATAAATTATGACACCAAGTGAAGGTCTTTCATCATTTTGATTTTTTTTATTTGTTTGAATTTTCTATGCCGATTTCACAAAAAAATCAAGACGACGAGCATGACTGTTTGTAGGTCGGGGTTGAATATTGAGAAACTCTTGGTGCATCTCTGGTATCTAAAAATTATTTTTGCCAAAAATCATGAGAAAACTACGAGGCACCTTAGTTCATATTTGACATGTTTCCAAGTGAATCGGCAGAAACTTGTGTTATTCAAAAGAGATAGATGGAAACCTTTTCAGAGGCAATAGTTTTATTATTTGTGCATATAACATGGGCTAGTATTTTTTTTAAATAGTTCTAAAGTTTGGCAACATATTTGTGGTTGGTGCTTCACAAAAAAGTCATTTTTCAGTCTCGAAAAATGGAAAATGGTTTTTTTGTGCAATGAAAAGGAAAAACTTCCTTTGTCAACATTGTTCGTGCTTGTAAGATGCATGTTTTTGTAGAATATGGGAACATTTTAACAAACTGTTTCATGGATGTGGCCATAACACCCGTCATTTGGCTAGAAAGCCAAGAATCTTCGTAGAAAATAGCTCATTTCTGTGATCATCTTTTCAATATAACTGTCATATTTCCTGTTTATTATTTTTTGTGGATACTAGAACATATATAATGACACCACGCGAAGGTCTTACATCATTTTGGTTTTTTTGAATTTGTTTGAATTTTCTATGCCGATTTCAACAAAAAAGTCGAGATGGCGGGAATGACCTTTCGGAGCTAGGGGGTGTATCTATGATGAAATAGGTAGTTTTGTACCTAAAAATTATTTTTGCCAAAAATCATGAGAAAACTACGAGACACGTGTAGTTCAAATTTGACTCGTTTCCAACTCAATCGGCAAAACTTATGTTTTTTCAAAAAAGGTGGATTGAAATCTTTTCAGAGGCAATAATTTGATAATTTTTTAATATAACATGGTTAGTATTTAAAAAAAATATTTCTCAAGTTTTGCAACATATTTGTGATTGGTGCTTCAGAAAAAAACCCTACTTTTCATAGTTGGAAAATGGAAAATGGTTTTTTTTGTTCAGTGAAAAGGAAAACTTCCTTTGTCAACAGTATCCGTGCTTCCAAGATGCATTTTTGTGTAGAATATAGGCACATCTTAACAAACTATGGAATGGATGTGGTCATAACACCCGTCATTTGTCCCGAAATCCAGAGTCTTCGTAGAAGATATCTCATTTATGTGAGCACATTTTTAATATAACTGTTGTATTCAAAGTTTATTATTTTTTGTGGATACTAGGACATATGTAATGACACCACGCGAAGGTCATACATCAATTTGATTTATTTTTTAAAATTTTGTTTGAATTTTCTATGCCAATTTTTTTTAAAGTCGAGACGACGAGAATGACCGTTCATAGCTAGGGTTTGAATATTGAGAAACTCTTGGTGTATCTCTGATGAAATAAGTAGTTGTGTAACTAAAATTGATTTTTTCCAAAAATCATGAGCAAACTACGAGGCAACTACAGTTCAAATTTGACCCGTTTCCAACTAAATCGGCAGAAACTTGTGTTTTTCAAAATAGATGGATGAAAACCTTTTCAGAGACAACCATTTGGTTTTTTTTTAATATAACATGGTCTATTATTTTCAAAAAAATTAGTTCTCAAGTTTTGCAACATATTTGTGGTTACTTCATCATTAAAAAAAACGATTTTTCACACTCGGAAAATCAAAAATTGTTTTTGTGCAATAAAAAGGAAAACATCTTTCATCAATATTATATGTGCTTCCAAGATACATATTTATGTATAATATGTGCATATTTTAACAAACTATTCAATGGACGTGGTCATAACTCCCGTCATTTGTCCCGAAATCCAAGAATCTTCGTAGTGCTTGGGGGTGACCCTATAGTACACACCCAACTCCACAAAACTAGGCCTATGTTTGTTTGCAATACCATTGTGCTCCACCTTGCCATATTTTGGCACATTCCAACATGGTTTGGTCATTTGGTGCCCAAGTTTGGCATGGTTTCTCCATAAACCTTAGTTTCTCCGTAAAGTAGTCTGAGGATGGGTGACCGATCGAAAAGTGTTAGTAAAAACGAACGATTAAAATTTAAATTAAGAATAATTAGAGAAAATATAAATATGTTCATAGTGCGATCAGCCTAGCATACGCCGACACGGCGGCCTGTCTCCTGTAGTGTATGTGCACGGGTTGGTGGTAAACAATGGTTAATTAGATTCAAAGAGTGCCATTAGCAGCTGTTGACTGCGTGGAAATGGTCACTTTGACCGGCTGCAAAAGGAGGACATATTCTCAGCGGTTGACCGGCTACTGTACTAATAGAGCAGCCAGGCCACGCATTGCCAAAATCTACAGGAGAGTTCGAAGAGAACGCGCGCCACATCGAGGCAGCTAGCAGCGATCATGTCCGTCTTCTCTCGGTCGACGCTGCTGCTCCTACTGATCTTGGCGATTCACGCTTGCACCATCGTCGTCCAAGGAGGTACCTACAGGCATGCATGCATATATAGCAGTACTACCGAGCTACGATGCATGAGTGTGTTTTCTTCATCCTTCCGTCAATCATTTGTAACTTTTATTGCATCGTCGTCGATCTGTAGGGAGGATTCTGGGAGACCGGGGGTCGTCACCGGGGTCGCCGATTCCGAACAGCAACTTCCATCAAGGTTGCCCCACCCCCAACTGCCAACCGCCGGCACCGTCTTAGGAGTTCACGCAGTTCGAAAGAGGGCTTGTGTTTAGGCCGCTTGGCCTACTTCTATTTACGAAAATGATACCCTTTTCCATGGAGTATTCTTGACAAACAAAAAATCGTTCAGTATAGGCGACGAGCGTGTTCCGGACCTGCTTACAGTGATGATAACAACTTAATTGTTCTGCATGGTTGCAGCTTAATTGTACTAGCCAGTCTTTGTAATTTTTTACACATCATTTTTCTCTTGCTATATGTTTCTCTTCTCCATGATTAGTAAATTTGGTCCCGCGAAGCAGTTTTTTTTTTTTTTTTTGATAAAGTCCCGCGAAGCAGTTGATTATTATACGTAGGCATGAAAAGTGGGACCCGTTTATGCCCATTTAATCCCACTTATTTTTTGTAGCAGTTCAGTAAATCTTTTAGTTCGTCCGAAATAAACTATGGAGGCCAATTAAATGGGACTTGGTGGCGCCACATATCAGCCCGTTTACATCCCTAATTATACGCAAACACGCATTGCTCATACGTTCAACAAACACGTGTTATTTCAGAAAGGCGCAGTAGTTAACCATTCAAATCTTTGACTATTGATCCGTGTTTTTCTTAATACACAAAGTTGTCACGATAGATTGGACAATGTTTTTTTTTCATATATAAATAATATTACGTCTATATTGAAAGTTAAAGAAAAAGAGGAAAAAACATCCAATCACCCAATTCTAGCTTTTTATAACATGGATGAATTGATTGAAAACTGGAACTAGAGAAGGAATGTGTCAAGCCAATACTTGAGACGATTTGAATTTTTTTCTTGGATATACTTACAATAACTTGGCCAGAGTAGCCATATACATTGGAGAGTACACAAAACACTATCAAGATATAAGAGAAACTCAATACGAATATATGAACAAGCTAATTATAATTTCATGATTCATCAGATCCCAATAAACAAGGTGTGACCCTTTGGCCCCTTTATTGTTTAATGCAGCAGTTGATGTTTTTTTAGGACGTTTATAAGGATTAGTAGGTGTTAATATTAATGATGTAGAGAGTAATTTCTTCTTGACTAGAAAATGATTAAGACATATTGTGACCTTTTGGTCTCTTTACTGTTTAATACAATAGTTGATGTTTTTTCCAGGATGTTTATTAGGGTAGTAATCAGGGGGTCATAAAATGTCTGCAATTACAGATGCCACTACGCCTTTCCTAGAAAATGAGGCTAGAGTAGCAGCTAACCTTAAGTGGATTCTTATCTTTTTTGAGAAGATGTCTGGTATGCTAATAAATTACCACAAGAGTGAATTGATACCTATTAGTATGGACACTGATGAACTACAGTCCTTCACTAGAAACTTTCAACGCGCGTCTGGAGATTTTCTACTGAAATATTTAAAAACCCTTTGCACTTTGACAAACTCAAATTATTAACTCTCAATTCTTAGAAGAATAGCTATCTTTAGAGGCAAGTTGTGTTCCTACACTACAAGAAATATGCTGATAGACGACGCTCTAATTTCGTCACTATATGTCGTCCATGACGATCCAATGACGAAAATCAAATCGTTGAAAACCGAGCGTCAGTAATGAACCATAACGACGATATTTTAGAAATCGTCATGGACATCTACGACGATTTTAGACCGTCGTAAAATTATGATGATCTAAAATCGTCATGGCCAGTCCGGCCAGGCCACATCAGCTCCACGTGGCCAGTCCTACGTGGCAAAATAACGAGGAAATGAAATCATCGTTGAACAAAATCGGCCCAGTCCATTTTCGTGGTGTATTCGGGCCAAGCCCAATAATTACAGCCTTTTCTAGTCCATTTTTCTGCTAGGCCTTGGCCTCTTTAAGGCCCTTTAATATGGTTGTGGCCTTCTTAGAGCCCATCTTTTATTGGGCATTTTAAAACCATATTATTGTATTTTTTGGGAGGGCCTTTTTCAATCTTGAAACATGTGGGCTGTGGAATATTTAGAAGCATCGCATATGTTTGGACCATTTTATTGAATGTGTGCATTTCATGGAAATTTAGATAGAAAATTAAATAACCAACAAATTACAAAGGAACAACGCACTCGTGCATAGGAATATAGCATTAAGCGATACATTCAACGTTACATTCAATATTATACAAACTTCCAAATTCCGACTTCCCAACAAATTTCAGTATTCATACAAATAGTAAACTTCCGAGACTACAAGGCACTGGTGCATATCTAGGAACATAGCATTCAACATTACAAACTTCCAAATTCTGACTTCCCAGCAAAATCTCAGCTAAAGATAGGCGTACACCCCTCCTAGCAAACAAGAAATAGTCCTTCAGGTACATAGACCAACCTGAGTAAGAGCAAAACATTCATTAATAACCGATTAACAAACAAATCTCACCTAAAGCTAGCACTACAAGAGAGTGCTATGTACAGAAAATATTCCAAATAGACCAACTAAGAATCAGCAGAACATAAATCATAGAAGCATCTAGCACATCCAAATCTTAGCAACATATCAATGACCAGTTCAGTAGGGATAGTTCCAAATAATATTACAGGAAAGGAGATATGGGTCTCTGCATGTCTTGGCATAATAACAAAATATATGAAAGTAAGCTAGAATATCATTGACAATAGGCTAGTACCAGTTAATGATGGCATCAACGATGATATGGATGGGGTTGGCGTCGATGAGAAGGTCTCAACCTCCCGTCAGTTCCATCCTCGTTCCAGTGAGGCTCCACCCTCACATCCAAGGGCAACTGCACAGAGGGACATAAATTTCGATAACAGAATCCAAGAGTGACATAACAGATAAAGCATACAGAACATCACAAACACACGATGTCGAAGTAATTAGCTTCAATGGAGAATAGTACTCAATATTGGAAGTATCAGGATCTAATGATCAAACATCCTAAACCCTATTTGAAAGCAACATGAGGAGTTACAAGTACTGACTGCATACAGAACCAACTACAAAAAATTAAAACATTAGCTACTCATGTGCACCAATCAAATACATCTCCTCAAAGCAACAAGATTGTGCTACTGTACCAATAAGAGAATTTCTTCAAAGCAAAGCATGCTAGCAGATACATTTCTTATCACATATAAACTAGGTAATACAATAGCATTTCCCTACCAGGCTATAAGATCTGCAATTGAGAAGTCAAGAACAAGCCTACTCAAGCAAAACCCAGCAGGGATAACAGCGAGAACATAAACTCTTCCTTGGAATTAGTAACCGAGCGAAAATCCTTCTCTATATGCTGCAGCAAGTCTTCCTCAGGTGAGCCACCGCCTTTTGGCTGCATCAATTCCAAGATGAAGTAAATGGTTCTAGACCTACATATCACAGGACACAAGTTGCAAACATCAGTGATATATGGAAGCATAACCACAAGACAACACCATATACTTCTTGTATGGATATATAAAAAAATTATCATTGTATCTTGCAAGTTAATAGTTACCATAAGAAATTATGACAATATAGCATAAAGCCAGTGACGTCACTGGAATTCTAATCACACATAGATTAAATTTAGTGCCATAATAACAGTGCATCTAGGGAGTCCACTTAGATATAAAGTAGTCAAGTTGAATAGAAAGCAAGTTTTCTCAGCTTAGTATTAACACCAAGTCTAATAATGTTTACAAAGTACTTAGTGTACATACAGAGGACATGCGGAATTGGACAAGATACCAGGAATTTTTTTATCTATTAACACCATGACCCATTCAAGATTCAGCCAATGGGGTACAATAATACTGGTCTGCTATCCAGAACCACAAGCTCGGAGAGGAGGAGGGGATACGGTTGTACCTGGACGTCCTTGAATCCCTGGTTGAAGATGCAGTAGTTGAAGTCTTCCACTCACAAATTTGCATCGAGATCTGCACTGTCGGTTCTGCGCATAAGAGAAGGTTTATGCCTGGTACTGGGGAAAGAGGGAGAGCTCTGCCCTTGCGGCTTGTGGCATCTACAACGATGAAAGAGAGAGCAACTGAGAGAGGCATACCGAGAGACAGATCGAGGGAGAGGAGCACTTAATGGATCGGAAGTTCCCTATGGTCTCCGATGAAAGGGTTGTTGGGGAGGAGAGGATTCGATAGACCTTGCTATTAGAGAGGGGTTCCGCCAGCGGCCTTCTTAGGATCCAGCGTTGTGGGGGAGGAGCAGATCCTGGTGGCCCGACGAGTGCAGCGTGGACTTGAGCCCTGGTCCGTGGAGGCGGCGACCGCACAGGCACCCTGAGGGTGGCGCGAGAAGACGACGGTGGGACGCTCTACCACCTTTTCCCTGGCGTCCAAGCACGATGGGAGCGCCGGAGAGCGGCCGCTGCCAGGACCGCGAGTGTTGCAGGCTTGCGACGCGTGGGATCTAGGGTTAGTGCTTGCGGCACGATGGGGTGCGGAGGTGGTGCAGACATCTAGGAGGCGAAGCAGAGAGAGGGAGGCTGGGTATTCGCGTAGTGGACGAGGGACGAACGAGGGAGAGGCGGCGGGATCTGGCGTTTTCAGGCGCATCTAGCTTGGGGAGATGGAGCTTGCTTGGGGCGGCGCCTCGGGAGAGAGAAGGGAGGGGATTTGCCTCGGGAGAGAAAGTTTGTGGCTAGGGTTTGGGGAGGCCGCGCGCGAGAGAGAAACTTTAACCAAAATTTCCCTGTCCAGCGGAGGAAAAGTGGGAGGGGGAAATTAGGAATAATGAATAAGCATAAAAACAATGAATAAAGAACTACAAGTAAATGTAAATGATGAATAAGTAGAAAAATAAAATATCACATGACATATTTAAAGTTCAATTAAAATTAGAGTAGAAAATATAAGAACTTTGAACACAACCTCGGAGTAAGATGCTCGAGAAACAGAATTTGTATCCCCGCACTACATAATGGATTCCTACATTTCGTAACCAAATTGACACATGTCCTCTGAGTAAAGAATACAAAAACAAAGTTTGTTTGTCTTAATGAGAAAGACAACATGTCTCTGGAAGCATCTCCCCCATTTTGCAAATTGTTTTGCGATATTCAACACCGTATTTTGAAATCGGCATAAAAGGTTCAAAAAAAATTCAAAAAATGGATAACCTTCGCAATATGTCATTATATATGTCCTACTATCCACCAAAAATAATAAACTTGGAATACAACAATTGGGTTGAAAAGGTGTTCACAGAAATGAGCTATCTCCTCTGAAAATTCTTGGGTTTCGGGCCAAATGACAGTTGTTATGGCCACATTCATGGCATAGTTTGTCGAAATATGCCCATATTCTACCCAAACATGCATATTGGAACAAGGAACAATGTTGCCGAAGAAAATTTAATTTTTCTCTTAATAAAAATATCATTTTCCATTTTCGGACTGTCAAAAAGGTTTTTTTAAGCACCTACCACAAATATGTTACAAAATTGCACCAAATAAAATTATAAAGTTATTATACCATATTTCATGTTCAAACAACAAAATTACTACCTCTCAATAGCTTTAAATATAGGTCTTTTAAAAAAGACAAATTTCTGCAGATTCAGATGAAACCGGGTCCAATTTGAACTACAGGTGCCTCGTAGTTTGCTCATGAATTTTCGCAAAAATCATTTTTAGGTACATAAGTACGTATTTCTTCAGAGATATAACAAGATTTTCACAAAATTTGACAATTAGATAAGCACTGTCTTGCCCTTCATTTTGACTCACAAACTGTAATTCAAAATCCCCTAAAGTCTCAAGAAATATATGCTCATGGGAATGCTTGTATTATGTTTAAAAAATAGTTTCAAATGGTCTATAATTACTACAAATAATTTTACAATTTTTTTAAAATTGGTTACGGTCAATTCGGAGGTGGAATTCAAATTATAGAATGAAAACAGAAAGAAACGAAAAAAAAACCCGACCAAGCCCAACACTGTTGCCAGTTCTGCCGCGCTAGCAGCCCAACACTTTCTTCCCTGCCTAATTCGGCTCGGAGCTTCCTTGCCGAATTCCCCCTCCCTAATAAATTTCGTGACCACGATGGGCCTTGGCCCAAAGTCACGTCGATAAACATCAAAACAAGCAAACACATGGTTCTAACAGCAACCATGCGGTGGCCTGGTGGTTGGGAGGCAACAATTGAGTGTGAGGTGCATGGTTCGAACCCCAGCGAACCTATTTTTGCGATTTTATCCTTTATCATGGGAGTTCAACATGTGGTGGCATCGTCCCACTTACCTGTCCCAGGTCCCACATGTCAATGGGATTGTGTTGCCACGTGGTAGATGTGTCTATCCAACATACATGCCACGTGGGCGGAGTTGATGACGTGTCTATCCAATAGACATGCCACGTAAGCGAGGTTGATGATGTGTCTATCCAACAAATATGCTACGTAGGCGAAGTGATGATGTGTCTATCCAACAGGCATGCCACGTAGGCGGAGTTGATGATGTGTCCGTCCAATCATACCAACGCATCCACATTTACAATGTCATGACGATTTAAATTCGTCGTTATCGGTAAAAAATAAGGCCATGATCGTTCGTGACGATATCACTTTACAAAATCACGACGTTTTTAACCAAATCGTCATGAAAAATCAACATTTTGATCTACTTCAGCGGCTAACGACGATATGGCAACAAATCGTCGTAACTTTATGACGATTTCGTCCATCGTCGTTGCGAGAACGTCATGTATCAACACATTTTTTGTAGTGCTATGCGGAAAAAAAAAACTTTTAATTCTGGCTGATTTCCTTCTTTAAATTTCCCCAGCGCGCTCTACAAATGATTAACTCTCAATTGTCAAATTTCCCTTGGGATGATGAAGAAGTAAATCATAAAATTCATCTTGCTAAATGACCTTCAATTTGTATGAAAAAAAAGGAAGGGGAGTGGCTATCCCAAGCCTCTAGAACCTTAATACTCCCCCCGTCCACTTTTATAAGGCACACTTCTTATTATTGGAATGCTAAGAAGTGTGTCTTATAAAAGTGGACGGAGAGAGTATTTTCTTAATAGGTTGGTGGATCAAGAGATACATCTAGGGGGAGGGATCTCTTTTGAAAAAGGCATTGATTCAAAATACAATACCCAAAACCCAAACATCCTTAGTTGGCATGATGTGCAACCATCTCGTAACTTTCACTCAATGTAGTTCCTAACGAGTTAATCTATACCTAATAATAAAGAGAGGAAGGTTTCTTCCGGTCCAACACTAATTTTACTATATTACCCTCCCACAAATTGTTTTTGTAAAAATTGTTTCCGTCCTTCCGTCCGTTTCCTTCAAATTTTCGTCCGATCGATTGCTCGCCCAACCCCGTAGCTTCGTACAACAACCGAAAAGCTTCGTGACCAACCCATGGTCCCGATCGAGTTCTATTGTTACATCCTGATCGAGTTCTATTGCTACATCCTAAACGGAAAATAAGTTGTATATATACCCAAGGTCTAACCTCGTTCCGCGCCGAGCTAACTCCTAAACTACTCCCGACGAAAACCAGCCAAGCCCAAGGTGGTGGGAAGCGGCGCCACCGTCGACGTCGACCCCTTGCGCTTCTGGCCGTCCTCGCAGAAGCCCCCACCATGACGCCGCCAGAGAAGCCTTACAACTCGGTCGTTGCTCTCCCAGGTGGGAAACGCCATCATACGCTTTGCGGTCAACGTCGGCATTGCTGGACAAGCTCCACTGTGAAATCCAGTAGGCATACATCTTGCGGCGCAGCTGCCAGCGAGAGTACAACGCCGGCCACCCCTGCGATAAGAAGCGCACCCTTGGGTCCCTGCCGGTGACCATCCTGCAGCCAGGCGACCTGCAGAAGTCACAACACGTCTTCAGGCTCGACCTTTGACTCTTTAGCTGCGATCCCTGGTTCGTCTTCTGGTGTTCTATTTGCATCATTTGGCTCCTCACTCGGATCACTAAACCTTGAAGCCTTTAGAGCATGTCTAACAGGCCCCTTATATCACGAGCGCCCCGTAAAATTCCGGCGGCATACGGGGTGCGGGCCAAAACGGCCGTCTAGCAGCCCCCGTATGCGGCCTGGCCCGTACGAAAATTTTACGGGGCCTGCGAAACCGCCCCCGCCGCCCCGTACTTATAGTGGGTGAGGGTTGGGGTGGGGGTCCAACCCCCCACCGGCAACCCTAGCTCCGCCGCGCGCCGCCGCAACTCCGGTGAGCGATTCCGCGCGCGCCGCCGCCCCATTTCCGATTCCACCAACGGCGATGAGTTCCCCCCGCTCCAGCTCCTCCACCGCCCGCTCCAAGCGCCGCCGCGAGCCGGAGTCGCTCGAGGAGGCGTGGCGGCTCCACTGCAAGCATTCGGTTGCAGGGAGCCGCCGCGCCGCCTGGAAGTACGCGGCGTGGCCGGCGGCCATGCCGCCGTCGCTGGTGGACGACGCGCAGGGCGGGAGGTACTACTCCGACGACCCGCCGCCGCGGCCGATGAGCGGCCCCCAATTCGCGAAATGGCGCGCGGATTGGGAGATGCACCAGCAGTGCAAGCGCGGCCACGACGGCGCAAGCGGAAGCGGAGGAGGAGGCGCGGCGACAGCGGAGGAGGAGGTTCCGGCGACAGCGGAGGAAGAGGAGGCCGCGTTCGCGGCGGCCGTCGAGCTTTCGAAGAAGGAAGCGGAGGCAGCGGCGCGGGCGGAAGCGGAGGAGGAGGCGAGGGCCGTCGCCGACGTCGAGCGATTCAAGGCGATGGAGGCTTCCGGCCCCGTCGTCTTCCTAGACTAGACTAGGTTGAGCTCGAGCTCGATTTCGTGTAAGCAATGGTGATCATCAATAAAATCGAGTTCATCTGATTCTCCCACGATATTTAAATTCAAACATACAGGGTGGTGGGAAGCGGCGCCACCATCGACGTCGACCCCTTTCACTTCTGGCCGTCCTCACAGAAGCCCCCACCATGACGCCGCCAGAGAAGCCTTACAACTCGGTCGTTGCTCTCCCAGCTGGGAAACGCCATCATACGCTTTGAGGTCAACGTCGGCATTGCTGGACAAGCTCCACTGTGAAATCCAGTAGGCATACATCTTGCGGCGCAGCTGCCAGCGAGAGTACAACGCCGGCCACCCCTGCGATAAGAAGCGCCCCCTTGGGTCCCTGCCGGTGACCATCCTGCAGCCAGGCGACCTGCAGAAGTCACAACACGTCTTCAGGCTCGACCTTTGACTCTTTAGCTGCGATCCCTGGTCCGTCTTCTGGTGTTCTATTTGCATCATTTGGCTCCTCACTCGGATCACTAAACCTTGAAGCCTTTACGAAAGAATTTTCCTAGGCACCCATGCGTTCAAGTTTGGCCGGCCTCTCGGCTCTGGGCCCAGGAGGTTTTTTTATCTATGGTTTGATCTCTGGATAAAAATCCGAACATGTCAAGTATACTTTTGCCTGATATATAGAGCGCCTCTCAAACAGACCACTCGTGGAAACGGTCAGTAACTAAAAAGGTAACAGAAATAGGCAGTACACGAATGGAAGAAGAGGAAATGGAGTTTCCTAAACATGATGTTTAAATTAAGAAAAACTTGAATAAGTAGACGTATTGTATTGTGACGACAATCATTTCATTAACCCCTACCAATTGCTTGTGAATCCTAGATTGATATGGTAAGCATGTGTTCTTTTGTTTTTTATGATGTACAAATCTTTAATCTTACTCACACGGCTGCGGATGCCGTGGAGGAAAATGTTAGTGGCCGGCCTAAGAATGCAACGTTTCTTTTTTCGATTACCATTTGAATTTTGTAGATTGGTAATAATTCTCGACGATTTATGGGATGCGAAACTTTTTTTCGTGTGGGGATATGGGCTGAGAAACTTGGTCTTTTGGAATTTTGGAATTGTTATTGGCCAGTGATTTCTCCTCAGCTTACAGGCTTAATGTATATTTAAGATTCATATGATAAGAATTATACATGTTATAGGGTTGCTTCATGGCAGCGGCTTAATTATTTTTGCATGAAAGGATAAGATATATAATTACTAGTAGTGTTTGCTTCTCCAAATTATTAATCGGATCGGCAACCCAATGCAGCAAAGCCTAATGAAAACTCAAAGCCGGTGTCCACAAGTTTCCTACCCATTTTGATGTTGGATGGCCAGCGGCAAACAGATGAAAGCATTAAGCGGTCAGATCCAATTGCAGGGACAAATTGATCCACTAATTAAAACAAGTATAGCAAGTTGTCTCATCATACTAAATTCATTTTCTCCTGGTTTTGTTGCATTATTACTCTTGATCACTTTCTACGGGTGATCGTAATCAACCGTAGCAACGCACGGGCAGTTTTGCTAGTATTGTGTAAAAGCAGGTGTAGCACTACTAGTTTAGGACGGTGGGGGAGTTTCTCAAAGTGTGCCACCAGCCGGGAAGTCATTTGAACGTCGTGAGCAAAGCGTTTGGATTATAGCATAACCCAATTATTTGCAGCTGAGATGTTTTGGTGAAATCTTTACTTTTACCCAATCATTATAAATCTAGATAAATATGTTGGGATTTATCCCATTCAAGCCGGCTTGGCAAATTGACCGTCGGGAATTTTTGCGGTATCTGAGGTAATACTCTATGGTATCTGAGGTAGCACTTGAATAATGTTTTTTTTAGAATGAATACACTTCGAATAAAATAAAGCAAAAGTATACGAGGTCTAATGCTGGCCCAATGGGGCTGAATTGCCATTGTGGGCCCTTAGCGGCCCGTAAACGTCTCCTTTTCCGTGACAGGCGGAGCGGCGTTCGACATATGTCTACCCATCCCACCGCCGCCGTCACGCCTCAATCACCGCCGCCGGCGCGCTTCTCGTCCTCCTCTTCTTCCCCCACGAGCGCTGCGTTTGTCTCTTCGCCACGGTCAGCGCTCGCCTCGGTCTCCCTTCCTACCGGATCCTCCCTCGCTCCGGAGATCTCCTGCAACGAAGTAGAGTGGATGTCGTCCTCTTCCACTTCCACGGCCGAGGGCGAGGCCGGCGAATTCACCGAGGTCGTGGTGGTACGGCACGGGGAGACTTCCTGGAACGCCTCGCGCATCATACAGGTTCATCGCGATTTGCTTGACACTGCCGTTTTTTTCTCGTCAATGGATTTATAGCTTCTGAAAAGGTTAAACAGGGATACTGTATCTTCATTCTTGAAGAGGACTGTTTACTGAATATTGGTGTCACTATATGCACTTCCATAAATTATAGGCATCTGTGCAGCAATTTCCATACTAACTCAGTTAGAGAGCAGCCTAAGAGCTACTATATTGTTTCCATTAATTGTTGCTGGCAATACTGGTGCCGTACTATGGGACGTGCTTGCTGAGTTTTTATTTTCAGCACAAATGTGGTAGCGATACGCCGTTAGTATCCAAGCATCTAGTTTGTAAGTCAACTTTAGTAAGAGGATGTTTTTGTTCACATTCTCAATTAGGCAGTCATATTAATGAAACGGAAGACTTCTGATGTAATGTGTTACTTATGCTATTTATAGAAAAACAAAATACTTGATAATCTGAAATTTTAGCCAGGGTGCTTCCTTCGTATTTTTTTTATCTTGCTTCTGCTTTTGGTTTGCAAGTGCCTACTGCCCAGGGGCCAGGATTCATCCAATACAAAAACCAAAATACTTAAAAGATAATAGACAGTAACCTTATACTTCTGTTGCTTTTCTAGATCATATTTGTTTCCTGAATGAGGTGAATGTGAAAATTGAGGCTCTACTGCTCCTCAGATAGATTTGGATGATCGGTATAGCTATAAACACACATTTACCTAACATTATATGACGCATCATCCACAAAGCTCCTATCTCATATTTGGCAAAGCCATAGCATTTTGTATTTGCGGTTTGTTCTAGTGAATGGTCATGCTTTGTGATGGTACTGAGCCAATTAGCAGTTGAAAGTGCCAAACTGCCAACAAGTAATAGTGCCCTAGGGCCAATTTTCCTTATCTTTTTTTTTGTATTATCTCAATAAATATGTAGGAGAAAGGACCAATTCATTTTATGGCATGATATGATTTTCCTTACTGTTTGTTCGCACATTACCTCACTCTCGTATACAATAATTTGTTTAGGAGTCCACTAGTTCCTTTGATCTGATATAGTATCATATGCCTGTCTTAGGGTCACTTGGATGCCGAGCTGAATGAGATTGGGAGGCAGCAAGCTGTTTCGGTATAATATGTTTACTTAGATTACTGGATGACATCTGGAGCAGTCTTTTTATGTGGAAATTCTTTTATTTTAATGCCAAGGTTGCTCATCGGCTGTCTAAAGAAGCCAAACCAGCTGCCATATACTCAGCCGATCTGAAGCGGGCAGCAGAGACTGCAAGAACAATAGCAAAATTTTGTAAGTTACCAAATGTATGTTCATTCACCTTGATCCTTTCTGTTATTTGAATATCTTAAGCAGACATCACGTTGCTCCACCGTAATTTGTACAAGAAAATTTTAGTATAATATTAGAGAGAAAAAAAAATCTGCACTATTGTAGGTTGTGTTCGATCCTGCACTTAGAGAAAGGCACATAGGAGATCTGCAGGGCTTGACGCTTGAAGATGCTGTGACAGAAAGGCCTGAGGCTTACAAAGCTTTAATGTCCCACAAGAGAAACATGCAAATTCCTGTAAGCATACTTATATTCTTACTTTTGAGGAAATATTATTGGTTGCTATTAGTTCGCTGTTCAAGTATTGTACTTAGCAACACAGCAAGTACATGGCGGTTTATAATTGTGACCTGAAGATTTCGTAACTAGATACATATATATACTACAAGCCCACTATTTTATAGGTTTGAACACGTCAAACATGGATTGTTTTTCTCTAACCAGCTATATGCCAGTATCAGTTCTTTGGTACTAACAATTACAGTTGTTTTTTTTAAAGACATACCTGCACGCATTAGCATTTTTGAAAGATCTGCTTTCTGAATTTTTGGGGGCTTGTTTCAGGGTGGTGGAGAGAGCCTTGATCAACTGTCAGAGCGATGTGTCTCATGCTTGTATAACATAGTCGAAAAACATAAAGGTAAACTCCGAGCTTCAAACTTTTCCCTGCAGAAAACAAGGAAAAGTGCCAGCTTCATTTCTGGACTAATAACTGGTAAAAGCGGACTATTATCTTGTTAACTTGGGTTTTACCCAGTACCTAGCAAGAATGACATTTAAAGAAGGGGTTGGCTTACTGGCATCTTTTATTCTTGTGGGCTATGGTGGACATATACTGTGTGAATGTTTGGATAACGTTTAATGAACAGTACCATTTCTGATAAAATTAACAGCTGGTTATGCACTCACTGACTCACAGCTGCATGGGACTTGCCTATGACCTCCTTAATATTTCTGAACTTGTTATCCTCTATTGACAGGGGAGCGAGTTATCGTAGTCTCCCATGGTGGAACCATCAGGGCATCTCCAGCCGCCCCCCCAGAGCCCCCCAGGGGGCTTTTTTCGCGGCGGAAACGGCGAATAGCGCCGCTTCTTCACCACTCGGCCCCCCAGAGGCCCAAATAGCGCCGTTTCGGCGCTATTTAGCGCCGCGGCACCCAGGCCAAACCCAGCCCGCTGGGTTCGGCCTGGGGGGCGAAACTGCGCGACCGCGCGCGCGGGCCAGCTCTGTCAGTGACGGTCCGGGAAAACGCGGGAACAGAAGGCACCGCCCGTGACCTCCCTCTCGGCGCCCGCGCCGTCAAAGGCTGCCGGAGTTATAGCGTGGCGGCCGGCCAGTGCATGCCCCCGGTCAAAGGCTGCCGGATTAATGGCGGGGGCGGCAGCGGTGGGCGGCAGCGGTGACACGCGTGGCGCGGCGACTGGCCCGCCAGGCTATAAAAATGGTGCCCGCGCCCTCTCCGTCCGCACATTCTCGCCTCCTCCTCGCCGTTTTTCTCCATCCTCATCCTCGCCGCAATGGACCATCTCTGGGACGCGTGGCCCGAGAGCGACGACGACGAGCTGCAGCCAGCGCAGCAAGTGGCACCGGAGCAGCTTCCAGCGCAGCAGGTGGCGCCGGAGCAGCAACCGGCGCAGCAGTTGGCGCCGGAGCAGCAACAGGAGCAGCCACCCGAACAGGACGCGGCGCGGGAGGCCCGGCGTCGCTGGAGGAGGGAGCTGCGGAGGCAGCCCATATGGCCGGGGCAGCACGCCGGGCTGCTCTCCTTCGAAACCGTGCAGAACGAGGACGCGTACCGCGAGGTCCGCGGTGTCCTCGAGCAGGCGGCCGAGGCGGTGGAGGCGGCCGCCATTCGAGCCTCTCTGGAGACACACCAGAGGGAAGAAGCAGCGCGAGAGCTGCGCCGACAGATGGCCGAGCGCGCTGCCTCGGCCGAGCAGGGGGGCATCATCGCCCTGTACGAGCAGGACCGGCGGCAGGTGGCGCTGCAGAGCGAGCGGCGCAACCGGCCGCCCTCCGAGCAGGCGCAGCTGCACCGGCTGCGGGTGCAAGCCCGAGCGGAGCGGGCGGAGCAACGCTGGCTCGCCGCGGCGAGGCAGGGCGAAGCTGGCCCCTCCAACCAGCGCCGCGACGAGGACGCCGCTGAAGACGACGATGCGTAGGGGCAGTCGTCGCGTAGACTAATAAAAAGTTGTAGTTTAAATTTCCGTCGAATATGTACGCACTTTGCAAATTTCAATAAAAATCGACTAGTTTTCAAATTGCGTTTGTTTTGGGCCGATTCTTGGGCTCGGGGAGCGACTGGGAACGATGCCCCCCAGGTTCCAAAATAGCGCCGTTTAGCGCCGCGGCGGCCCCAAAACGGCGGCGTTTTGGGCCCTGGGGGGGCGCAACGACTGGAGATGCCCTCAGAGAACTCTACAGGCATGCCAGTCTAACTAGGCCGCTTCGTGGTAAAGTACACAACACGTGAGTAAGTGTTATGCTTGTTTCTGGTGACACTGGCCGTTGCATTATCAAGATGTGTGGAGATATTAGTCACCTTCAGGCCACCGGTGTTTTGGAAAATGCATTCGGTGGCGACAAGTCTTCTGCTTAATGTCAGCCTAATTAAGACCACCGTCAGCCGTTCTACATGTAAAGAGCATGCATTCTTGCAGTAATGTATTATCTCTCATTGTACTTACCAGAATTGCCAAGAAGAGACCGTACGCAAGTACATATAGTCGGCCAAATGACGAGTAATGAAAGGGACACGGTGATTTGGTGGGTTTGCATGCATGCGTACGTCATATTTCTTGATTGCAACGGATGATTGACGCAAATTGAGAAGACTTGGCATATGGGTCAGTCCGTCAGTGGCACCTAGTAAGCTATGCCCATAGGAAATGTGATTTTGTTTGTGTTTCAAATTTACATTAATTTTAATAACTGTTTTTTTTAAATTCATCATTCCATATATACTGAACTCTTCAGTGAAATCCATATCGCCCAACATAAAAGAAGCAAAAAAAATTATCACGAAGGAAACCGTTTCACTCCTGACGTAAAGCGATCTAGAGGCGACGCGTGAGGCCCTACTACAGTGGCGGCCGTCAGTCACTGCCTCCTCCGTTAGCCACTCCGGCGACGTGAGGAGGTGGGGACCATGGCGCTTCGGCGGCGGTCTGTAGTTAGGGTTAGCCTACTGCTTTCTTGGGGCGTCGTTGGGGTGGTGGGAGCGACGCCTGGGCAAATAAATCTGCCCCAACTCCACTCCCATACCGGCGGCGTCTCAGAGTTGATGGCAAAGTGTGTTGCTTGGTCCTTCAGATCAACAGCTTGGTCTTCTCGCCGTTCTTCAGGTCTGGCGAGATTAGTTTCTCGGTGTGTCGCTGGCGTTCGTGGTTATTCACGACGGCGCTGGCGGCCGGAGCGAGATGGTTCTTCTGGAGCGTGGATGATGGTCCGGAGGTGGTGGATCTGCTGTTCCTCTCCGACTTCGTCGATGGGAGGCGACATATCTTGGTCCAAGACAGCACGGGGACATCCCCCGGTCGACGTGCCACAGCGACATGTGCCTTGTTGCGTGCAGCGGGCCTGTTCATCGACTCACAAAACCTCGTTGGCGATGATGCTTTCTCGGATCTTGCAATGGTGGAGTCTCGCGTTTCTTTCGGCGTTCGTCTCGACGACGCTGGAGGAAAACGGCGTCCGCTCGCTACGGTGGTTGCAGTAAACACTATGGGTCGTTTTGTATTTCTCGATCTTTTATGGTTTTAATTGCAAATTCAGAATAATCATTTTATCCCGGTATGTCTTTTAGTTTTCATATGTGTTGCTTATTGTAACTTGATTTTCTATTAATAAAATTTGTGGTTGCTCTAAAAAAGAAGCAAAAAATTTAGAGGTCACGACCTCAGGACCACTGAGAACCGTCATAAATGATGTTAAGAAATATTCCAATTTGGCAAGCACTGTCACTCTACATGACAAGAGAGTTACAGAGTTCAAGACAATACCATCCATTCTAGTTTATTTGCAATCTTATCCTCCGAGTTTGCCTAGAATTATGCTAGTGATCGTGTAACAATCATGAGCCATCCATGTACATTGAAGTTGGTTCATATTACCGAGAGAAGTGGGTCTCCTCTATGCAAGAGGAGATGCAATAACTTGGAAAGAATGGTACATGGGATGTTCGCTTGAGTAAACAAAAGGAGGCCGTTCGCTGTAAGTGGGTCTTCAAGAGAAATAAGGGTTTATCTACTAGCGAGCCTCCAAGGTTTAAGGCATGGTTGTTGCAAAAGGTTTGAGTCAAGTTTCATGTGTCAATTATAATGATGTTTTCTCCCAGGTTGTCGAGCATAGTTCTATTCGTACATTCTTTGTATTGTTGCTCTGTGATCTTGAGCAGTTAGATGTGAAGACTGCGTTTTTTCATGGAGAGTTGGATGAGGAGATATTCATGGACCAATCAGAAGGGTTCATGGTACCCGTTAAGGAGGATCATGTGTGAAATTTAAAATATACTTATATGGTTTGAAACAATCTCCTTGTCAATGGTATACAAGGTTTGATTCATTTATGTTGTCACGTGGCTTTAACATGTATGAATTTGGTAGTTGTGTGGTGGATCTGCTGTTCCTCTCCGACTTCGTCGATGGGAGGCGACATATCTTGGTCCAAGACAGCACGGGGACATCCCCCGGTCGACGTGCCACAGCGACATGTGCCTTGCTGCGTGCAGCGGGCCTGTTCATCGACTCACAAAACCTCGTTGGCGATGATGCTTTCTCGGATCTTGCAATGGTGGAGTCTCGCGTTTCTTTCGGCGTTCGTCTCGACGACGCTGGAGGAAAACGGCGTCCGCTCGCTATGGTGGTTGCAGTAAACACTATGGGTCGTTTTGTATTTCTCGATCTTTTAGGGTTTTATTTGCAAATTCAGAATAATCATTTTATCCCGGTCTGTCTTTTAGTTTCCATATGTGTTGCTTATTGTAACTTGATTTTCTATTAATAAAATTTGTGGTTGCTCTAAAAAAGAAGCAAAAAATTTAGAGGTCACGACCTCAGGACCACTGAGAACCGTCATAAATGATGTTAAGAAATATTCCAATTTGGCAAGCACTGTCACTCTACATGACAAGAGAGTTACAGAGTTCAAGACAATACCATCATTCTAGTTTATTTGCAATCTTATCCTCTGAGTTTGCCTAGAATTATGCTAGTGATCGTGTAACAATCATGAGCCATCCATGTACATTGAAGTTGGTTCATATTACCGAGAGAAGTGGGTCTCCTCTATGCAAGAGGAGATGCAATAACTTGGAAAGAATGGTACATGGGATGTTATTCGCTTGAGTAAACAAAAGGAGGCCGTTCGATGTAAGTGGGTCTTCAAGAGAAAGGAGGGTTTATCTACTAGCGAGCCTCCAAGGTTTAAGGCATGGTTGTTGCAAAAGGTTTGAGTCAAGTTTCATGTGTCGATTATAATGATGTTTTCTCCCGGGTTGTCGAGCATAGTTCTATTCGTACATTCTTTGTATTGTTGCTCTGTGATCTTGAGCAGTTAGATGTGAAGACTGCGTTTTTTCATGGAGAGTTGGATGAGGAGATATTCATGGACCAATCAGAAGGGTTCATGGTACCCGTTAAGGAGGATCATGTGTGAAATTTAAAATATACTTATATGGTTTGAAACAATCTCCTTGTCAATGGTATACAAGGTTTGATTCATTTATGTTGTCACGTGGCTTTAACATGTATGAATTTGGTAGTTGTGTGTACATTAAGTTCATTGATGGATCACCTATATACTTGCTTATATGTTGATTGCTGCCAAGGGAAAGAAAGAAGTCAACACGTTGAAGGCACAGTTGAGTAGTGAGTTTGAGATGAAGGATCTTCGTGCTGCTAAGAAAATACTTGGTATGAAAATTACTAGAGATATAACTTCTGGTTTGCTATTTCTTAGTCAAAGAAAGTTACATTAAGAAAGTTCTTTATCATTTTAACATACATGATGCAAAATCTGTTAGGCCTCCCATTGCTCCCCATTTTAAATTTTAATAATTACAATGTCGTAGCAATGATGAGGATTCTGGGTACATGTCTAGAGTTCCATATTCTAGTGGTGTTAGTTCTTTGATGTATGCCATGATTTTCTCTTGCCCTGATTTATCATATACTATCAGTTTGGTCAGTAGATATATGTCTAACCCTGGTAAATAACATTGGAAGGTTGTTCAGTGGATTTTCAGGTAGCTTCAAGGCACATCCAATGCTTGCTTGAAGTTTGGCAAGATTAATGAGAGACTCAAAGGCTACGTGGATTCAGATTTTGTTGTCTATTTGGATAAGAGGAGATCTCTCACAGGTTATGTATTCACCTAGGTTGTTGTGTCATGAGTTGGAGCCCAACGTTGCAGTCGGTCTGTTGCCTAGTCTACGAGTAAAGAAGAGTAGATGGCCATTGCGGAAGCATGCAAAGAATTTGGTTGAAAGGTTTCTTTCTGATCTTTGTACACAGTATACTTGTATTAAACTTTTGTGGCTGTCAGAGTTCTGTTTACCTTACTAAGGATCAGATATTCCATGAGATAACAAAGCACACTGATGTCAAGAACCATTATGTATGTGATGTTATTGCAGAAGGTAAGGTGAAAGTATGCAAGATAAGTATTTATGATAATCCTGCTAATATGATGACAAAGCCGATTCCTATTTCTAAGTTTGAGTTTTTCTCAAGCTTAGTTGGTATCACTGTTTAGCGCACAAGGCTATTTAGCGTCGAACGTGGTTTTCTTTGTTGTTTCAGGGTGAATGTCGAGACATCGTAGTAGTTTTCATAGACGGGGGTGCCATGAGACTACGGTAGAGACGTGGGGTAACGGGATAGCGTAGTAACACAGAACACGGGATTTTACCCAGGTTCGGTACGTCGCGACAGTACGGCGTACCTACTCCTGCACTTCTCACTAATTGGGACTAAAGCCCGTTTATCAGGGTTACAATGTGAGGGTGTAGATCTAGCTTCTCGGCGAGGATGAGCTTCTCGGCGAGTTGCGTAGAGCCTGAACTTGTGTCTAACTTAACTTGAACTTGTTTTAATCTATCTCCCGTCCGGCTTTATATAATAGCCGGATTAGGGCTTACAGAATAGGAAACCTAGAAGACTACGTTAACTTGTAACTTGGAAAGCAAGGAATCCGTCTTCTCCTCTAAGCCAGATCACGTGGGCCGTGATCCGGGTTCTTCTAGAATCCGGCTTCTGCGCGTCGGACTACTGGGCCGCCCAATGGACCTAAGCCAATTACCATGTAGGCCACCCTGGTAGTCCGGCTCTTTGTCTACCATCTTCTATACCCCTATTCAGTATATATCCGACAGTAGCCCCCAGGAAGGATCAAAACTCTGATTCTCCGTCTTTCGTCAAATACATTTTGTCCGGGAAATCTTGATTCAGCAGTCTTGATTCTTTCTACTTTCCTTTTGAAGGAGATGGTAACATAAAACTCGGAACCATGAAAATCCGGCTTTTCTTCTCGCGATCCTTCGCGGAAAAGGAACTTCTAACGTCAGCGCTTTAATCATGCTGACGCAGGCGACGCTTGGTTTCACGCGGGAAACCCTGCAACGTATCTCTGACAGATTCTCACGGGAAACGAGGAGATAGCCATCATTCCCCTGTCGTTATATTTCCCGTAGTTTCCGGCGAGCGACACGCGTCAAGCATCCAACGGTCGAAAGAGCCGTTGGCACGTATCTAAACGGGTTTCTGGCTATAAATAGCCATCATCGTCCTCATCGGAAACTTTCCTCACTCCCTCACTGCCCACACCATTGACGCGCACGCGAGCTCGAGAGCAAGTCCTTGTCCCAGGCGCACTTAGCATCCAAACGCACCGAAACGCGCCACCAAAAGATGGCCTCCTCGCCGTCGTCACCGACCCGCGCCGCCATCGACGAGCTCGTAAGCGATCTGGATCCGCAGCCGGGATCGCAGAAGCACGCCGGCGGCGAGCCGGAGAAGACTACGGCTTCCGCGGCGGGCGGAGAAAACCCTTCCGCCGCCGCGGACATTGCGACATCAAGCGCCGCGACAACCCCACCGTTTGCACCCGAAACGGTGGAGGAAAAGATCGAGCTCCTCGGCGACGAACTCGCCGCCGCGGAGGCTGCCGCCGCCGCCACCGCCGGAGCGGACGAGGAAGCTGAATCTGCAGGCAACTGGATTGCCTGCAGTATTCCTCCGGCTCTCCTTCCAAACTTGGAGAAGGAGGGCCTGGTACTTAAGAAGAAATGGCGGCTTCCAGAGGAAGAGACCGAGCCAACGCCGCAGAACGGCGAAAGGGTACTTCTCACTTCCCACCTCTTGCGAGGTATGGGGCTTCCGCCTTCTTCTTTCTTCCTCCAAGTTCTTTCTCATTATAGCATCCAGCCCCACAATCTTCCCCCCAATTCCATTCTATACATGGCCGGCTTTCAGGCCTTGTTTGAAGGCTACTTAGGGCTAGAACCTAGGTTAGACTTCTGGATGTACTGCTTTGGAGTTAAGCGGAACTCTTCGGAGGGCGCACTCCCAACTTGCGGGACCATATCCTTCACTCTTCGGAGATTCCGAGAGGATTGGTTCCCCAAGATCAAAACTTCAGAATCCGTCAAATTTTGGACGGGTTCTTTCTTCTATCATCCCGACGTGCCTTTTCCTAAAAAGGCCGTCGGGGTTCCACCTTTTGTGAATTCTGCCGCCGTTCCCCAGGACAACTGGGGAATAGAAGCCGTCCAAGTTCTGCCGCCAGATCTGTTAAGGATCAAGAGGCGCATCGCCAAGCTCACCTCCATGGATCCGCCTCTAACCGGCATGGACACGGTTCTATGCTGGCTGATTAGGCGGATCCAGCCACTAGCCAACCACAGCGGCCGTCTCCTGTGCGAATACACGGGAGTCAAGGATCCAATGCGGACATCCGCCAAAGATTGGCCCGCAAAGGAACTTAGGCGGCGCATCAATCAGTTGGTCGCATCGCGCGACCAATACACAGAGAGTCGGCCAATGTACACGGCCGAAAATCCGGTTGCCAAGGTAATTTTTCAGTCATTTGGGTACAGTTACAATTCTCGGATAATCTACCTTCTAATTCTGATTGGTTCTTCCTACAGCTTGCGGATCTTCCAGACTCCGAGTTAGCCTCCGAGGCCGAGCTGGATGCGCTGGGCACCGCCGCTACAGGTGGACGCAAGCGCAAGAAAATAACTTCCTCGGACGAAATCATCGATCTTGACGGAATCCCCGTCGCCACTTCCAGGTTATTTTCTTCTGGATTTTTCTTTTATGGGAACTTTTTTCATCCATCTCCGGTGTTTTAACCTTTTCCGGGTTTTTATGTTTTTAGTCTGCCACCTTCCACCCTGAAGCCGAAGAAGCTGAAGAAACACAAGGTTTCTTCCAGCCGAGGCAGCCAACCTTCTCCCGCCGTCGCCCCGGACACGCCAAACACAATGGCGGAAGAGCCTACTGCAACCCCCACCACCAAGCCCCCAGAGCCCAGCCAGCCCATTGTGTCCGACGCGGACACGAGGGAAAGGGCGGCTCCAGAGGTGGGAAAATTACCTCGGACTTTCGACGAGGAAATTCCCACCTTTGACAAGGATTTCAAAGCTATCAATGACGGCTTGGACGCAGCCGGGAATCTCTTCGCGGAATACGCGAAAGAGTTCAAAGAAAACTTGGTAGGTTTGCAGCGCATGAGCCAGGTATATAACTCTAGCCCCCAAGCATTAATTAAAATGCGTGCTTTTTTGCTTTGATGCTTTTTGTACTCATTCTTCCCCTTGCTATGTTTCAGCAAACCTCCGAAGCCATCAACAGGGAAGTTTTCAAGAAGCTTACCATCAAGAATAAAGAAGTTAGAAGTCTTCTCTCTATTCTTGAAGAAAGGGAAACAGAGCTGGAATCAGCTAAGCTCGCACTGTCGGAAACACAAGGTAAACATTTTCCTTCTGAAATTTCCGATTCAATTATTTGCCTAAGTTTTTTCCGAGGAGCTGGCCAACTCGGATTTTTTCCTTGCTTTTCAGCTGCATTAGCTCAGGCTAAACAAGCAGCAGAAGATTCTGGCAATGCCGAAATTCTCCGCAAGGAGAATGTTGAGCTTCACAAGAACCTTGTGAAAGCACAACAAGACTTGGAAGCCAGTAATCTGGCCCTTGGAGTTTCTAATTCCAAGGCTTCCGAGCAGGCGGAGAAGGACAAATCCACCATTCAGGATTTGACCGACGCTCTAAACCTTCGCCTGGAGGAAGTTTCCGAGATCGACAAGCTCATCGATAAATTTCTGACTCATTTATCATCTTTCCGTGTTTTACTTTTCTCTGTTTTTCTGTCTAACCCTTTTGGGTGTGTTATTGGAAAAAACCAGGAGATACCCCAGATGGCACTCGGGTTGCAGGCATCCGAGCTTTCGGGGAGACATGGACTTTGATGAAGGCTGCTGCAACGCAGCTGGTAAACAAGTTTCTTCCCGAAAAATCTGGGGAATGCTCGGAGGTTGAAAAACTTCCGGGTGCCATCATGGAGGTGGCGGAGTCTAAGGAATCTCTCCTTCGCTCCGCTGCACGGGGTGGTGCGCGCATGGCTCTTGGCCTCATGCGCATGCACTACCCTAGTGCTAAATCCTGGCGCGTGGCGTCCGGTGTCCCTCAAGGATACACGGATATGCAGCGAAACACCATCTTTGGTGAAGTCAAGGGCCACGCCACCCAGATTGCCTCCATGGTAAATATTTCCGTCAACTATCCAGAAGCGAAGATCCCTCCAATCCCCGAAGACGAAAGCAGCGAGGAGGAGTCAGATGCTTGAAGGGTTACCTGGAACCTGGATAGAAAAAGTAGACAATAGGAGTATTACTATTCTTTCAATGTAATCCAAAATGTAATGCTTCTTTTTGTTATGAATGAAACTTCCGTCTTTTGCAGTTTAAATTATGAAATTCTTTGCAAGTTTTTTGGATTTTATCATTCCTTTATCTTCTAAGTTCTCTGGTGTATATGCTTTAACTGTCCTTAGTGTTTGAAATGGCTCAAATAGCAATATGAATCTTCATGCCGAGTAACTGGGGACGAACCAAGCAGTTTTTGAAACTCGGAAACATGGACCATGCTAAAGGAATTTTTACTAACTAGTTCCAGTAACCCAACACACACACAATCAGATAAGACTTAGAGAATTCAAGGAAATTTTTAAGTGAAACTTGGGCACACAGGCAATTCAAGTTTCCCTTAGCCGTTAACAGGCTGAAAAATCATTCAGTTTTGTAACGCCGAGTACGCAAGCACAATTCGGGTTAACGTTGAGCAATTTGTAAGATCATTGGGAAATAGATGAGGCGGAAATACTTTACACTTATAAAGAATATGGATGACAGCATTCCGACAACTTTATTTCATGATCTCAAAAGATGTTTACATAGAATTGAACTAAGTACGGAAAGGTACATAACTTTCTAGACGTTCCCAGGCTTCCGCAATACACTTGACTTTGTCGAATTTTTTCAGCAACTGGTAGAGTGGTAAGGTTTTAGCCCCCAGCCGACTGATAAATCTGCTGACGGCTGCAGCGGAAACCGTCATTCTTTGGACATCTTTTACACATGTAGGTTTTGAGATGTTCAAGATTGCCTTGATCTTTTCCGGGTTAACTTCTATTCCTCTATGGGAAACAATGAAACCCAGAAGTTTTCCTGAGGGAACCCCGAATACGCACTTAGATGGATTCAACTTCATCTTGTAAGTGCGCAAGTTTTCGAAAGTTTCTCGCAAATCCTCAAGGAGTGTATCTTTTTCCTTGGTTACGACGGCAATATCGTCCACGTAAACATGAACGTTTCTGCCAATTTGACTATGCAAACAACGTTGCATGCAACGCTGGTAGATTGCACCTGCGTTCTTCAGGCCAAAAGGCATGGTTATGTAATAGTACGTCCCATACGGGGTTATAAAAGAAGTCTTGATTTGATCTTCCTTTTTCATGCGTATTTGGTGGTACCCGGAGTATGCATCCAAAAAGCATAAAAGCTCGGAGCCTGCAGTGGCATCTATTATTTGATCGATTCGTGGTAACGCGAACCTATCTTTCGGACACAACTTGTTCAATCCTGTGTAATCTATACACATTCTAAGAGCAGTGGTGTCTTTCTTCGGTACCAAGACCGGATTTGCGGACCAATCGGTATGGATTACTTCCTTGATGAAATCCGCTGCTAAAAGCCGGATAATTTCCTTGCCAATAGCCTTCCGTCTTCTTCCGTCAAAACGACGGAGACCTTGTTTGACGGGTTTTGATCCGGGAATAACCTTGAGTTGGTGCTCAGCAAGTTCCCTGGGTACGCCTGGCATGTCAGCTGGACACCAGGCAAAAATATCCCAGTTCTCACGGAGGAACTTGATGAGCTCGCCTTCCTATTTGTCGGTCATCCCAGTCCCTACGACGATAAATTTTGTCGGATCTTTGGGATCTAGGATTACCTGTCTTGTATTCTCGGACGCCTTGAAACTATCTGTTGGCTTCCGAGTTTCTTTTCCTGCCGGCATTTCTTTCGGCGATACCTCCTTGGCTAATTCCTTCAGTTCCTCCTTTGCTATAACTCTCTGAGCGCAAAGGGCGTTTTCTTTCTCCAACTCATTTGCCAGCTTGAAATCACCGGCTATGGTGATTACTCCTCCTTTGGGTCCTGGCATTTTCAGCTTGTTATAGATATAACAGGATCTTGCCATGAATTTGGCGAAAGCTGGACGTCCGAGTATTGCGTGATACACACTTTCGAACGGCACTACTTCGAAGGATACTTTTTCCTGCCGGAAGTGATCTTTATCTCCGAAGGTGACATCTAGGGAAATTTCTCCTAGGGATCGTGCTTGCCTGCCAGGAACAATGCCATGGAAGCGTATATTGCTGTAGTTGAGCTGAGACTCGGAGATCTTCAAATGCTTCAGTGTATCCAGGTACATTATATTAATGCTGGATCCTCCATCCATCAGCACTCTTCTTAGCCTAGTGTTTTGAACAATAGGGCTGACAACAAGAGCTTGTGTGCCGGGTTCAGGGATATTTCCGGGATGATCAGACTGATCCCAGATTATTGGTGTGTTGGAGTACTTCAAGAATTTCGGGGTTGCCGGAACAACCGCGTTTATTTCTCTAAGTGTTCTTTTGGCCACCTTTGCTGACGGGGTTGCTAAGAAGGTTAACATTGCTTCTCCGTCAACTCTCGGAAATTTGGGTTCGCCCTTTCGCTGTTGTTCTTGGATTTTGTCATCAGTGTCCGATTCACTGTCTTCTTTTTCAGCTTCTGGCTTTTGTTTGGCAGGTTTCCTTTTGGAACACTTCCCTTTATTTCCGGATCCTGCATTGCCTTTCATATGCTTGTTTAGCCGGCATTGCGCGTTTGTGTGGGTTGGTTTCCCAAATTGCGAGTGGTGGACGCAGGGTTCCGACTTAATTCTCTCCCATTCTTCGGGAGTGTAATTGATTGGATCTGGACTGCGGCCTTTCCACTTATTCACCTTTTCTCCTCCAAAGGCTATGTTGACCTCCTTGGGCTTTGTCGTTGACTCTGGGGTTCCTTTTTTGTCAGAACGAGGGGTTTTCTTGGCGAGTATTAGTGACTCAATATTGCCTCCTCTTGCTCTGATATCATCTTCGGCTGCAGCATGCTCATTAGCGGTTGTAAGCATAGATCCGAGATCTTTGTGCTGTTTAGAACCAACCATGAACGGTACGAGTCCGGGTTTTAGGCCATTGACGAAAGCATGCATTGCTTGTACGTCAGTTACTCCAGAGCAACTATTCTTCATTGCAGTCCATCTGGAGATGAAATCCACGTATGGTTCGTCCTCAAATTGGGTGCAACGGTTCAGCTGGTTGATGCTATTTGGGCGTTTGTATGTTCCCCGAAAATGCTGAGTGAATACTCTAGCCATATCATCCCAGCTGTCGACAGTTCTTGATGGTAAACCATTAATCCAATCTCTGGCTCCGTCTAGCAACATTAGGGGAAGAAACTTGACAGCTTCCATGTCTGTCCCATTGTTGATTTGGACGGCTATATAATAATCTGAGAGCCAGGTATCCGGGTTTGTACTGCCGGTATATTTTTGGTAGGTTGGACCAACTTTGGCGAAGCCAGAATGCAGGGTTATCCTTCGGATCCTGTCAGTAAAACACTTAGGACCAAAGTATAGATCATCCTTTTCTGCTCTATCAATGTGTGCAGAATATCTCCCGGCTGAATGGACAGAAGGGGATCTGCTCCTTTCTTTTCCATTGTTGCGCGGACGCGCTTTTCCGAGGTTATCTCTATCCCTTCCGTGTTCACGTCCTTTAGGCGGAGTTCTGCTTCTATGCCTTTCCTTATCCTTAGGAGGTGTCCGGGATCTTTCACGTCTGTGAGGTATATCATATCTTCCAGCTTTTTCAGCTGGGTTTCTCGGAGGTGGCATTATTTTGCCGTCATTCCGGTGCTTGTCTTCCCGATCGTGTGGTTTATATCCATCTTTCGGGAGATGAGGTCCGATTCTAGACGTTGCGTCCCGGTTGTCTGGGTTTTTCCCGTCTTTTCTCGGATCCTCTTTTTTATCCGAATCTCCGGGTTCTTCCGGTCCAGGTGCTCCAGCAGCGCAAGTAGCTGTTTTGCAGAGAGCGGAATTATCATGCAGCCTCCCTGATCGTTCTTGGCCTCGCTGTTGCTGCTGTAATGCTTTTCCTAGGAAAGCATACACCCCTTGGAGTTTTTCCCCGTTGGAGTACAGATCGTTGTTTAGGATGGCGAATGCTGCTTCCGCGTTTTCCGCTGCGGTTTTGTATATTGGTTCGCCCTTGGCATCTTTGCCGTTTAACTGCTTTTGCCAAGATGGGTTATAGAACCTTTCTTTTGGCGGCAGTTCTTCCGGTTTTGCGATTCCGGGTAACCTAGTAGGTTTTAACGCGGATCTATGCTTTCTCTCGTACTCCTCTATTTCTTCCTTCATGACTTTGATGTCATTATGGGTTTGTTGGAGATGTTGCCGAGATCTAAGCAGATGTTGCTGTTGCCGTTGGAAAGCTTGTCTCCTGGCTTCCAGCATCTCAGGGGGTTCATCTGGTCCCACTGGAGTTTGTAATAGCTCTTGCTCTTCCTGTTCCGTCATTGGCGGAGCAGTGATTTCCTTAGATTTCTTTTCCGCTGGCTTTGTGCCGCTAATATCTCCTACTTCCAGGTTTTCATCAGCGAGATCGGCTGATTTTTTCTTCCGGAGTTTGTATTGGAGTTTTTTAGAAGCACGGTGCTTTTTCTTGGAAGAGGGAGGTTTTTTGACAGGCTCATCTTCTGTCATCTCCTTAACACTGGGGAATATCGGAGAAGTTTCTCCGTCTTCTCTCTTCCACCGGCGGAGGGGTTTTAGGGCTTTCCTGGCTGTCGGCACCCGTTGTATCAGCTGGTTTTGCCATTAGCACTTCATGGAATCCCTCTTGAAAGGACTTAACCTTTCTTACGAAGGCATCCTTGTCTTCGTCTTCGGAGTCGAAGTTATCCGATCCGGTTTCCGACTCCAATCTCGCCTCAATGGCGGCAAGCACGGACTCTGCTTCCGAGTTCATCGTCTTGTTGACGGATGTTGGATCTTCCGCCTCTGTGACGGGTGTTTCTTCTTCCGTCTCTATGACGGGTAGGTTGTTATCTACCTCTTGCACGGGATTTCCGTCATCCGTGTTTTCAGCGATTTCGGATTGCACCATGCCGATAAAGTGTGTATCACCTTTTTGTCGGCGATCTGAGCAGAATCCGGCATCATAGTCGTCTTCGACTGGGTATAGGGCGGGTGGGATAAATTTGCTTCCACCGCAAAACCCCATTGCCTCTGCAGTTAGTCCGATAAAGATGTTAGCAGATCCGATCGGTAACACGCAGGCACTTACCAGGTGGTTTTGCGCCGGTATGTAGGATCCGTTGTCGAGGAAGCGCCCGACATCGTCGTCGAACTCCAGGCTTCCGACAGTGATCGATCTTCCAATTCCGCCGAGTATCCCAGATCGGAATTTCACGCCTGACGTCGTTTGCCCCACGGTGGGCGCCAACTGTCGAGACATCGTAGTAGTTTTCATAGACGGGGCTGCCATGAGACTACGGTAGAGACGTGGGGTAACGGGATAGCGTAGTAACACAGAACACGGGATTTTACCCAGGTTCGGTACGTCGCGACAGTACGGCGTACCTACTTCTGCACTTCTCACTAATTGGGACTAAAGCCCGTTTATCAGGGTTACAATGTGAGGGTGTAGATCTAGCTTCTCGGCGAGGATGAGCTTCTCGGCGAGTTGCGTAGAGCCTGAACTTGTGTCTAACTTAACTTGAACTTGTTTTAATCTATCTCCCGTCCGGCTTTATATAATAGCCGGATTAGGGCTTACAGAATAGGAAACCTAGAAGACTACGTTAACTTGTAACTTGGAAAGCAAGGAATCCGTCTTCTCCTCTAAGCCAGATTACGTGGGCCGTGATCCGGGTTCTTCTAGAATCCGGCTTCTGCGCGTCGGACTACTGGGCCGCCCAATGGACCTAAGCCCGTTACCATGTAGGCCACCCTGGTAGTCCGGCTCTTTGTCTACCATCTTCTATACCCCTATTCAGTATATATCGGACAGTGAAGGTTAGTTTCATGCTACATGAAGGAATTTTTCTCAAGGTGGAGTGTTACTTTGGTGTGATCCAAATTCACTTATGCTGATAAAAGACCGAACTTCTGACAAGTAGAGCGGAGCGTCACGATACGAGGTGTTGCCGAGTTGGATCTGAGTTCTACCTTGCCTAGGGGTTTACCCCTTTATATACCTCATTTAAGCCGCCGTTTGGGATAAGTCGCAAACTGTAAATCCCCGATGTTTGTAACAACACCCGATATAGTGAACTTCTGCTGGCCGGCGGCCGTAGTTTTTTCTCTTCATCATTGGAACGGTTTTCCACTTTAAAATCTCGTGTCCCCTATCGTGGAAGATCTCTTGTTTTCTTCGATTTCTTTGCTATCGTTTATAACACTACCAAGCGAACAATAATGAATGCAACTTATTTCAAGCATATATTGACGAGCTTGCTAATTTTGAATTAGCAACAGTTTCATCTCATTTTGCCTTCCCGTGCAAAAATAGATGTATATCATGCAACTGACAAAAATGAAAATGGTATGCCTGGTGACTGGTGAGTGGTGATACATCATAGCTTAATAGACCGAATATAAACTATTTACCATATAATTTGAAGACGATTACATAAACTTGCAACAATAGAGTATTAATTAACCTGCATGTTATTCTTCCTAATTATCGTCCTAGGAGATTTTGAAGGGATGGAATGCTTGTGTCTTCAACAATATTATCATCTCTACCGTCAGTCCTTCTCTAAAAGATCAAAGATGAAGATAGAAACTGGATTCTCTGCACACTCGTTGCTTATAGTAATGATTTATAATTATATTTGTTCCTAATGAAAACACAAGAATTTTAAACAAATTGTGCTTCGGTGTTAGGGAAACACAAAAGTCAACTAGGAATATATGCTAACTAATACTACGTTGTATTTATCAAGAGGTAAGCCAGAAAGACTGTGCAGAAATTTTGTGTTTAGCAGTACAAACTACACAAGGATCTGTGTGGAAACTAGTCATCATTGCACATCTACCGGGCTTGATTTCCGTCCGTGTACGTAAGATCATCTCCAACCGGAGGCATCCAATTTAGCTCCTAAATACAGTGACCGGGAAACCCCTAAATATTTCCTTCTAAAACCACATATATCGAAATGTTTACCTAAAATAGATGTATGTCATGTGTATTATCATATAACGCAAATAGATAGTTCAAATCAAGTTAGGGTACTTGCACAGTCAAATACAAATAGTTCGAAATCACAAATTAAATAGTCAGGTTGCACAAATAAAATAGTTCAAATTGAATTCAACAGGGAAATTCACTTATTCTTATTGAATTCATACATATGCTCCACCCGATCATTAAACAGTTGGTCCTTCGCTTTATCGAGCCTCGGAAACATGTTCCTTCTTATTCTCCAATTCCTCTTGGATTCTAATCATGGAAACTGTGGCCTCCTCATGATCGCCGAAAGCAATGTCACTATGACTTGGCCCCTCGATGAATTCCTAGTATATGAAATCATCTAGAGCCACAGAATCCTGGTCGTACTCGCACTCCTCGTCCGACAAATCCATTGAAGGTTTTTGTAGCGGAATAACAAAAAATAATCTACTCACGTTAACCGAAACAAGACAGAATCTATAACTATGTAGATATGAAGTAATGGAGAATATCGGAGACCATACCGTTGAAGACCAATAGCGGCGATTAAGCTCCCGCACAAGCGTTGACGGTGGAGTCATACGTAGCCGACCTCACGGTCGTGTAGTCGATTAAGATGCGACTCTAGCCCCAAAATATGGTGCCTCGCAGGGATTTCCCACATATGTTGTAGCAGATGCTCCTGGCGCTCCGATGCAGCGAAGCAACGAAGGTAGAGAGATGAACCAGAGAGAACTCTACATGGCGCCGAGTGTAGGGTGGAGAGAACTACGACTCTCACGCAGCTCCAAAATGGGAACCATGTGATGAATGAGAGAGAGAGAGAGAGAGAGAGAGAGAGAGAGAGATTGGTGCTGAAAATCAAAGGGGTGCCTCACTATATAAAGGAGGAAGAGGGGAGGCAAACCCCTTAGCCTAGCCATGTGGGACTAATCCCCCATGGTTGTTGCGGCCAAGGGAGGGGGATCCGCACCCCCTAATGATCACATGCGGATTGCTCTCTCCTCTCTCTCCATTTTTCCCTCTCTTTTCCCCTAATGGGACTCTTCTGCCAATTCTCGACATTTAGTGGAAAACAACCTTTAAATATTAAGTAAAAAATATTTAATTATTACACTAATTAATAATAAATACATATTATTTAACTTATTCTAGCACCTAAACACCTTTCGTTGTCTCTGATCTTCATCGGATAAATCCCGGAGGTTTTCCGGCTCTGTTCTCTCTTGTTTTCAGTTGCTATCAATCACCCTATCATCAATTACGCTTAAGTGTGACACCCTAACGGCTCGAGATCACTATACACATGATCAAAATCCCTCTCCAATCAATGAACAAAGTGAGACGTGGACCCCCTCTCTTTGGTCCATGTGCAATCTACGATTATCTTCGTCGGTAAATTCTACACGAAAGTTCCCTTACCTTATGTCATTGAAACTTCGTTTGTCCGAGACTCGTTCTCCAGTATCTCCATACCTAGTACGATCTCGTAACCGACAAACATATCTACTCATTACCACGATGTTTCATCCCCGTGACCTAGTCACATGCTTGCAAACGTTTATCGATGAAAACACTGTTGAGTGGGCCCATAGTATCTGTCTACTATCCGGATTGACAAATCACACCCTTGATGATACGTCTCAACATATCCCTCCGTTTATTCAGTATACTCCCTCCATCCACTTTGAATCTACGTTCTACAAGTTTTAAGACAAATTAGCAAGTCATTTAATATTAGTACCTCCATACATGAACAACCAATGCAAGCTACATTAAAATTAATGACATCCAATAGTTAGATAAATATTGCTTCGTTTTCTGTGTTGGTGTTGATTACCGAGGAAACAATTAATGTGGAGGACCCATGATGTAGATTAAACTAGACAAATTCTTGGCCTATAATGTATATTAAAAGTGGACGGATGGAGTACACCTTTATAGCCACCGTGTTAAGTTGATTATATAGGGTGTAAACTCATAACCTCGGGGATAGCAACTAAATATCATCTCGCGGTCGGAGGTTTGGCTCCACCTCGTGTATTTATAGTTATGGATGAAGGCGGATCAAATTTCGGATAGGGCAATAACAAAAACACTTGTAGAGCGAGGTGGACGCCCGCGACGTATACGTACCGGAGACGGAGAGCCGAGGAGAACGCGGAGGGGTTTACTGGTAGAACACAGAGGGGTTGATCAACTCCTTTCACTACAGGTAACGAGCGACTGCAGGTATACACGGCGGAGCAGGAGGTTCGGGCGAGTGGAAGAGGGGGAATGTTGTAGGAAGGGCTTCTGACCGATTTAGGGTGAAATTATGTGGGCCCGTGCAGTCAGTGTCTACTTGTTGGCAACGCCCCGGAACATCCGGGAGTATGTGGGCTGGCTTTGGGGGGCATGGTTGGGTGGACATTTTCGGCTATTCCATGACCGGTCTGTCTGCCCGGACATTTGGGGAACGTTTAGGCGGGCCGGTTGGAGATGCTCTAAATTACAATTAGCCAATCGATGAATTGAAGTTGGACAACTCAATATAATTGCGGAACACATGTTTAAAAAGGCAAAATAACTTTGACCTTGTTATTATTTGCGTTAATTTGAAAAAAGAAATTGAAGATTACAGAGAGTGATTCGAAAGAAGGAAATAATAATTACATTGTCATATAGTTATATGATCTGCGCCTAGCTGCTATACTAGCTATCTAGCGCCTTGCTCCAGCGGTAGCTGCCCTCGCAGCTTCCTCGGTCTCCAGCCGACGATGCACCTTCGCAATATACTCCGCCGCGGCCGCATCAATTCCGCGTAGCTGCGCTCGGGCACCAGCAACCCGGCGCACGATTGCCGTCTTCCTCTCCGCCGCGCTGATCTTCTCCACTCTCTGGACGCAGATCTCCCCGGCACGCGACATGGCTGATATGGTGTTGAGCTTTTGCTTCTGCTTAATTTAGCTTGCCTGATTGAGTTAATGATCATCGAGCACTCGAGGGTATTTATAGAGCCGATGGCACGTGGTTTGCAAGGAAGATGCTAGCGAAGAATGAGTCTCGTACGTGCATAGATTGACTTATAATATGCCGCTAGAACCTTCAACACGTACGCACGTACGTAACAGATACTCCCTATGTAACAGTGTTACATTTTGATCTGGTCAAGGTTCCTTTTTCATATGTCGTTTGAGAAAGGAGAATATACACGCATGAATGCATCTACTTAGCTTGTGAAGAACAAGAATTTACTGCGTGCTGTTTACACACAATCTGTTGTCAAGAACTACTACTGTCTCACTTTGTTTCATGTGATTCTGTTAGTTAACAGCTACTGTAAATAAATAGAGTGCCTCCTCCGTATCATATTAATTGTCTCCAAATTGGATAGAAGTAGATGTATTCTATACCTAATAATAAAGAGAGGAAGATTTCTTCGGGTCCAACACTAATTTTACTATATTACCCTCCCACAAAAAAAATTTGTAAAAATTGTTTCCGTCCTTCCGTCCGTTTCCTTCAAATTTTCGTCCGATCGATTGCTCGCCCAACCCCGTAGCTTCGTACAACAACCGAAAAGCTTCGTGACCAACCCATGGTCCCGATCGAGTTCTATTGTTACATCCTGATCGAGTTCTATTGCTACATCCTGAACAGAAAATAAGTTGTATATATACCCAAGGTCTAACCTCGTTCCGCGCCGCGCTAACTCCTAAACTACTCCCGACGAAAACCAGCCAAGCCCAAGGTGGTGGGAAGCGGCGCCACCATCGACGTCGACCCCTTTCACTTCTGGCCGTCCTCACAGAAGCCCCCACCATGACGCCGCCAGAGAAGCCTTACAACTCGGTCGTTGCTCTCCCAGCTGGGAAACGCCATCATACGCTTTGCGGTCAACGTCGGCATTGCTGGACAAGCTCCACTGTGAAATCCAGTAGGCATACATCTTGCGGCGCAGCTGCCAGCGAGAGTACAACGCCGGCCACCCCTGCGATAAGAAGCGCCCCCTTGGGTCCCTGCCGGTGACCATCCTGCAGCCAGGCGACCTGCAGAAGTCACAACACGTCTTCAGGCTCGACCTTTGACTCTTTAGCTGCGATCCCTGGTCCGTCTTCTGGTGTTCTATTTGCATCATTTGGCTCCTCACTCGGATCACTAAACCTTGAAGCCTTTACGAAAGAATTTTCCTAGGCACCCATGCGTTCAAGTTTGGCCGGCCTCTCGGCTCTGGGCCCAGGAGGTTTTTTTATCTATGGTTTGATCTCTGGATAAAAATCCGAACATGTCAAGTATACTTTTGCCTGATATATAGAGCGCCTCTCAAACAGACCACTCGTGGAAACGGTCAGTAACTAAAAAGGTAACAGAAATAGGCAGTACACGAATGGAAGAAGAGGAAATGGAGTTTCCTAAACATGATGTTTAAATTAAGAAAAACTTGAATAAGTAGACGTATTGTATTGTGACGACAATCATTTCATTAACCCCTACCAATTGCTTGTGAATCCTAGATTGATATGGTAAGCATGTGTTCTTTTGTTTTTTATGACATACAAATCTTTAATCTTACTCACACGGCTGCGGATGCCGTGGAGGAAAATGTTAGTGGCCGGCCTAAGAATGCAACGTTTCTTTTTTCGATTACCATTTGAATTTTGTAGATTGGTAATAATTCTCGACGATTTATGGGATGCGAAACTTTTTTTCGTGTGGGGATATGGGCTGAGAAACTTGGTCTTTTGGAATTTTGGAATTGTTATTGGCCAGTGATTTCTCCTCAGCTTACAGGCTTAATGTATATTTAAGATTCATATGATAAGAATTATACATGTTGTAGGGTTGCTTCATGGCAGCGGCTTAATTATTTTTGCATGAAAGGATAAGATATATAATTACTAGCAGTGTTTGCTTCTCCAAATTATTAATCGGATCGGCAACCCAATGCAGCAAAGCCTAATGAAAACTCAAGGCCGGTGTCCACAAGTTTCCTACCTATTTTGATGTTGGATGGCCAGCGGCAAACAGATGAAAGCATTAAGCGGTCAGATCCAATTGCAGGGACAAATTGATCCACTAATTAAAACAAGTATAGCAAGTTGTCTCATCATACTAAATTCATTTGCTCCTGGTTTTGTTGCATTATTACTCTTGATCACTTTCTACGGGTGATCGTAATCAACCGTAGTAACGCACGGGCAGTTTTGCTAGTTAATACTAAAATATGTTTAGATATATCTATTTTCGTCTATTTTTGCGACAATTAATATAAGACGGAGGGAGTACTCGTGACGAAAGCAGCGACAAAGAGACCATATAGTCAGAGGCCTGGTTTGCGTGCATGTGCACGTCAGGACAGCTGCTGCAGCCTGCATGTATCTCTATTCGGAATCTGATTCGGTCTTAGAGGGCAACAGAGATGATTAGACGCGAGGAACAGATCAATAACCGGACTTGCTGGTCCACCGGCCGGTTGCACAGTACTCGAAATCTGATGTCCGCGCGTGATGCATAATCCGGATTCATTGGATCAGCCTTTCAGGACCGCGTCGCCGGCCGCCGGCCGCCGGCCGCCGGCTAAACACTTCCGGCGGCGACCAAGTTAAGCATATGTGTGCTTTGCCTTAGTAGCTAAGCTAATACGATCTGATGCTAGCACGGCGCATGTACTTCGAGTCAGAGACTGCAGTCACAGGATCACCGAGAGACGGCCATATGCCAGACAGATTGTGTTTCTCGGTCGCTGTGTGTAGCTGGTAAATAGCCATTTGCGCGTCCGGACGTACATATATACAACTGCTGCATATATATCTCTTAGATCGATCGATCTTCCGAGAGCCCGTTCTTTGCGCGCCCAACGTTAATATGTTGGAGTGCTTGTGACATGTGTATATGTAAAAGAATTGGGGGCAGGATAGCACCCCTTCTTTCGCTGGGTCTTCTATTAACGCAGGATAGCATTCCTCTTTGGACCTAGGTCTTCGGTCTTGGGCCGGGTAGCATCATCCGACAGGTCTAGCAGACATCCCCACGTCAGGCATTTCCAACACAGCAAAGTTAATTAATATTAAACAATTAGTACCAACTTGTATAGGAACATTCTCATATATACCAACAGGAATAGCAGTAGATTTATCAGTCATTTGCAAAAATATATCAGTGTGTATTAATTTTTCAAGAGTCTCCTATAAAGAGAAAAATGCATAACACTAACTCTAGCTCCCATATCACATAAAGTAGGTCTGACATAATTGTTTTTAATAGAACAAGGAATAGTTGGAATACCAGGGTCACCGAGTTTTTTTGGAACCTTACGATTAAAAGAGTAATTAGGAAGCATAGTACAAATTTCCTCATCTGGAATTTTTATTTTTTTAGACAATATCGTTCATATATTGAGAATAAGGAGCAACTTAATAGCATCAGTCAGAGGAATTTGCAAGAACAAAGGTTTCATCTATCCACAGAATTTATTATAATGTTTTTCTTCCTTTGACTTGTGTTTCTTGTTAGGAAAAAGCATTGCTTTTTGTATCCAAGGCTCTCGATTTTTAACATGTTTATTGGCAATGAAATCCTTCTTAGTATACTTTGAAGTTTTAGTTTGCTTATCAGATTCAGCTACAGTTTCTTCTTTATCAGAAGCATCATTTTTATCATTACCACTTTCAGTTTCAACATCAGAAATAGATATACTATTAGAATCTTTAGCAGGTTCAGAAGATTCTACAACATTTTTATGTCTCTTCTTCTTTTTCTTAGAAGGAGAACTAATGTTTTTAGGTTGTTGAGAATTTTGTTCAATTCTTTTAGGATGTTCTTTAGGATATAAGGAGTCCTGAGTAGAAACACCACTTGTAGTAATTATTTCACAAACATGTTTATCTCTAGAAGCATCAGCTAGCATGTCTTTTTGCACTTTAGTAAGTTGATCAATTTGAGTTTGAACCATTTGAAAATGTTTTACTAAGCATTTTAACATCGTTAGTGGTTCTCTCAACAATACCATGCAAATTATCAATAGCTCTAGGTTTTCCATAAGGTGATTTTGCACTCTCATATTAAAATGATCTTGCTTAACAACATAATTATAAAATTCATCTATGCATTGATCAGGTGGTTTAGAGTACAGAATATTTCTATTATCAAAGTATTGGAGAGAATGTACCTCAACAGTTGATGAATGAGGAATAGGCTTACATAATTCTTCTATAGGAGGTAAATTCTTCACATCTTCAGATTTAATACCCCTCTCTTTAAGAGATTTCTTGGCTTCCTTTATCACTTCATCATTTAATTCAATCATCCCTCTCTTCTTGGGGGTTGGTATTGGTATTGGATCTGGTGAAGGTTTAGGTATATTCCAATCATCATTATTTTTGGCTATTTTAGCCATTAATTTCTTAGCTTCTTCTGGAGTTCTTTTCCTGAAAACACAACCAGCATAACTATCAAGGTATGTCCTAGATGCAACCGTTAGTCCATCATAAAATATATCTAAGAGCTCATTTTTAGGTAGTGGATAACCAGGGCAAGCTCTTATTAAAGCACAAAATCTTGTCCATAACTCACGTAATTTTTCTCCTTTAATTCCCTCAAAGTTAAAGATTTCTTGCACAACAGCATGTTGAGCACTAGAAGGGAAATATTTTTGAAAGAAGGCATTAATAAAATCCATAGGACAAGTAATAGACCTAGGTATCAGATTGTTAAACCAAGTTTTAGCTTCATCTTTTAATGAAAAATGAAAAAATCTTGGTAACAAAATAAGTACGCATCTTAGTATCATCAGAAAATAAACTACTCATAGGTGAAAGCTCATTTATGTGTTCCATAGCACTTTTACTTTCAAGCCCACAAAAGGGTTCCTTCTCAACAATAGATATATAAGATAAATCTAAAGAGAAATCATAATCCTTGTCTATAATGTGAATAGGAGATGTGGCAAAATTAGCATCAAGAGAAGATTTATATTTCACAGCATGTCTTGCAAGAAGACTCTTAAGAGCACTTGCACCAGTAGTAGCACGAGCTTCTTCAATAAAACCATCAATCAGTTCAATATAGGTTTCATCAAGATCATCAATATACTCAGTTGAATTAACAGGTGTACCAATAATTTCAACAAGAATTTTAGCACTTTTAATTTGTTTGGATTTAGTAATAGTAGCATCTAGGAAAGGACCTAGAGAACCAGTATCATCAAGCACAGTAGAAGCATCATCAAAACTATCAGAAGCATTTTTAGACTCAGCAGAAGTAATAGTGTGTGTAGCGTGTAGCATGTGGTGGAATAAGAAGCTTACGCATAACAGACGGTGAATCAAGAGCAACAGAGGTGTTCAGAGTTGTACCTCTTCCTTTAGTGGATGGTAATACAGGAATTTTTTATCACGAATCTTGCCTCCTGGATCCTCTGCTGGCCCCCTTCTGGCTCCCGGGGTCTTCTGATGTTTTAAGACCAATGGGGTATTTTCTGGGCATTTTCCCGAAAGTTCATTTTTCTGCACAAAAACGAGACACCAAGGTAATTTTGCTGAAAAGAGTGTTAGTCAGTGTTAGTGGTATCCAAAACTCACAAGTTTAGAGGAAAACAATAAGAAAAGTGTTCGAAAAAGGAGATACATTTTCGACGTATCAGGAGGTACTTAAAACCGCCATTCAGATTCTCAATAGAGTACCAAGCAAGTCGGTGCCTAAAACACTGTATGAGGTGTCGACAGAAAGAGATCCATCCCTACAACACCTCAGAGTGTGGGGGAACCCAGCTGAGGCCAAAGTGTTTAATCCAAACATTTCAAAGTTAGACACCAAAGTAGTGTGTTGGCACTTCATTGTCTATACAAGAGCCGTTGTTCTCACTACCTGTTGTACCTGGACCGTCAATACGCAAGGTTGTGGTGCAAGCACCTGTTGTTACTCCAAGCATGACAACTAGGGGTGAAAATCTAGAACCTGCCCGTCAGGAGCCGAGTGAACCCGAAGTTTAGCATGAAAGGGAGGTGTAGCATCCTTTTGTAGAGGATGTGTCAGAAGTTGAGGCACAAAATGAGCCAAGGAATGAGGCCCTTAGAAGGTCTACAACGCGTAAAAAGTTAGCATTTCTGATGGGTGGAGGCAATGGAAGACGCGTAATAAGTTTACAACACAGAAATTACTCATATGGAAAATGATCCCTCTTCATAGGAAGAAGCCATGAGAAGCCCTCACTAATCGAAATGGGTGGAGGCAATGGAAGACGAAATGAGATCGATGAGTTCCTTTGGGACTTAGAGGATATTCCTAAAGGAGCCAAAACAATGGGCTGTTAATGGGTCTACAAAACAAAGTATGACTCTAATGGGAATCCGGCCTTTGGCTCAGAAGCTCGCGGGTAAGTTTTGTTTCGGCCTTCTTCGACTCAGGCCTTTATCTGCCCTTCTTCGCTGATGATTATTTTTCCCTGTCTTAGATGCTCTTGGGGTTGGGCTGGAGCTTCCCGGATATGAGCCACTGGATGCCCTTACTGACGCGTGCGCCCAGCTCTAGGAGCATGCGAGCAGAATCTGCTCCCTTGTTGGTGATGCCACCCGAGTGCCGACGTAGTTCCACGAGCGCCTGTTCGCGGACGCGGCGGTTCCTCCTACCTTGGGCGGCCTTCTGCAGGTCTTCCTGGGCGATGAAGATAATCTTCTCCACAAATTTTCGCTCGTGCAGACTGAGTGCGGGGTAAAGACAGCAATTCAGTTTGCCTTGGCGCGTTCAGTCTCGGGTGACCTGGAGAAGGTGCACTCGGACATTCCTTGCGACTCCACACTGGAAAGAAGGTAGGACTCCGTCCTTTTGGCGCTCGTGCTGAAGTTCTCGCGAAGACGCTTTCTGGAGTGCTTTCTTGTGCTGGTCGCAAGGACAGCCTTCCGCGAGTGGCACTACTTCTGCAGCCCCGTAGGATAGTTTTTGGTTTTCTTTGTGCTCGTGGATGTAATGAACCTTGGGATGTATTCCCGTACCTTATGTTGCGTAATCGAAGTATTTCCTGAAAGCGTCAGCGTTTGATTCTTGCGCCTTACTTTGTATTCTCTCGATGGGAGTAGCCCCCGAGCACCCGAGGAATGGGTGGTAAGTTCTTGAGTGGGGTATTGTGATGTTTCTGAACCTTCTTTGTTCTCTTCCAGGTAGTGGATCCCAGCAAAGAATCTTCGAGTGGAACTGCTTCGCAGGTTAATCCCCTGGTTGCTGCTGCCAGTACATTTACATCACTCCGTGACCGTGTCACGGATGGCGAGCGTAAGATGAAAGCTCTGCGAGGTGTGGCTGATGTTGTCAAGTTGAAGCAGAAACTTGCGGCAGAGCGTGGGTAGTTTGTGATAGAAGAACTAGCAGCTGTTGCGAAGGCCATGCTCTCTAAGTTTGCGAGCCCCCGATTACTTTGCTGCTTGCTTCCTTCTTTGTTTTGACTTGTTATTTTCTTTTGTAGTTGTTAAACCTGACAGAATTTCTGAAATCATTGGGTGGACAACCACATTGCTCATGAGTCGGGTAGCTCAAAACTCACGCGAGCAACTTCTGGTCTGACCGCAGCCGAGGTTTTGTTATGGCCACTCTGAAGTACAGGGCGAGTCAAGCTCAAATACTCGTCGAGTCTTGTCGCGAGGCTCTGTCTTTTGTCCATCGGGCGTTTTATCCCTTGGGTGCTATTCCAGAAGACTTGAGCGGTTTGCTAAGGATTTTCCGTCGAGTATGGGAAGTTCGAGAGTCTGTGCGTCAACAACTTATCAGTGGATCTCAAGTAGCCCTTGCCTTCGTTCGGCTGTGGCATCCTGAGGTCAAGTTTAGCTCGGTGGCACAACTTCCTGACTCGAGAGGTCCTCCAGTGGATCTTTCTCCTCATTATGCGGCCGTGTGTCCTGCAGCGGAGCAGATTGTTCGACTGACCTCTGAGGAGATTGATCAATTGCTTGCGGATGCAGCTGCTCGCCGTCGGTTGTAATTTGAGATGTAAATATCTTGTATTTTATTGTAAGGTGTTTGAAGGCGTAAGCCTTGTGACCTTGTATAGTTCACTCAATATATTTAAGGTGTTTATAAGGTGTGTACCTTGTTGTACATTGTGTTATTTTGTCGAGTTGCAGCACTCGAAAGAATGTGATGATGCTAGTTACGCGTAGCCCCCGTGTGTTTGGGGTGCGTACCTGTCGTTTTTAGCATGTAAGGGAGAAAACGCGATAGCTATGGTTGAGAAACCATGTGTTTATTGATATGGCTGACAAGCCATGTGTTTGATCGGGCTACAAAGTGGGTGGTACAACCTTATTTATTGCGAGTAGAATAATCCTAGGGGTATAACTTGCGGAGATGCGCCATGTTCCACTGGTTGGAGTAGATACCGCGGGTATTCGGGTTCTTTAAGCGATAGGCGCCTCCTGGGATAACTTCATGTATTATGAAAGGTCCTTCCCATGGTGGCTCGAGTTTATGTCCTTCCTTCTGTTTGAGACGCAGAACCAGGTCTCCTACCACGAAGAATCTGTGGCATATGCGGCGAATGTGGTAGTTGCGCAGCGATTGCTGGTAGACTGCGGACCTTGCGAGTGCAATGTCCCGGATCTCGTCCAGTCGTCCATGTCCTCCGCGAGTGCCTTATTTGAGGTTTCTTTGTTGTATGCAACGACTCGTGGGGGCACTGAATTTGACATCTTCGGGTAGGACGGATTCAGCTCCGTATATCATGAAAAATGGCGTGTAGTTTGTCGACCGATTTGGTGTTGTGCGTAGGCTCCACAACACTGATGGTAGTTCTTCGGCCCAGTGCCCTACTGCTGGGTGCAGTCGATCAAGCATTCACTTCTTTAGGGCAGCCGAAACTAATCCGTTCGATCGTTCGACTTGGCCGTTAGTTTCCGGGTGAGCTACCGAGGCGAAGCTGAGGGTGATTCCTTTTTCCTCGCATAAGTCATGTGTTTCCTTGGCTGTGAAGTTTCTTCCGTTATCCGTGATGATATTGTGTGGTATGTAAAATCTGCACACGATGGAGTCGAGGAATCTCACGGCGCACTGGGCGTACGCTGAGGTGACTAGCATAGCTTCTATCCACTTCGTGAACTTGTCGACTACCACGAGTAAGTGGGTGTATCCTCCAGGTGTTGACTTGCGCAGTGGTCCACCATATATAGCCCCCATTGAGCAAAGGGCCAGGCGATAGGGATCATGTGGAGTTCTGTTGCAGGGGCGTGTGGCTTGGGCGCGAAACTCTGGCAGGCATTGCATCTGTCGACTAGATCTTTAGCGTCTCTGGCTGTCGGGAGCCAGTAGAATCCTGCCCTGAAAGCCTTGCCTACGATTGCCCTCCATTTGGCGTGGTGCCCGCAATCTCCTTTGTGTATGTCTCGTAGAAGCTCCTTGCCATTTTCGGGTGATATCCATTGCTGCAATACTCCTGATATGCTTTGCTTGTATAGCTCTCCATTGATCACCCGAAAGGATTTGCTGCGTCGTACTATTTGTCGGGCCTCGTAAATGTCTGCTGGGAGCTGTTTGTTGAACAAGTAGTCGAGGTATTTCTGCATCCAGACTAGCTCGACAAAAAAAAACTTGCCTTGAGACACTATGGATGAGCTCGATGATAGCAATTTGCGGGCTGGTGTCTGTTTCCACTGCTGCGGGTGTTCCCGCTGGCTTTTTGACTTTGACTGATCGCTTGATCATTCTTTCGAAGTAGATTCCTGCAAGTATGGGGGGCGTTTGTGGACCCCATATTTGCCAGCTTGTCGGCCTCCTCATTGCTTGATCGTGCGATGTGCTTTAGTTCGCACCCTTTGAAACTTCCTTCGAGTAGATTGTACATGTCACGATAGGTGACCATGTTAACCGTGATAGCATCACATTCCTTCATTGTCTGCTGCACGATGAGATTTGAGTCCCCATATATATATCATCAATCGGGTGGCTCCGCAGGCGATTGCCATTTTCATGCCGTGGAGGAGGGCCTCGTATTTTGCGTCGTTGTTGGATGCTGGATCATCAGGTAGGAAGTCCAACCACAAGATGTACTGCAGCTTATCACCTCTGGAAGAGATGAGAATAACCCCGGCTCCGGCTACTTCGTTTATATTCGACCCGTTGAAGTACATGATCCAGTTGCTCGTGTATTCTGGGGGGTCCTGGTGTTTGCAGCTCTGTCCACTCGCTTAGGAATTCCACGACGACCTGGGACTTTACAGAGTTGCGTCCTGCGTATATTATGTCCCAGGCGCCTAGCTCGATCCTCCACTTCGCGATTCTTCCGGATTCCATGGGGTTGTTCATGATAGTACCGAGTGATGCATCGTTTAGCACCGTGACGGTATGTTCCTGGAAGTAATGCTTGAGCTTTCGAGCTGTGAGCACTACACCATACGCGAGCTACTGATAGTGAGGGTATTGCTGTTTGCATGGTGAAAGCACCTCGCCGATGTAATATATTGGCCGCTGAACGCCGTATGCCTTTCCCTCGTCTGGCCGCTCGACGACGATAACCATGCTGATGACTTGGTTTGTTGCGGCTAGGTAGAGGTACAGGGGTTGTGTTTCCTGTGGCGTTGCCAAGACGCGCTTGCTCTGCAGTACTCGCTTCAGATCGATGAACGCCTTTTTTTGCTTCGGGTGTCCATTTGAACTTATATGTTTTCTTCAGCAGCTTGTAGAAGGGCAATGCTTGCTCGCCTAATCTTGCGATGAATCTACTCAGAGCGGCTAGTCGTCCCGCGAGCTGCTGCACGCCGCGAAGATTGGTTGGCTCCTTCATTGTTAGGATTTCTTGAATTTTCTCGGGATTGGCTTCCATTCCTCGAGCGGACACCAAATACCCGAGAAGTTGTCCTGCAGGATTGCCAAAGACGCATTTTGTCGGGTTGAGCTTGATTCTGTACGCGTTGAGAGCGTCAAATGTCTCCCTGATGTCCTCGAGGAGCGTGTCCTCCACTCGAGTTTTTATGACGATGTCGTCAACGTACACTTATACGTTCTTGCCAATGATCTTGGCGAGACATTTTTGCATGCAGCGCTGATATGTTGCGCTTGCGTTTTTTTAGCCCTAAGGGCATTGTCGTGTAGCAGTAGACACCGTGAGGTGTGATGAACTTATACGTATAGCCCGAGTAGGCGTCCAAGAAGGAGAGTCGCTGGCAGCCTGCAGTGGAGTCCACGATATGGTCGATCCGTGGCAACGGGAAGTTATCCTTGGGGCAGTGTTTGTTCGGGACCAGCACACGCGAAGGATGTCAGTTTTTTTCTTCGGGACCAGCACCGGGTTTGCTAACCAGGTGGATATTTTTATCTCTCTGATGAATTTTGCGGCGAATAATCTATTCACCTCTTCTCCGGGCGCCTTCTGCTTTGTCTCGGAAAATCGTCGTGTCGTTTGCTTGATAGGTTTGGCGTCTTTGAATACTTCGAGTGAGTGCTCGGTGAACTCCATGGGTTTCCCTGGCATACGTGAAGGCTGTCAGGCGAATATTTCCCAGTACTCACGGAGGAGTTCAACGAGCGCGCCTTCCTATGCAGGCGAGAGGGTGGTGGACACCATCGCCGTCTTCGCGGGTTCTATCGGGTGCACTTGATGCTTTCGAGTGTCGTTGTTTGCACTGAACTCGAGTTCTGGAGCGTTCTCTTTGGTGAGTGGCATCACGGAGTGGTCCGTGGTCTTTGCCAATTCCTCCAGCTCCTCCTGCATCCCGAAAGATTTCACGATCTCATTGAACTCCATATCGCACTTATCTGACTTTTGGAAGTCGCCATCTATGGTGATGGTGCCGTATTTCCCGGGAAGTTTGAGCTTCAGGTAGGCGTAGTGGGGTATTGTCATGAATCTCGCGAACGCTGTTCGGCCGCGAATGGCGTGGTACTGTGGTGGCCAGTCTACTACCTCGAAGTCGAGGAATTCTCGCCGGTAGTTTTTTGGGTTTCTGAGCACCACCTCCAAGTTGATTGTTCCGAGTGGTCGGACTGCTTTACCTGGTACTATCCCGTGGAAGGATGTTTCTAAATCTGTTAGTCTTTCCAGGTTCTTGTTCATTTTACGGAGTGTATCCGCGCAAACGATGTTGATCCCGCTGCCCCCGTCCATGAACACTAGCGCGAGTTCGTGGTTGCCTATCTGCGCCTAAAATGACGAGCGCGGCGTGTACTTGTTGGTGTACTCGAGGGGGATGGTCATCTTTGGAGAAAGTTATCGATTGATTTGCCATCTTTAAGTATTCGGGTGTGGACGGTGGAGCTTGTACTGCCATGACCACTTGGCGTGTGTTTGTTTTCTGGACCCTGCGTGAGGGGCAGACCTTCTCTATCATTCCTAGGAGTCTTGCTGGGTTCGGGTACCCATTGCCTCCCTGGTTTGCGGCGGGTGGCGTTGGTAGTGCGGCTAACACCGCGTTTTGATGTCCTGGTGGAGGTAAGGTTGCGGCGGGTGGAATCCCTGATGGCCTCCTCCTGGGAGCTGTGGGTATCCCTGATTGACTGTGGCTCTGTTTTTCTTCGTGTAGGCCTCGTGCATGTCCTGAAACTTTCGGCAGTCTTTGAGGAGATGGGTTTCCTTGGTCTTGCCCGCGCCCTTATCTGTGAATAGATGTAGCGTGCAATAACCGTCAAGGAACTCCTCAGGAGTTTTATCCTCTGGCTTTGGCTTCCAGTCGTAATTTCCACGAGGTCTGCTGTCACGATTTCTTGTAAACTCTGCCGCCACCAGTTCTTCTCGATCATCACGATCGTAGTGCTTTCTCGTTTTCTTTCGACCATGGAGATCGTCCTCAGGCGCTGGCGAAGATGCTTTCTCGTTGCGGACAGAGTCTTCACCGTTGGCCCATCTGTCGGCTATTGTCATAAGCTCCCTGATGGTTTTAGGTGCGGCTCGCCCTAGCTCTTCTCTAAAGGGAGCTCGTCGAGCTCAACTTCCTCTGATATGTTTCCCGCCGTATTTTTGAGAGTGGTCCACGCTGAATGTATTCGCGAGTAGACTCACCACTCTTGTGCTTACAATCCAGCATCTCCTTGATAGACGCGGGTCTTTTGTATGTGGCTTGGAAGTTTTTGCGGAAGTCGTAGGTTAGATCGTCCCATCATCCGTCGCACGCCCTCGGTCTTCCTTTGAGCCAGCTGCGCGCGACGCCTACAAGGTGTAGGTTCAGGTACTGCATGGCTGTTGTCTTGTTCCCACGTTGACATTTTACTGCCGTGAGGTAATATGATAGCCATGATTTGGGTTCTAGCGAGCCGTCGTACTTCGGGACCTCCGTAGTAAGCTTGAATCTTTTGGGCATCGGTGCCTCGCGGATGTCGCGAGTGAAGCACAACACACCGCATGCCTCTTCGTCGGAAGAGGTGCATAGTGACCGTGCGCGGTTCCTGATCGCTTGGGCCTTATTGACCTTGTTTTGCGCGATGTCAAATCGCACGTTGTATTCGGGCCGGTTGCGATTGTCCTCCTTCTGTGGCTCCCTGTTGCGGTGTCGCGAGGGGCTGCTGTGGTGGCGTGGACTGCGATCATGATCCCTCGGGCTGTCATTGCTGCTGCTCGGGCTATCACCGCGGCGTCGGGCTTCTTTCCCTCGGGCGCGACGAGGTGATTCCTTTCTTCTAGGCGATGTGCTTCCGCGTCTGCGGTGTGTTTCTTTGTCTTTTCAGTTTCTTGCGCTCTCATGCGCCTGCGGCCCTGGGCGGCGAGTCTTGCGGCTTCCATGCCTAGCCTCTTCTGGACTTGTCGATATTGTTCCGCTCGGGGGATCATTCTCCCTTGTTTTGTTCGCTTGCAGGTATGTGGCTGCTGCTAAGACCGTGGCCGCGGGAGTCGTCGGGTGCATGTTGCCGTCGTCGTCGACGTGCAGAGGGATGTCTCTAGTGTTTTGCTGATCCTGCTAAGGGATTCGCGATCCAGGGTTGCGGTCTTAGAGACGTAATTTTCCTTTGGGGGATTTTTCTCTACCGAGTGAGTTTTGGAGATTGCCGCATGGCGCAGACTGATTCATCCGCCAATTTCTTCCGCTCGTCCAGATTCTTGCGGGCCTCCTTGATCAATTTTGCTGCTTTCACTAGATGATAGTGGTATGCAGTTAGATGTTCTTGGGGGGCTCCTTCTTCAATCGGTTGGCCTAGATTTATAGCCGTCTTTGCTTTGAGCCAGGCAGCTCGAGACACTTTGATATGCTCTCCCTCTTTAAGTCTGTTTTTAGTTTCTTCGGGTGGCTCAGTCAATCCTGCCATGCAGACCTGGGCCAGATATGGCTCGCGGGTCCTAGGCGTAGGTTCACAAGTTTTACCAACCCGAGAAGGTTCCTCAGCCGCGATAGTGTGGAAGTTGCGGGTGCTGGGGCGGATGGATCCGCCGCTGGGCGCTAGGTCGTGACCAGCGTCGTCGGGCGGCGAGTCGAAGGTCGTCGGGCTTGAGACGGACACGGAGTCCGATTCGCCGAGATCGATCTTCTCGGGGAAGTGCAGGATTCCTGTTTTGTTGGCGTGGAAGTGGAGGCTCCCAAACGTCAGGCTGACGCTCTTCTCAAATCCGCTGAACGCCGGTCGCGATTTCGTCGAGTGGAGCGCGATGATGGTCAACCCGAATTGGATCGGTTCCGCTGGAGTCGAGGTTCTCGAGCTCCAGCTGAAGGTTGGTGATAATGAGGCCGAAGACGATGTAGATGTAGCGCCCGCCGATCCCACAGACGACGCCAACTGTCGAGTAGTCATCTCAACAAGTCCCTCAGATGAACCGGTAGGGTTTTCATTAAGAGAACATATAGGCGCTGGTGACGATCGTCAGCTAACAGGGGGCACGATTTACCCAGGTTCGGGGCCCTCGTAGAGGTAAAACCCTTACTCCTACTCTGTCGATCTGTCTTATCAATAGATCACTTACAATGGGGGGGGGGGGGTTCTCAAGTCGAGAGTACAATCTCGAGCTGAAGGCTTTGATGATGGTTAGAAGTTGATTGGATCCCTCCCCCGGTGGTTCTCCTGGCCTTATATAGGTGGCCGGGTCTCAAACCGTACCCGGGGGGGGGGGGTGTTACAAACCCTATCTTTAGGTCGGTTACTAGATTCCTTCTTGATCCACAAGGCTTTGCGGGTGGGCCTCGATTGGGCCTTCTAGAAATGTAGGTGGCACTTCTCCCTGGGCTTAGGTCTTGGGCCTTGGACCGGGTAGCTTCCCCCGATAGGTCCAGGATTCATCCCCACGTCACTTGGTGTTCCACAGTTTCCTCGCTGATGCGGTGTTGTAGCTCCTCAAGGATTTCTTGATCGACGATACAATCAAATTCTGTGGCGTGGCTATCAAAAACGATCGGCGTATGATGAGTCATTACGGAATTCAAATTTCGTCTACGATCGACCTCCAGCGGGTTATGCCGAGCCCAACCAACAATCTCCGAGTCTCTATACTCTAGACAATTCTAATATTGGGACAGAGCTTGAAAAGAAGAAGAAGAATGACAAGAAGAAAAGAAGAATAAGAAGAAGAACACAAAGAAGGACAAGAAGAAGAAGGGAAACAACAACAACGAAGAAGAAGACCTAACAGTTAGTTGGCGCGACATTCCATTGAGCTATTATCGAGTCGAGTATGCCTCTCTGGACGCTCGTCAAGGCTACGAGGTTGCTAAGATCTGTGTAGATTGTCTTAATGTCTGGAGTGGTGCTGGTGTGTGTGATCGTCTCAATGCATGTCTCAGTGTCGATCTAGATCATCTCAATAATACTGTCATATGTGACGTTGGGTTGAATAAAAAGTTATGTGAAGTTTGGATGTATTTAGCCCTTGTTTCAATCTATATTGTTATCACTAGCTTTTAGTAATCACTTGTTTTTGATAAAGGAACTTGTGTGCCCTTGTTACTGTCTCCATTTGAAAATATTCGTTGTTTTGGATGCAGTAGCATGTTAATAACTTTTGCTCCCTAAGTCTAAAATTAGCAAACTAGAAATTTTTGAGAAGTCCTTAACGAGTAGAATTATAATCATTAGCTCATTTAAAATATATTTAAAATTATAATACCCATTAGAGTAATTTAACATATATTAAATTCTATAAATAATTTTAATATGTTTCCTTTAGCAAAATTGCTCCAAGCAGCAACCTTTGGCCATAGAGACAAGATCCCTACTTGTTTATGTGATTTTAGTTTATAAACATGTGAAATTGAATTAGAGATCAAACATAAAACCCTTGGAGATCAAACATAAGACCCTTGGAGTAATTCTACATGGTTTGATCATTTGGTTCCCAAGTTTGGCATGTCCCCCCCCCCCCCCCCCCAGAAAACCCTAGTTTCGACGCCTAACTTGCCGGAGGTGACCATATATATACACCACTTAGTAAAGTACTATACATGATGAAAAATATGATATGGAAGTGATATTTGAATTTCTCTCATTTTTATAATTAATTTATACATATTATTTGTTAAAGTTTGATTCACGGATTTGTAGATATGAACTATTCAATATTAAATGAAAAAAAGGAAAAAGTTAATTATGTTTTAAATTCAAGATTATTTGAACTCAATATTATTATTACTTTTTTTAAAATAATTATTTGGATTAACAAAATAAATATGTGTGACATCATGGTCCAAGGGTTAATATGATTGATAGCATAATATTGTGAGTAAAACAATGTTTGTTTCATGTAACCTAGCAGAGAAAGAACTAAGAAATCTCAGGATGGCTGACCAACCAGGAAGTGTCACTAGAAGTGAGCGATTTAAACTAAGTTTAAGAATGATTAGAGTTAAAAATAATTGAGATTAGCAGAAAACATAAACAAAAAACCTTAAACCCCAAATCTTTTATTATATACTAAAAGCAATATACCGATGTTGAATAGAGGCACCATGTTAAGCCACATCATCAAAATTATGTTGATAGTTGGATCTAAAATGTACGGTTAAGATTTAAGAAATAAATATTAGTCAAGTAACGCACAAAAAGTTTACCAAAATTATGTTGATAGTTTACCTAGCACATTACTAAAATAACTTGTTTACTATAGACATAGGTACAACGTAATAGCCATTTAGCTAGGCGGCCCACAACTAGAGTAATATAAGCCCATTTAGCTCTGGCCGGGAGGGACTCACGGAAAACTATTTGAGATATATATGAACAAATAACATATCTTTAGGCGGGTGCTTGAGCTAGCGATTCTCCACCATACATCTAGGTCTGCGTAGGTATGCTGCTCCTTGCATCTACGAGATCAATTCATCGGTCTCTTTTTGCGAATAAAAATTAATCAGTAGAACATACACATATACATCTAGTTTTCCGCCAAGTATGCACATGTGACATGTTAGATTTATTCACCCGTGAAAAAAATTCATAAGAATGTTTCTGCATATGGCATCACCTCCAGAGCTGCCTAGAGGTCGTCCATGCATGGACCCCGGATCGAGCTCCATCTGTTCCTTTTTTTTATGCGTACATATTTCTTCTTCTGAAAATCTTGTTATATGATTTTTAGTAAACTCTTCATTGTCGAATGATAGATTCATATATCATAAAGAATCATATTGTTTCATTCTTGTGTGTCGAGGCTAGGATGCTTCTTGCCGGCCGTTAATCTCCAGTCCTCAGTCCAAATCGATTGTGCATTGAGTACTGATCGATAAGGGCGCGGACAAGTCAGTAGCCCACGACCCTCATAAACGTCTTCATGGGTACACCGCGAGACAACCGGCTGGCTGGTGGCCGCACTCTGAGCATGAGAGACGGAGGAAGAAAAAAAATGGCTATTCAATTCATCTCTATGTGGTTCATTTGGTCATCTATTTGTTAATTGTTTACATTGGCCTATCCATATGGTATATTGATCTCTCCTATCTAAAAGAAGGAATTCGTTCCTTCAACCAGCCTCGCCGCGTCCTGTCGTCCAGCATCGTCCGTCCGTCGTATACTCAGTACTTTCCTCTAGCGCCGACAGGTGGGCCAAACTAATGGTAGCGCCCACAGAGAACGGAGTCTCCCCAATGGATTCCCTCGATCGGATCTCACGGGCTCACGGCACCACTTCTGCCGTCGCCCGCCCACGCCTATCTCGAGCCCCGCCGCCGTTTTCCTCCGCCGCGCATGCCGTTTTCCGCGGTCTACCACTGCATAACTCCGGCCGCTCGCCCCTTGCCACCGCTACGACATCGATGACGACAAGGACGGAGACAAGGCGACAGCATCCCCTCCGATGCCATCCGGCGCGCATCACCTCCGCCGCGAACCGACTGCGCTACCCGCGGTCACATCGGGTTGGCGCCGGCCAACAACGACGAGCGCGGTCTCCACGGCGTGTTGCCGCCTCACTATCTTCCCTGTCGACGGCGAGCGCGGCCGCACCCCCATCCGTACTACTCTCGCCTCTACGACCTGCCTCCCGTCAGCACCTCCATCCGTGCACCCCGCCAGCAAGCTCAGACCGCGGACGTCCATGTGGAGCCTCGTATTCCACGATCTGGTAAGGTGCTGCCCTACTATCCGTGGTTTGTGGATCTTCCTGCCGATAATACCGGAATGACGATACGGCCGTGGTCCATCGAGTGTGTCATGGCAATGCATAGAGGCCATCGACGATGCCATCGACGATGCCATCATCTACTGCAAGTAGTTAGTGTTTGTGCGCCCCCACCACTGTTGGTTACTACTCATTGTTTGCACGTCCTTCTTCTTCGGAATTGATAGTTTGACACCATGTCGGAATCTTAGACATACAATTTGCATTTATATTCTCTGACAGTAACTTGGTTTTTGTTTCTCTCAACAATACTGAGTGTTATAACGAGTGGTGCTGCACAAAAGAGAAGAGGTGAAGCTGAAGCTTGACTGCTTGAGCATATACGGAGAGCAGTTTCAACGTAATTTCTATATTTTGAATATCATCTTTTTTTAGGGCTTGATGTGGCGGCCAAATTACTATACAATTTCTTACAAGACCCAATGGAAACACTAAGTGATAACTTTTGTGGGATTTATCATTTGGACTCATCCATTTAAATTGACTTTTTATCTGCTCCTTGTATAGTTGATTACCATTTAGATTGCCTATATACATTACCACCACTCTTTCTCATTCATGCTTCCATTGTGCTTTAGAATATATTAATGGTACCATATATAGATCTTTAATTAGAATCTGCTGCTAGGACCTGATTCTTAATATGTCCTTCAATTTAAAATCATGCAGGAAGGTTTTGTTGTTATCTTGAATTGACAATAGTTGTTATTGAAATAGTTACTTATATGATTCTTTTAGAGTGCATATATGCTGAACAAAGAGTGGATAATTATGAGCTTACGTTGTCAGAATTTTTTTATGTGCCACTCATGATCCTCCATTGACGACTCATGTGTATTGTTTTTATGGGTGGCAATGTTGGGTGCAGGCTACAACTAATATATTGGCTAGGTTTATTAATGTGTGGAGGTGTCTCATCACTTTATTATCAATCACAAGTTGTCGTGCTGGAGTTGTCCAGGGATGCTACGAAATATAATCTGCATGGTTGTGCTACATAAATCTTCGAATGTGTGTATGATTAATTCATCCTTTGTGATCTATGCCGCACTTATGTTGCAGGTACATATACTTAAGCTCTTCTCTTTATTAAGCTGGATATGCCATCTGTCCTGTCTAATGATATGTATTGCCAATGCTGCTCCTATGATTTCTGAGCTGTCCGTGCTCTACTTTTAGATTGATAGGTTTCAGAACTTACTTTTAGGTTGATAGATTTTTGAACTTCTCTTTTCATAGGATAGGTGTAGCTGTTTTCATCATGTATTACACTGCCAAAGGTTTATGCTATTGTGTATTTATCTCGCACAATTTAAGAATGTAGGCCATCATGTTTCCTTGTTCCCTTATTTCTTCTATTAACTGCAGTTTCCTCTCTGTAGGACTTTGAGTTGCCTCATGTTATTTCAGTTTATTTCCTTACACATTGATGCAATATAGTTTTGATGGACCAAAATAAGTAATTGTTTAATTAGGGAGAAACATCTCTATACCAGCTTAAGGTGCAATGAGCCAATGAAAACACTATTGCAGAAAGGATAAGGTAGACTTCTCTATTATAGCTCATCTCTATCCATTTCCTTTTCGATCCATTTCACTTTTGTTTATGTGAGACTTAGGAATATATGCCGACTATGTCTAGGAAGTATGTTTACTGTAAAAAAGGACTATCTTGACGTATGAGATATGTGATGTTTTGAGGGGGAAAATATAGACTACAAAACTTTGTTGGTACTTCAGCTTTATTCCTGTAGAAGATGCTATAACTCAAAAATCTGCCTGACTTCCTCTGGAGCACAAATGACTAATCATACGGCTGGTAGAAAGGTTTCCTCGTTTCTAAATTTTTTTTTTGGTATGGTCTTTGATTGGCAGGATACATTTACATTGTTGTGTCCCTAAGTAAACTTATTTGCTTAAGTCGGTACTTTAACTTTATTCCTGTCAATACCAAATTGACAATGTTGTTAGCTTTCAAAGTTTGGTCTAATCATGGAAGACAATTTCTATGATCAATTGCTATCTATTTTTCATACCATAATATAAGGGGAATAAGCATTTCACGTGCAGTGATAAATCTTTTTTTTTGTTACATGGTTATTGAACAATCAAGATTTAGGAGATAAAGAGAGATAGTTAATTTAGAATAAACTAAGGTACAGTCGGTTAGTTCTTACTTACTTATTGTCAAGAGTGGTTTGTGAAATGAAGATTTCATCTAACGTCATTTTTAATCTAAGGTTAGTAAGAAACATCTGGTAGTGAGGTGTTTCGTCATTTACCACTCACCTTTACTTAGGAATTTCTTGCGAGAGATTTCGCACCATCCATACCGATGGCTATACGAGTTGTTCCATCAAACCGCGGCGAGGTTGTGGCGCATCTACAATGCCTACATCGTTCAAGCTCTCCAGATCATCATCTACAAAGCTATGTTGCCCCTAGCACAGTGGCATAATCAAATCTACTTCAACATCTACATCAACACCCATCGTCCACACGCTGACGAGGCGAAGTCATACTTCACCGACATGTCTTTCTTTGATGAAACAAACTACCACTTGCTGAGCCGACGATGTTCGTAGAAGTCATATTGGTCGTTCTAGCAGGCCACAAAGCGCATTTTGAGGGATCTTGTAATTTTGTTTCTCTACACGAGATTAATAAAATGCATGTTTTCCTACTCTTTTTATTTGTGCATTTAGATACACTGGCACGCCCGCTTATTGTTACTATTTTTCGTGTCAAACACAATCTTACAAAAACTATGATCCCAGCGTGAACGAGTGAAACAACTATATTAGAAAGGCTTGCTGGAGAATACTTTTAGTGCAGATAATTTTTTTGTAAGGTTGGCGAGGCTTCAAGACTGAACACACTAAGTGTGTGGTGGAAACAATATGGGCATGTTCAAAAAGAGGTGTTTCTGCATGGTGATTACTATGAGTAGCTTGCCTTGGTGATTCGTTTGTCGATTGGGGCTTAAGATTCGTAGTAACAGCTTGTGTCTATGTCCCATGTTTTGCCATGTCAATTAGCAAATTCTAAGTTACTCTCTGCTGTTTGTTCATGGTTCTCGTAAGGTATATGGACTTGCTTAGTCGTTAGTCTTGTGTATTCTATTGGGTGTTGTGAACTGTCATTGGATCTCTTGCTGATGTTGACCATGCCATAATTTTCCATTTTAGCTCTTTGAATTAAATGTGATACTACCCCAACTTTTTTAGTTTGAAATTTGGTTTGTTTGGATTAAGCGGAATATATCCTACAAGTTATCATGTCATAATTTCACTACTCGATGAAACTGAAATACACACATGTAATATATCAATAATTTTCTGCATAGGAATACTTTATATAACAGAATAGTGAACTAGAGGGAGGGTGGATATGTCTATTTTGAAGGAAACAAACCTATACAAAACAAAATATAGATTCTTGACCAATAAATTATCACCCGTAGCATCGCACGGGCATTTTGCTAGTATGAACAAATAACATATCTTTAGGTGGGTGCTTGAGCTAGCAATTCTCCACCATACATCTAGGTCTGCGTAGGTATGCTGCTCCTTGCATCTACGATCAATTCATCGGTCTCTTTTTGCGAATAAAAATTAATCAGTAGAACATACACATATACATCTAGTTTTCCGCTAAATATGCACATGTGACATGTTAGATTTATTCACCCGTGAAAAAAATTCATAAGAATGTTTCTGCATATGGCATCACCTCCAGAGCTGCCTAGAGGTCGTCCATGGACCCCGGATCGAGCTCCATCTGTTCCTTTTTTTTATGCGTACATATTTCTTCTTCTGAAAATCTTGTTATATGCTTTTTTAGTAAACTCTTCATTGTCGAATGATAGATTCATATATCATAAAGAATCATATTGTTTCATTCTTGTGTGTCGAGGCTAGGATGCTTCTTGCCGGCCGTTAATCTCCAGTCCTCAGTCCAAATCGATTGTGCATTGAGTACTGATCGATAAGGGCGCGGACAAGTCAGTAGCCCACGACCCTCATAAACGTCTTCATGGGTACACCGCGAGACAACCGGCTGGCTGGTGGCCGCACTCTGAGCATGAGAGACGGAGGAAGAAAAGAAATGGCTATTCAATTCATCTCTATGTGGTTCATTTGGTCATCTATTTGTTAATTGTTTACATTGGCCTATCCATATGGTATATTGAATGGATATAGTGTTTTAATGTATGCATTGTGTTGAATCGTGGATGCATGGAGACGAGAGATTGAATAATCACTAGCTAATTATGTACTAGTCATGGATTTCTCTGTCCATGAGTAAGAAATATTTTTACTGAATGTCAAATAGAAATCTTGACTCGTATGCACTTTTTCTATAAATACATCACCTTCGTAGAAATTAGGATGTGGACCATCTCTTTTTGTACAACCAATATGTAGTAAATTATTTAGAATTGTCATTTTTCAATAAAAAGATGCATTAGGTACTCTATCAAGAAAATAAATTTTGCAAGCAAAGTTCCAAACTATTTTTTTTCAAATTTGAAAGTTCAAAATCTAAATGTCCTCTATTTTCAAACGGGTGATGTGTTTTCTTTAGAAATCTACCCATTGGAAGTAAGTCTATGGTATGATCACGAGGATTGTATATCAATGTAGTCGCACGCCTCGAGTTTTGTTACAGTTAGCCATATTTCCCCCAAATGTTTGTCGATTTTCTGTGAAGTTTTCCATTCGTGTACCTGCCCTCTAAATATTGTGGATAGCATAGTGTTACTGTACCTATAGGTCCATCTAAAAATATTATTAGAAATCTAAAAATTGATTCGACTTCTCTAACTCTACCAGCGACGAACGACCGATAATTGATAATTATTGAGCTATGCATGTGTTTCTCCACCAACGATTGTGTTGGTTTGAGGCAAAACTAATTATTGGTTCAAAACAATTATTGGCTTTATGATTTAAATATACCAATGAGAAGTAATAGAGACATGTAAGTCTACAGAAAAAACTTAGGCAGAAATTAACAACAAAAAAGTCAACAAAACATAATTCATCTTTTTCTTCTAAATAAAGGTTTTTATGGCCATTACTGAGATATTGCCGAGAATATAGAAAAATCTGGCATAAAGAGGCTAATATAAAATAGACCATACGATAAAGAGAGAAGTAACTGTTCTATTTAGTGGACTTAGAAATAAGGGTAATAACATAAATTATTTCATTTTGATATGCGTATCCATTGATCCATAGGAAATATATACCAAAACATATTACCCGTAAAAAAGTATGCATATTTACAAACTTTGTTAATTATTTGCTCCATTATATTTACGTTAACACGAGTACCATCATACTGACAAAAAGCTAACAACATAATTTCAGTTATTTTGAACATACTAAATCTCTTTTCCATCAAGAATGAAATTCAGAGATGCTCATTTTAGTATAAGTCTATTAAGATTCATACAAAGGCCAAAATTGATCCGGCAAGCATGCACAATTTATTTTGGTTACTTTCCTCGAAACCACACCTCTAAATTTAAAAAAAAATGTTGGCATCACTACATTTTTATATAAAACATATAATGACTCTTTATTTTCTTTTATTGAAGTATAACCATAGAAAAAGTTTAATTTCTTCAAGATAACATTCATGTCTAAGAAATGTGTATTTTATAATAAAAAGGTTAAACTTGAGAAAGGAATATCTTCATAACACACCAACTTATATAAATGAAACTTTCGACAAACGGCAAGTGGTGTGCTCGCGTCTGCGAGGGCCCCTATGCTAGTTAAGCAAAAAAAAAAACACATAAACAGTTTTTTTTTTTAGAAATGGGGATAACCCCGGCCTCTGCATCGAGTGATGCACACAGCCTTTATTGATTATTAAAATCCAAAAAATCCAACGTGTACAATAGTTATCCACTTACAAAGAGACAGGACAATCCCCTTAAACCAAAACAGCAAACCACAAGGAAACTACGAAATCCTATTATGATGCTGCCACGTATGCGGGGAGAAAAAATCCTGTGCCACCGTAAGGAGACGGGTGCAGCCATCCATCATAAGCTTCCTCTGCTCTGGAGAGAGTAATAAAGCCCATAGCTGGATCCAATGAACTGCTGAGAAGATAACCTGTAAAGCATGAAAGGAGTTCTTCCTGTTAAACAGAATATTGTTTCTACAAGTCCAGATAGCCCAACAAATGGCCGAAACACCAATCCTAATTCTTCTTTTAGTTCTCACATCAATCCCATTAAGCCAATTCCCAAACATATTAGTCACATTGGAGGGGGGAGTAACATTAAAAGTACAAAAGACTACTCTCCAAATAAATTTAGCAAGAGGACAAGAAATAAAAAGATGATCAACTGTCTCGTTGTTCCCACAAAAAGAACAAAGCATATCACCTTTCCACCCTTTCCTTGCTAAATTATCTTTAGTCAATATCACCTTCCTATCCAAAAACCACATGAAAATTTTGATTTTGAGAGGTAATTTTAACTTCCACAAATAAGTTTTGAGAAAGACAGTGTGTCCATTCATCATATCCTCATACATAGACTTGACAGAGAAACTCCCATTCTGAGTAAGTTTCCAAATAAAACTAACAGAATCCGAAATCAAGGAGACATTCATAAGTCGTAAGCACAAGTGAGACCACATTTCCCAAGTAATGCCTACTAAATTCCTACGAAAGGAAATATTAATTGGTGGTGCATTCTGAAAAACATCAGCTATCAATACATTTTTAGACTGCACAATATTATATAAGAGAGGATATTGATCAGATAGAGGGGTTTGGCCAAGCCAAATGTCCTCCCAAAATCTAGTTGTTTCACCATTCCCAACTTTAAAGGAACCTCTACTAAAGAAATCCCCCTTAACTTTCATTAGACCCTTCCAAAAAGGAGAATCAGTAGGTTGTGCCTCAACTTGAGCTAAAGTTTTGTTATATAAGTATTTATTCTGTAGCAATTCGTTCCAAATACCCTCCTCATGAAGTATCTTAAACAGCCACTTAGCCAATAAACACTTATTTTTTAGCTCTAACACTTCCACACCTAATCCACCTTGATCCTTGGGTCTACAAATAATATTCCATTTCGTTAATCTATACTTACGTTTGGTTTCATCACTCTGCCAGAAAAAACGTGATCTATAGAAATCAAGTCTCTTACGGACGCCCTTAGGAATCTCAAAAAAGGATAACATAAACATGGGTAAACTTGTTAACACAGAATTAACAAGAACTAATCGATCCCCATAGGATAAAAGTTTCCCTTTCCAGCACCCCAGTTTTTCCTCAAAGCGACTCTCCACTGGATGCCACTCAGAATTAGTAAGTTTTCTGTGATGAATAGGAATCCCCAAATATTTAAAAGGTAAAGACCCAGACTCACAACCAAATATTTGTTTGAACTGGTGTTCTACCTCTTTAGCCCTACCAAAACAGAAAACCTCACTCTTATGAAAATTAATCTTGAGACCCGACAATTGCTCAAAGATGCACAAGATTAGTTTCAGATTTAGAGCTTTATCAAAATCATGCTCTAAGAAAAGCACCGTATCATCTGCATATTGAAGGATAGACAAACCTCCTTCAACTAGGTCTGGAATAAGACCTCCTATTTGTCCATTATCCTTAGCCCTAGCAATTAAGATAGCCAGCATATCTGCCACTATGTTAAAGAGAATTGGAGAAAGAGGATCCCCTTGCCTTAATCCTTTCTTAGTTTGAAAAAATGACCAATTGCATCATTAACCCGAATACCTACACTTCCACCCTGAACAAATTGTAAAATCATATCACACCACTCCTGACAAAACCCTTTCATACGTAAAGCCTGGAGAAGAAAAGGCCACTTAACCTTATCGTATGCCTTCTCAAAGTCAATTTTAAAAATTACACCATCTAATTTCTTCCTATGAAGCTCATGAATGGTTTCATGCAGGATAACAACTCCCTCCAAGATGTTTCTCCCAGGCATGAAAGCTGATTGAGATGGTCTAACCACCTTCTGCACTATCTGGGTAATACGATTAGTACCCACTTTAGTGAAAATCTTGAAACTCACATTAAGAAGTTAAATAGGTCTATACTGTTGGATTTTTACCGCATTATCATTTTTAGGAAGCAAAGTTATCACCCCAAAGTTCAGTTTAAACAACTGAAGATTACCTTGCTTAAACTCTAAAAACATTGCCATCAAATCCTTTTTAATAACCTCCCAAAAGGTTTTATAAAATTCTGCGGGGAAACCATCAGGACCCGGAGATTTATTAGGCATAAACCTTTAGTCCCGGTTGGAGTTACCTACCGGGACTAAAGGTTCTACGTCCCGAGCTAACCGCCGAAGCGACGTGCCCCGATCATAATAGGTCAGGACTAAGGGGAGCCGTGGGGGGGGGGGGGGGGGGTGTTAATCCCAATTCGGCAGTCCCGGATTGAAAACCGGGGCTAGAGGTCTTTACCAACCGGGACAAAAGCCTCATTTTCCACTTGTGACATGCTAGGTATCTTGATTAGTATAATTTCTGGGTTATGTACCGCGTGTGAGCAAATATTTTTTTGACAGTTAACGCAGAAGTAGAAAACGCATATTCACCGTAGTTATCAAGAGGAAAGCTGAAAAGACGTTGTAGAATGTTTTGTTTAGTACACACCATCAACTTCATATCCGTCAAACAATTAGCGCGCGCACGCCCACACACACACACACACACACAAACACACACACACACACACATGATGCTTGCATTAATCAACTTCATAATTTCACTATTCTACTATTTCTAAAGATCTATAACGCTAATTTTCTTTTCTTTTCGAAATGGTACCATGCTAATATTTCTAAAAACCAACAACCCTGCTATTAATTTACACAAACCCCGCGACATACGTACACATGTTTAATCCGATTGACTTAATAAACGAACAGAAAAAATAACCTACACAATTTAATTTATACAGGCACGTGACACCACACCTAGCTGCACACCTGCAGCAAGCTAGTTACGGTTCACTTTGCTGCGCTCATCGGTAGCAGCAGCCGCGGCCGCTTCGTCCGCTGCTTCCTCCGCCGCTATCCGCCGATGCACCTTCTCAATGTACGCCGCGGCGGCCGCATCGATGCCTGTTAGCTGTGCCCCAGGGCCACCGGCGGTGGCTCCGTCCACGCTCGCCTTCTTCGTCATGGTCGTTTTCCTCCCTGCATTGATCTTCTCCACTCTCTCAACGCGGATTTCTCCCTTACCCGACATGTCTGATGATAGTGAACGACGATTTTACTTTGATCTGGAATGAATGAATAATGATCCAGGCATTCGGGTGCTCGGGTATTTATTGAGCGGCCACAGCCTCCGTGGGTGGCGCGTAGTTTCCCGGCAAGAAAGAAGAAAACGTCATGTATGCATGCATGCATGCGCGTGCCGGCCGGCGATGGAACTTTCAACACGGACGAACCAGCAATTCACACACACAACATTTTGTCGTGTCCGAGACTTGACACAAGTCTGCATTATCTCTCGACGTACTTACAGATGAATTTTGCTAACCACGGATGTTTTAAGGAGGACATGACGAGAATTGCCAAGAAGAGACCGTACTGAAAGAGATCGACGAGACTTTGATTGACGCAAACTGAGAAGACTTTGCATGCAGGCCGGTCGCACCTAGCTAGCACGCTACGCGCATACAAAATGTGATTTACTTTCGTGACGCCGTCGTGTCGATCGTGTCTCGATCGGCCGGCAAAACATTTCCACCGACCAGATTAACCATTAATCCTGCTAGCTCTGCCTTAGCAGCTAAGCTAAGACGGCACCAGCTAGCATGGCACTGTTAATTAAGCCAAGCTTCTACTAGCACTCTTGTTGGACATTAATCACACGCCAAAGCTTGGGGTAGGTTGGATGGCAATCCAACGCATTAAAATCAGCCGAATGACAATTTTCTAGTTTAGTCATTCAGTTTTTTAAGAATAGAAACCGTACTCCATATTAGTCTCACTTACAGAAAAATGCAACTGCGACGGTTTTAGGTAAGTATTGTACAAATTGACGAGTATTGTAACAACAATTTCTATCTCGTGTAAAGAAAAGTATCGCAACAAATCGTACCAATATTTTGAACATAAGTACTGTTACAAAAAATAGTTAAACAATATGGTTTTTGCTTTGGAACAATTTTTATAAAACAATTCAACAAACACCACAAGATATTACAACAAAATCTATGTTTTTCTAGCAATATTAAAGTGGGCAATTGTTGCTGAAAATAAGAACCTATTATAACAAAAAATATTGTTGTTTAAAGTTGGGGAAGGGGACATAATATTTGGCACAGATAAATTTTCAACAAAATTCATCTGGTATCTCAACAAAAAATAAAACCGTAGCAACAAAAAAATCACATGTTTACAACATGTGAAGTAGCACATAATATTTTCTTCAAAACTACACCCATCTTTTTTAGAAAAAATATGCAAAAACATTGGAACATCTCGATTGTGTTTTCTCAACAAAATGCGTGTGAACTGGTTACAGTTTTTTTTAAAACGTCCGAAATATTGACTGAAAATGACGAAAACACTTAGTGTATGCATGTAGTTGTTATATTGGGCTTTTGACATATACTCTGTCGCGAAAATTTGGGCCAAAAGACAAAATTACTGCTAATTGGATCGCGCCTAAGCACACAGACCGGCCCAAAATGGGCTCCAACACGCGCGACAAGAGCCAGCACCGACCAACCTGCGCGGGGGCACTGTAGGTCAGCCTAAAACAAGTGTTTTTCTTAATCACAACGGCATCCCGAGATTAGATATTTTGCATAGATGGACAGAACAACGTACACACGAAAAGGGTCGACCGGATGCATAGCTCCTACCCTAAATTATCCTTGTATAATTATGTACCCTTACAAACTATCAATGAAAACTGACACTTTCGTAAAGCGTCCACTTTGGCGTGTAAGCCACATCAACAAGCCCATTCTTGATGTGCCCTATGTAGTTGACTCATTTGGTAAACTAGAAGATACCCTACGCGTTGCTGCGGGGATCTCTTTAGAAATTATAATTTATTATAAAAAAAGGTTTACAACAGATTTGATATATTCCGTTTTCTAAGTGAATATGGAAAATTCAATTGATCCTAGTATATATATTTTAAATTATTAATATGAATAATTGAAAGGTTTAAGAAATGGATTATGTGTAGTTTGCATGTAGTAATTAATAAAAAATAGTGGAGATGACATGGACAATTGATTGGTTAGAAGAATGCATGACGTGGATAGGTTGCATGTTGAGATAGAAAAATCATTAATGCATGTTAGTGGGGGTTTTGCTTTATAAGAAGTACTAGAAGAATACCCCGCACGTTGCAGCGGATATCTCTTAAAACAGAAATGGGTATAAGTTGTATGAAATATTCCATTATCAAGATTCAATTGATCACATAATCGATGTACTAATTTAATTCGTGTGAAATTGTTCTATATTTTGAGAAATAAATATTAGTGGCATTGGATAATTATATGGTTTTAAAAAGATGCCATGGTTATGTGGCATGAAATATGTAATATCACAATATTAGTGGAGATGACATGGATAATTGATTGGCTAAAATGATGGGTGATATCGATGTGGATAGATTGCATGTTGAGATAGAAAAATCATAAATGCATCTTAGTGGGGTTTTGTCTTATAAGAAGTATAGATAGATAGATGCGTATATTCGAGAAATTTGGCTATGAAAATTTGTACGAAAAAAGTCGGGCTTTCGAAGATATAAGAGAGGATCTAAATTCGACTTGTCAAAATGCTGAAAGACTAGGTGTTAATATTTTTTACAAAATAGTCGGATTTTGTCACAAGGATGAGTATGTTGATCATATGTTCATATCTCGGCCTTACGCGCAAAATATATGGAGGTTGATTCACTTTACTTTCGATATAATCCCCCAACAAGTATCATCATTATGTTTGGTAAATGGTTGAATGGGATCGATAAGAAAACTAAAGCGCGTATACGTGCTAGCGTGTCGACCTATCTGTGGGCAATTTGGAATTATGGCAACCATGTGGTTTTTAACAACAAGGAAGTTGGTTATCAACATGGCGTTTACTGGCTACACATGTGGTCTTTCCTCCTTCCTTTGAACCAACGGGGACTTACAGATGTCGGGTGTCCTTGTTTGGTGACGGTCATTCGGACTATCTTCGTTTGAGACGGTTGGCTCAATGCTAAAATATTAGTTGTTTACAGTTATTATTTATAAGTGGTTGATCTTTGTATATCCACTTCGAGCGATATACTGTTTGCACTTTGTTTTAGTAAAAAAATGGTTGTGTGCATCATTTAGAAAAATAAAATAGAAAAGCCAGATTGAACGATGTTTCTTCCCACTGTCTATTTAGTTGGAGCTCCAATATGAGTAATAACTAGTCGTTGAGTTTATTGACTGACAGTGTAAGAGCATCTCCATCCATATATACCACCCAAATTGCCCCCAAATGCCCGTGCGGACAGCCCGGGGAACAGAAAGGTCTTAAAAAGTGCATATATGCAACCCCAAAACCCATCCCACACGTGGGGCGGGTTTTGGGTGACCCTGACGGGCCCGGGTGGTTCCGACATTTTAAGGATGACAGCACGGCCCCACTAAAATTACAAGGATGCCTCCTAGAGGGGGGGGGTGAATAGGCGTTTTAAAATAATTACGGTTTAGACTTCAGTAAATGCGGAATAAAACTAGCGTTTAATTTATCAACCACAAAACCTATACAAGCTAGGTTTACCTATGTGCACCAACAACTTATGCTAGGCAAGATATACAACTATGTTAGCAACATAGATGACTTCAAGCACGATGGCTATCACAAAGGTAAATGCATAACTAACGAGTTAGAGTATAGAAATAACCAAAACACAAGGAGACACCGATATGATTACCGAAGTTCCTTCCCAATGGAAGCACCTCTTCGTTGGCAAGGTGGGGAGCCACCTAGGAGCTCCTCAATAGCACGGATGTGCACACCTTATTATCCTTGAGCTTCTCTGGTCAGGGAGATGCTCGTTTCCACTATGAGAACGATTTAAAGGCGTTGACCAAACCTTACACAGGATTGAGGCTATCTCCACAACTCAATTGGAGGCTCTCAACAAAGGATAGAGACAGAGGCTCTTCCTGTGTGTCGAGTGTTGGGCACTTGCAACAGCAACCTTGGTAAGAGGGGGAGACAACACAAGTGGACTGCTTTTGTGGCGGTACTTTTTTAGTACCGAGTGGCGAATTCTAGGGTGAAAGCCCAATATCTGGCCTTAATTGGTTGTGCCTGGAAATGGTCTTGTTGAAGACATTTTTTTTATGAACTCGAACTTTCTTCAGGGTGAAAACTTAAGATATTTGATCGGGCGACGACAACGCTTGTGCTTTGGTTCCTTATTTAAGACGTCGTCTTTGGAGAATCCCGTCTGATGTTCACGTGTTGTATTCGGTGGTGGTTAGAGTGTTGTTGTTGTGTGTGTTTCATCACCGCGATGGGGTCTTTGTTTTTATTTCTCTATTTTTTATTTTTTTTCTTCGTCGTGTGCATCCGATTTGTCTTTCGACAGCTAGTCGGTGCAAAGGCTGGATGTAATTGGTATATTTTATATTAATATATTCTCTTTATAAAAAAAACAAGGTCTTCGACACTGCCGAGGACGTCGGTGCAGCTGGCAGGTCTCTTCTCCGGCACCGGGGACGAAACTACTTGGCCACATAAGAAGTTCCGTGCTACCATGCTTCCAACAAGGAGTCACACTGTAGAGGTTGGAAACGTGTCGGCCAAAGCTGCTGGCAACGATTGGAACCCACCGTCGACTTTCCGAGTCAATGGAAAACTTGTCCGTTGAGGATATATACCAGAGGTTTACAATACCGAAAACATCCAAGCGTCGCTCGCAGTCCAGCTCACTCCCCATCTTGCCACTTTGACAAGCCTCTAGTGGAAACAGAGCCATTGGTCGAGGCCGAATTGGGCTCTAGTTCCGGATGACAATCGAAACAAGATTAGAGGGGGGAGACTATCCAGGTTCAAAAGCTACTAAGACGCAGAGCACTAGTCCTGGGTCGAATGAGACCTCTAGTCCCGGTCCGTGATACCACCCGGTACTAGAGGTGTCTCTGCGGGCCACGTGCGAAAACTGTAGTCTCGGGTGGTATCACGAATCGGGACTATAGTTCCTTTGCCTATATATATAACACTGCCCACCCCTCTCCTCTGTTTTTCTTTCTAAAAGTTGAGAGGTGTGTGCTAGTTTTTTTCCTCGTTATGCACAAGAGGTGTTCAATGAAATGTCCGAACTAGCCAGAGGTTCAAGATTTGTCAAGATTTCGCGAGACGCCTTCTATTAAACTATTCCAAGAGGTTAGCAACTAAGTTTTTTTTTATCTTTCATTCACTACTAGGGAAAACAGTACCCCAGGCGAATCATTTTATATTACCATAGGCGAATAACAGTTCGTCTGAGACTTTATCGCCAGTGGTAATGCATTATCACAGGCGAACACTCATATGCGCTTGTGGTAACTCACACTACCGCATGCGAATAGGCCTTGTGCGCCTGCAGTAAGTCCACACAGTGGAGGCGAACAAGGCCTATGCGCCTGGGGTATATTTGTTATTCGCCTAGGGTATGTTTTACCTGTGTCAAAGAAAAACAGAAACCAAAATACACTGAATTGGCACAAATTAGAACAAAATGACAGAAAAAGACAGAAAAATGACAGAAAAATGACAGAAAAAACTTTCAAATGGCACTAAGTTAGGGACATCACAACTAGTAGTCATTACATAACATCGATCATCAACACATAATACACAAGTTTGTATTACATAGTCTCGATTCGAGATAGTTCAACAAGATACTGAAAGTTTAGCTACACAAGCACTAGAGTAAGTAGCATCAACACAAGGAGTATCAGCATGGTGATGGCGAAAGTGGTCATCCGGTCCCTCGTCGTCTCCGTCTTTTCTCTCACTAGGTAAGTGGCGTATCGAGCTTCCACCTCCACCATGGTCTTGTACCCCTTGTAGTTGTTGCCGTTGAAGCCGTGCACCTGTCTCCGGCATTGTTCCCAATCGTAGTAGACTCCGGGAACCCTACCGATATACACAACATATCATGTCATCTGTGCATAAGAAAAAAATACGTGTTTAGCATGGAAATTGACAATAGACTAAAAATAACTATCAAAGGAATAGAAGCATCAAGGTTTATGAATAAAACACGACAAATAAAGGACTAAAAGTTATATGATGCAAGTATATTGAGATTCTGTGCATTGGAAAGTTAACCATCAAGTGTATACTAACATTTTGTCAATCCTATGGTCTCGGCGGGAACGGACGAACGCCTTCTAGCGTGTTGAATGTCCGGATGTCACGTTGCTCTCGTAGGTGTGCTTCTATGTCACGGTTTCTCGGTGGTGTGTGGCCGTGGAAGAACAAGCCACTCCGAGTGATGACATCCGACTTGAGTATCGTGCAGATCCTCCGCTGGATGTGACTGAACTCAGCTCGCACATATTCATCGGGGGTGTTGTCCATCTTTGTGGTCATGTCTCGGAGATGACTTGGTAACAATACCTCTTGGGAATCCTTTAAGTACTTCCTCATCTGAAAGATGGCATACCAAGCTTCCAACCTAGATTTTTGTGCCGATTGCTTGAGGCAGGGGAAATTTGTTACGTGGTTGCACACGTAGGCGCCTCGGACTATTTTCTCCTTTTTTAGGGGCTTGCCTAAATCGGAGGCGAAGCCGTTGAGGGCACTATTAAGAATAGCTTTTATCTCGCTGTATTCCTTCTGCACCGCCCTAGCCGCATCGAGATAAGTGCATTGCGACCAATGCGATTCCATGACGATGAGTGTGCATCCTCTTTTTCTGCGCAGAACATTTCGAACAAGGCATCATCATCGGAATACTAAGGAGATTCTAGAAATAATGTAATGATGGGAAGCGGAGATGACTACTTACAGTGGAAAGTATGCCATGAGAATGGCGTTCTTATCCTTGTTATCTATCAAAATAACCGTTATATAGTTCGTGATAACAACCCGGTCCACAGGTGATGTAGGGGTCGTTGCATAGAAAACAAAAAATTTCCTACGCGAGAGACACCCAAAAGGCCAAGATCTAATCTATGAGACAAAGTGAAACGGGAAAAGAGAGGGTTAAGGAGAACACATACCCTCTAAGACACAAAGCGTTACGAGATCAAATCTCATTGTTGGCGTAGTCGTACTCACACCGATCCTGATAGCGAGAAGAAGTGCACCTCATCCGGCGGTGCCTCCGTGATCGGTCACACGTACGGTTGATGACGACCTCCGTTCCCTCGATCCAGCGGGGTGCGGAAGTAGAGGATCCCTCGAAACTCCAGCAGCACGACGGCATGGTGGTGAAGAAGAATCCCACGGTCAGGGCTTCGCCAAGCCGGAGACCATGGAATGGAGCAGCGGGTGGAGAGGAAATGGAGTGGGACAAGTGTGTGGAGAAGAGGAGCTCTCACCCTCCTTTTATAGGGGAGGGGAAGGCAGCCCAAGAGGGGGGTGCGGCCAGCCATGGGGTGCCCCCACCTCTTCCCTCTTCATGTGAGTGGAAGCTCCACTCACCCCCACTCATGCTCCCTTAATTTTCCACTTAGAAAATCCAAAGGTTTTTCTTTAATAAATAAATAAAACATTTTTAGTTCTTTATTTATATTTGTTAATTACATTAACAAACATTTTCATATAGCACCTCGAATCATTTGTTAATTCTATTAACAACCATTCGACGAAAAACCCCTTGAACTATTTCAATTTTCCCCGAAACAATTTCGGTGCTGCCCAAAATATTCTTCGATATTCCGTATCCTCTCAAACGCGTCATCGAACCTTAAGTGTGTCACCCTACGGTTCGCGAATAAGATAGACATGATCGAGACTCCTCTCCGATCAATAATCAATAGCGGGATCTGGAAATCCGTGATGACTCCTATTTATTCAACGATGACTCTCGTGATCGTGTGAACCAACAACGTCGTGAACTATTCCCTTTGTCTCGCGATATTTTACTTGTCCGAGATTCGATCATTGGTATCAACCATACCTTGTTCAATCTCGTTACCGACAAGTACTCTTTTCTCGTTCCCGTGATATAACATCCTTGTGATCATATCACGTGCTTGCAAGCAGTTTCGATGTGATATCACCGAGAGGGCCCAGAGTATATCTCTCCGGTATTTTGGATGGACAAATCCCACTCTTGACCCATGATCCTCAACTAATACTTTCGAATACCTAACAGCACCATTATAGTCACCCTGTTACGGCGTGACATTTGATGACACTAAAACATCCTTCCGGTATCAGTGATTGACATGATCTCATGGTCTAAGGAATAAGTTACTTCGTACGCAAGATATAACAATATAAACTAAATCACTTGATCGTATTGTTATCTTGATATTGGGTATGTGTTCATCACATCATTCTTCTAATGACATGACCTCGTTATTAACAACATCCAATGTTCATGATCAGGAAACCTTGATCATCTATTAATCAACGAGCTAGTTAAAAGAGAGGCTTTACTAGGAACCATTGTTTGTTTATAAAACACACATGTATCAACGTTTCCGGTTAATACAATTCTAGCATGAGAAATAAACATTCATCATAAACAAGGAATAAGATAATAACCAATTTATTATTGCCTCTCGAGCATATTCTCTTCAGTCTCCCACTTGCACTAGAGTCAATAATCTAGTTTGTAAGCACTTAACACATATGGCATTCCAGTGTTATTACCATGCTTCGCATGTGGTAAACATCATCAAAAAGATCTGAACTGTTTAGGTCCTATTGTATTTGCATGTTCTTTGCGTCTACACGCATCACTCATTCTCTAATGAGATGGCTTTGTATAGATATGGTCAATCGGTGAAAACTTAATTCCTCAGCTTAAACCGTTGTCACTAACATTGTGAAAATGTAGCTTCATAGTGTTTAGCATTCTTGGAAATTCACCAAGTTCAATAAAGAACTCCTTGACACAAAATACGCTTATTATCAGTTGTCAACACAACGATATACTTTAGCCTTTGTTGTAGTATCTGTCACAATATTTTAATTTTGAAACTCTTTCAAATCCAGCATGGAACTTTCTTCCATCCAATCGTGCTACCCTTCATCACATATTTTAATTGAGATAAAATTACTTGAATAAATGACAAGACTATTAGTGTAACATATTACAACTAATATTTTTTCATTACTACATAGGAAAACATATCCTTAGCATTTCTAAAATGACACAAGGATCTCTCCCACTGTTGTCTAATCATCATATGAGTTATCCTGCTATAACATTTTATAGCATAGGACTCATCTGGTTGTGTACATAGCATGGAAACATGACTTAGAAATCTCAATTTCAATGATGCTCATCATGTGTCAAAACACTTGCATCTTGCTCAATTATTTTCCATGTGACAAGAACTCCTTCTTGTGATTTGGATATTGACTTATTTCAATATTTCATCTATGTAATTTGGCTTCAATTATATCAGGCGCTTCAATCCATCTCTTATAGATATCGATGCCCAATATCTTCTAAGCCTTTCATCAATATGAATTTATTAACCGTGTTAATTTAAAATACATATTTTCCAATCAACCATATGTCATCTACATAAAGTATTGGAAATATGTCATAGCGCTCCCACTTAATTTCTTGTAATTCTACAAGAATCTTTATCATTCATGATGGAATCAAACTCTTTTGATAACTTCATTAAGGTAAAGATTTCAACTTCGTTATGCTCACTTCAACCATTGAAGTGTGCATACCTTTCTAGCAACCTTTTGAATTTTACAAAACTCTCAGACTGTGTCAAGTACACATCTTTGATCAAACTTCCTCGAGAGGAGAGTTGGTTTTGTTATTCAACTGCCATATCATAATATGTAACTTTTGCTAGAATTATCCGCAAAGACTAAAGCATCACTACGGAAGATCAAAATATTGTAGTAGTCAACTCTTTGAACTTCATCGAAAACAACCTTTTTGATAAGTACAACTTTCAAAGGATGTAAAATCCATGTCGTTGTCACTATATAGACCCTTTTGCTATCGTTAGGCATCATGCCTATCGAAAGGACTACCAAGTCACATACTTGATATTCATACAAGAATACTATGGCGGATATAATGACTCATAGTCAATTTTACGAAGTCAGGGCCCATCATTTGCTTCCTTTATAAGGTCCAGGTCCTTTGTTGTCAAAACAACAATTTATTCTTAAACCACAAGTTGGTCTAAGTATAAAGTTTTTGGACTGTTGTGGTTGTACGCAAACTCATCCGAAGTATCTACAACACATGTAGTGTCTTCTACTTAGTCAAAATAGAAAACCCCGGAACAACTTCCAGTGTTGCGCTACTCTTGACATGATGACGAAGATTCTCTAATCTCGTTGAGTTTGTACCGTGCTCCCACTCACTTGTTTCGCAAGAACTACTTTATCGAGAAATCAACCCTTTCTGACAAACTACATTTTTCTTTGGTCGGTGATAGGAGAAATACCCAAATGGATTCGTTGGGATAACATTATAAACATATATGTATCCCATTTTGGTTGTAAACATTTTACACATGCTATGCATACCAAAACTTAAGAAAAATGATAATTCGGGTCACTACCCAAACCATGTTGTCAATTTCAACAGATCATGATGGTGCTCTTTTCAGTGTAAAAGCGGTTGTCCTTAATGTATAAACTACAAAATTATAATGGAAATTTTAATAATCTTACCATGTCCAACAAGGTTTGATTTTTTCTTTTGAATACTCCAAACTAATGTGGGGGTATTCGAGAAGTATAAGTTGTAGAACAGTTCTACAACTTCTCAGATGTTTTGCTAAACCTGTAACTCAAACTTTATTCTTTATGATACAATCATAAGTACTTGATTATCTTGTTACAATGATTTTTACTTCATATTAACAACCAATTGAACAAATTCAAAATGTCAAACTTCGTTCCCTTTAAATAGATATACTCACATATCTACTCAAGTCATCGACGGAATTTTATGAAGGAAAAAATTAATCCACCATACATGACTACACATAATGGACTATATACATCAATAAGTATAATATCCACTAAATTAGTCGTCCATTCTAGTTTGTCCTATGAACGGAATTCTAGTCATCTTTTGGAAGAGGTCTCACAAGCGTCAATTTATTCAAAACAAAATGACTCCGGAAGTCCATTAATATGGAGTTCCTTCATGTTTTACTTTCCGATATGAACTAAAATGGTGGTTTCACAATTTAAGTGAAACTCTTTTACGTCTTGCAACGTTTAGCATTTAGTTTTATAGATGTTTACTTTACCAATATGATTTATATTAACATATCCATCAATTATGGAACATGGTCATAGTTTGAACAATTTCATTTGTTCTCACAAAAGACTAGAACAAAATAACAACTTATTAAGTTCTTAAAATAAATCTTGAATATTTGGTTCGATACGATAATGAACACAATAACACTTTATTTATGTTCCTGTCATAATCGATTCCACATCTATTACTAGTTTCTTTTAGGCCCTTGTATTTCTTGCATTGCGGTGCTTTGTATGACAACTCATACCAACCAATGTGGTATCAAAATACCCAAAAAATATTTTGTCAACTAGTAATACATCTATAACTTGTATATCAAGCATATACTCCTGAGCTGGACTTTTGGAGTTATCTTCTTTTTCTACCATATATCTTTTTGTAATTTTATTTTCAATATTCCCTTTCCTTTATAGAAGAATCATTCAACATAAAACAATGCTAATCATACTAGCTCATTTTCTTTGGCGTGTTAGTCATATACTATCACCCATTGAGTCATACTTTAAATTTGATTGTTCTACTAATATCACCATATTAATAGTATTCTTCTAGATTCCACTCTTAGCAATCTCCAAGTAAAGTAAACTAGTTTACCCATACTTCTAATCCACCCCATCTTAACAATTTTATGATTAAGCTACTATAGCTCAAAGGAAGGAATTTAGAGGACAATGTTTAGCGCCCAATTTCTTGGAATATTCAAACGCCTAGGTATTCAATCATTGCATATATTCAAATAATATAAGAAAACATTGTCACGCTAAATTATGCTCACTCATGTTGCCACAAATAAGTTTCTAGATATCAATATATCTTACACTTGATTGTTTCTGAAAATAACTCTTTTCAGTTCCAAAATCACCTTGATAAACAAAACATTCTTTTGAAGATAAAGTAATATGGAAGCAATCATGACTCTAGATTCTAAGTAGGAATTATTTGGTCTCTAGATCAATCAATCATCAATCATATGGAGCTAGGTAGGAAATACCGAAAATCTACAATAGGACTCAATTTTAAATTTCACTAATACGGTACCAATCTTAAATGGTATTTACCAGATCATAACAGTTATATCTCAATTAACAATCTAAGTGTAAGGTAGTTATGTTGATGCCAGTGAATACTATAATTTGTGCAAATTCACTTTGATTTGTTGTTCATGATAAATAAGTTCAAGTTAATTCGAAAATAAACCATGAACTCCCACTCAAAAACAACATCCCTCTTAGTCGTCTTTAGTGATTACACGAATCAAATTCACTACACAAAAACCGACCATCACGTGAGATGATGTAGCTTCAAAGGCGGACATCGACATGTTCATCATATCATCCATATGACTCATGCTTTACCTTTCAGTTACGTGTTTCGAGGCCATGTCTGTACATGCTAGGCTCGCCAAGTAGAACCGTACTATTGCGTGTGTTTCAAGGCCATGTCTGTAGATGCTAGGCTTGAAAACACCCGTTGTATGCGAACGTTGAGTCTATCACACGCGATCATCACGTGGTGTCTTGAAACGACGAACTTTCTTAGCGGTGCATACTTAAGGAAGAACACATTATTATCTTGATATTAAGTGAGAGGGATCATCTTATAATGCTACCATCGCTATCTAAGCAAAACAAGATGCATAAAAGGATTAACATCACAGACATCACATGTAAGGAAAACGTGGTATGATATGGTCCTCCTTGCACTTGATCTCCATCATGCGCATCATGGTATGATCTCCATCATTCCACCGGCGTGGTACCAAGTACCATGGCACCCCAATCTTGATTGTCCATCATTAAGAAGACAATCATATGGATACCTTCCGGTATATCAATAATTTACAAAATAGATCATCTCATAATAATTTTTTTAATATTGACCATATCACATCACATGCCCAGCAAAAACTAGTTAGACGCCTCTAATTTATTTTTGCATATTTTACGTGGCTTAGGGCTTTCGAGGATAGAACCGTTCATACCTACGAATATCAACCACAACGTTGATAAACACATTTTTAACAACCCTTCGTAGATTAGATCTTAACTATAGTAGGAGAAACGGACACCCCTTAGCCACAAGTGAGACAACTCTCGCGTACATAGTACACGTAAACTTAGTCTGGGGAAGCTTAATCCTACTATGCCACTAAGATCATAAAATACTCAAGAAGGCAATAACATGATCATCAACGCCCACATACTCATATGTGTTCTACCCGCACAAAACATCTACGCATAGATCCGGCTCTGATACCACTGTAGGAGTCGTTGCATAGAAAACAAAAAAATTCCTACACGAGAGACACCCGAAAGGCCGAGATCTAATCTAGGAGACGAAGTGCAACAGGCAAAGAGAGGGTTAAGGAGAACACATACCCTCGAAGACACAAAGCATTACGAGATCAAATCTCGTTGTTGGCGTAGTCGTACTCACACCGATCCCGATAGCGAGAAGAAGTGCACCGCATCCGGCGGTGCCTTCGTGATCGGTCACACGTACGGTTGATGACGACCTCCGTTCCCTCGATCCAGCGGGGCGCGGAAGTAGAGGATCCCTCGAAACTCCAGCAGCACGACGGTGTGGTGGTGAAAAAGAATCCCACGGTCAGGGCTTCGCCAAGCCGGAGACCATGGAATGGAGCAGCGGGTGGAGAGGAAATGGAGTGGGACAAGTGTGTGGAGAATAGGAGCTCTCACCCTCCTTTTATAGGTGAGGGGGAGGCAACCCAAGAGGGGGGTGCGGCCAGCCATGGGGTGCCCTCACCTCTTCCCTCTTCATGTGAGTGGAAGCTCCACTCACCCCCACTCATGCTCCCTAAATTTTCCACTTAGAAAATCCAAAGATTTTTCTTTAATAAATAAATAAAACATTTTTAGTTATTTATTTATATTTGTTAATTCCATTAACAAACATTTGCATATAGCACCTCGAATAATTTGTTAATTCTATTAACAACCATTCGACGAAAAACCCTTGAACTATTTCAATTTTCCCCGAAACAATTTCGGTGCTGCCCAAAATATTTTTCGATATTCCGTATCCTCTCAAACGCGTCATCGAACCTTAAGTGTGTCACCCTACGGTTCACGAATAAGATAGACATGATCGCGACTCCTCTCCGATCAATAATCATCAGTGGGATCTGGAAATCCGTGATGACTCCTATTTATTCAACGATGACTCTCGTGATCGTGTGAACCAACAACGTCGTGAACTATTCCCTTTCTTTCGCGATATTTTACTTGTCCGAGATTCGATCATTGGTATCAACCATACCTTGTTCAATCTTGTTACCGACAAGTACTCTTTTCTCTTTCCCGTAATATAACATCCTTTTGATCATATCACGTGCTTGCAAGCAGTTTCGATGTGATATCACCGAGAGGGCCCAGAGTATATCTCTCCGTCATTTTGGATGGACGAATCCCACTCTTGATCCATGATCCTCAACTAATACTCTCCGAATATCTAATGGCACCTTTATAGTCACCTTGTTACGGCGTGACGTTTGATGACATCAAAGCATCCTTCCGGTATCAGTGATTGACATGATCTCATGGTCTAAGGAATAAGTTACTTCGTACGCAAGATATAACAATATAAACTAAATGACTTGATCGTATTGTTATCATGATATTGGGTATGTGTTCATCACATCATTCTTCTAATGACTTGACCTTGTTATTAACAACATCCAATGTTCATGATCAGGAAACCTTGATCATCCATTAATCAACGAGCTAGTTAAAAGAGAGGCTTTACTAGGAACCATTGTTTGTTTATTAAACACACATGTATCAACGTTTCCGGTTAATACAATTCTAGCATGAGAAATAAACATTCATCATAAACAAGGAATAAGATAATAACCAATTTATTATTGCCTCTCGGGCATATTCCTTTCAGGTGACAGCAAGTAGTCCTCAACCATGTAGTAGGGGTCCATAATCGCGATGTTCGAGGTATTCTCCATGACCACATCGTGCGCCATTCTGAGCGATACCAGGCGGACAATGCTTTGGTCGAGCTTTCCCAAGTGGAAGACCCTGATTACGTCTTCGTATCTAATGAAGAACACCTATGCGGGATTTGTATCCACAAAGCCCACGGATCGGGGAACCTTGACCACGTATAGCGGGTAGGAGGGTTGTTTCTCACGTAGAAGTTCCGTCTCTCTCAGCAAAATTCCATCGTGGATGTTTCTCATGTCACCACCCATGACAGTGACAACCTCTGGCGGCAGCATCGGCTTACCTATCTCATGCACCTTCCTCCACGGGACGGCGGGCGGCAAAAGGTCCAGGACTCGAGCGGCCGATGGCTGGCTACTAAACGAGGCACCAACTTTCTTCTTGTTGGCTACAGGCCTCTTCCGATGCTTCTTCTCCCTCAGGCACAGGGGAGTGCTGCTTTGTTTTACCGCCTCCTCGGCCGTAGCACGGAGTGTATTCGGGGTAACCACCATAGGCTGTGGAGCCGTAAAGGCCGTCTCCTCCTCGGGAGTTTCTTGGGAATATGTTAGCTTCTTCTGGATATCCGGTTTTCTGGTGGGTAACTCAGAAGGACCACCCTCTTCGCCATCTACCTTCTTCTGGATATTAATATTTCTGGTGGGTAACTCCGGAGGAACCTCTTCGCCATCCAACTGATTTACGAAATCATCAATGGGAGCAAGTTCAATATCAATGTAGTCGTCATGCGTCTCATACTCGTCATGTTTCTCGTCATGTGACGTCTCGTGCTCGGGAGGAGGAGGATCCACCGGAGGTGGAGGGAGGACCTTGTCTTGTTGGCGTGCCACGGGCGCAACAGGTGTAGTAGCAACGACCATGCGTTTTCTTGGCGCCGACCCTGACGTGGTGTTCAGACGAATAAGGGCTTTCGGCCATAGCAAGACTTGATTGTCGAGTTGGCCTAGATTCAGCTCGCTGTCGGCATCGGCGGGTTGATTAGGAGGATAAAAGTCCTGGAATCCCGAAAACCCCAGATCGACGCGAACCCAAAACTCGTTGGTCGGTATATCTCTGCAGTGGTACTTGCGGGAGTGTGGCTGCATGATGCTCCCCTTTGCAACATCTTTCAACTCGCTGCCCACTTTTAGCAGGAAGGTGCATCCCGTCGCGTTAGCCTGTGATAACATGCATGGCTAGGTCAGAGAGTGGGGTGATATTGAAATGGCTACAGCTTGAGACGGTCAATAATTTACCGTGAGGGCATCGAGCTCGGCTAACGTCGACGGACCACAGGTGATGGGCTCGTCGAGCAACGATAACATCGACGGACCACCGGCTGCGGCCGCGCCGGACACGGTCGACGGTCCATCGGGGGCAGGTGCGTCGGGCACGGCGAAGGCGGGCCTGCCGGGCACGACCAACGTCGAATGACCACCGGTGGAGGCCGAGCCGGGCACGACCAACATCGACGGTCCACCTCCTACACCTATGTTGATCGTAGGCATCGGCCCCTGTGCGCCTCCGGCGATGTAGCCACAGAGGTTTTCAAATACGGAGGGTATGAGCTCATTCATCTTTTCCCCGACCTTTTGCTCAATCCGCTTCTCCATGTTTGCTTCCATATCCGCCATCTTCTTCTTCAGCAACTCCGCCTCCTCGTTCGACTGGCTTTTCTTCGCCTCCCGCGACTCCTTAGTGCTGGGCTCAGCCAAGCCATACATGGCGTGCTTCCTATTTAGTCCGCCGCCAGTTATACAGCCTAAGTGCGGCCTTTTTAGCGGGTAATGGCTCTTTGCCTTGTTGTACCCCCTAATAAAAGGCTTATCCCACGCGACTTTGGCCGTCGACGTCTGCGACGAGAAAGATTCAAGTTGTTGTTCTTCTAACTGCAGAAGCAACATATGAAGAGTTTAGAAATGGTTTGGTACTAGAATGAATTCATGGACTTGATGATGATAAGTAGCATGAAATGGTAAATTTCTTACCACTAGTTTCTCAACATTCTTCACACTATCGTCCGTGACTAAAATAACATTCTCCACCATCTTGGGGTCCATGACAAGTTCCCCGGTCGGTGTTACTTTTCTGTACCTCGACCTCATGAATTTCTGGAACTGCGGGTCATGGGCATACTTGGCGTAAGGGTTCCCAAGGCCTTTATCAATGTAGGCCTGGTCCTCTTTATCCCAAACTGGCTCCTTCCCGTCGTAGCCATGACAGTCGAGATTGTGGTGACCGATATTCTTCGACGTTAGGTCCCTCCCCAAGTTCGTTTGATTCTTAGTGAAATCAAGCGACTGGTTATCTAGGAAAATCTTGAAGTCATCTATCGTAATCCGCGGGAAGTGGCGATGGATCTCTTCGAATGGTTCCTCGTCCCTAATCATCGCCCTCACCATAGTCTAATAATTGCTCAGTGCTTTGGTGAATCTAGTGAGGGCGAGTTTGTTCACCAGGTTGCCCTTCAGATTCTCGTTGTTGTAGAGGGGAGGACACGTACCGCGCGTGCTACCTCAAGATGAGTTGGGCGCGCAGAGTTTGCTTCTTCTTGAGAGTCGGCTTGTTGATATTGACGACGTCTCGAATGATCATGCCAAGTTGGAGGAAGTACCCCTTCACAAGGTCCTTAGGCATCACAGGCGTGCCATTGGAAGGATCCACCTCCGTGAATTTCTCTTGAACGGTGTCGACCTTGTTCGGAGCTCGCTGCGGACGCTTCTTTGCCGTCGTGCTACTCTTGGAGGCACCCCCCGCGCCACTATCAGTGGTTTCCGTCTCGCCACCGGTGAGCCCGTCATCATTCCGGGGCTCGCCATCGGGGGGCTGGTCAGTCGTCCTATTATCACCGCCATCATTTTCCCTCTCTTCCTCTTGCGACTCTCTCGCTATAAGAATGTAGTGGTCGAATAACGCCGGATCCGTAGAAAAAGACGACATGCCTAGCTAGCAGCACAAAATATATACTAGGTTAGTCACCGAAAAAATTCGGCATGACCTCTGCTATAAATGGTCATGCTGGAGTGCCAGATATTTGCCGGAACGGAAATGAATCAACGTTCCGACAAAACATTGGCACTCAATGTACCTGCAACATAAATAGAATGCACACATGGCCACAAAAACAGCTTGGCTGCAATATTTTCATGTTTCCAGGTTTCAAAACTCACAGGTCCTCCCAGGAATATCTTCATGTTCCCAGAATTCATAACTCCCGGGTTCCCAAAAAACTCCCAGGTCCTCCCAGGAATATTTTCATGTTCCCATAATTCATAACTCCCAGGTTCCCAAAAAACTCCCAGGTCCTCCCAGGACTCTTTATTCTGCAATATTCATAACTCCTAGGTTTTGAAAAAACTCCTAGGACTCTTAATTCTGCAATATTCCTCCCAGGTCCTCACTACAGATCCTCTTAATTAGCATTAATCAATAGTGCAAGGACTACTAGTTCAGAAGGACTACTAATTCTGAATCACTAGTGAAGTTAATTCTGAATTAGCTATTAATTTTCTGAATAGGGAACTTAATTCTAGTACACTTTATAATATCAGAATGCTTGCTGAGCTGAAAAATCAAATGTCATATACAATTAGCTTTGGCGAGCACAACAATGCGTGTGTAATAAAAATACAGTGGAAACAGGGAGAACTTAATACTACTTAAGGCTATTCCTTCAGTCCATTTCTCTGCTTTATTGAGCTTGGGGCATTTTGGATTCAACCAGAAATACTGTTTGTTGATTATGTGTTTGCATTTATGTCCTGGAGTACATGGAATACTGTAAATAATATTTTCAATTAATTAACCACATGGTTTGCATTATGCTACTATGCATATAAAGATACCAGGGAATGGAAATCAAGAAATTCCGATACTCTCAAACAGAAGGAACAACTACAACAACAGGGTTATCACGAATGCCGTGAGAAGTTGCAGAATTGCCATCTATCAACTACTCACTCTGATGTGTCAAGCAGTAGATCCCCAAACCCAAAATCTGCTTGCTGGAATAAACATAAATAATCAAACTGGAGTTTGGGAAATTCTCGGCATCCATAACAGAGGTGGCATATATTTACATATATAAGTTATACTACAAAAAACACAAGTCGTGGTGCTTCTGAACTACATAAATACCAAAATGGCACTTTCGGCGACTTCAATACAACTCACAGCTATTATAACATCTTCAGCCATGGAGTCAAGGAAATGGGGTGATAGTTTAGAGTTTAAAATGCCCACAAAAATCTGAGACAGCAATTTCTTTCTTGTTGAGCCCAAACTACGTTTAAAAGCAAGTTTCTAACATTATATTGTCCTTGGTTTCAATTCTAAGACATTATTTAATTCAAATGGGTTAGACAAACATTATATACACACATTCAGCAGACATTAGTTAATTCAAATGGGTTTCCCTTAAATCCAGCGTTCGCAATCAGGTAACATGTCTCTTTTCCTATTGCTGGTTTCAGGTTCACCTCATAAAGATTCCTAGCCTGCCACCAACATTTGAGCAGACACCTAATGCGGCCGCAGAGCTGGGACTCGCAAGTAATCACCTGGTCTGGAAAATATATATACCCTGCCACAAGATTCTAAGTTTAATATTCTCTTGCTCAACTCATGGTCTCAGTGTTTGCAACTCGTCAAATGTCTACATTTCTGTTAATCTGTGTGACCTCCTGGAATTTTTGGAGCACAATTATCGTGTGGCTAAAACGACGCTGCTGGACATTTGCACATAGATATTCGTTTCTGTAATAATATATTTTCCATGATGAAGCATTTTTGTTTCCAGCAAGTAAGAGAATTTGCTCCTGTACAATGGAATCTAAAATGTTGCATATGCAAATTCATCCAGTTTGAAATGTGCTATGTAGCTGAAGGTGTTCTGGGGAATACTCTGTTCAGGTTGTATGTATGTTCGCTAGTCATGGACCAGACCGACAAATCTACAAAGCGTTCTACTTAAGAGGATACTACTGTCATATCTGACTGGAAAACAGCGTACTGTGCTACACATAAATATAACCACACAGCAGATGCTTTTGGAATCAAGGAAATGGGATCTTAATTTATAGTTTAGAAAGTTCCTGATAACTTTGTGAAGAGAAGGATCGCCAATAGCATAAGCGTACAATGTAAACCAGTGTAAAAACAACGGGCTCGTGCACTCTGAATTAATTGTAAGGAAAACACGGTCAGCAGTTTATTTTTATATTGAGCTCAACCTACTTTTAGAAGAAAATGTTGGAACATCTTATTCTCCTTAGTTTCAACTGAAAGACAGACGCTGATACAGGAAACCTAATTCAAATAGTATAGGTTATTTGAATGTACACATCCAGCTTTAATCAAAGTTTCAAATCTCCGGATATATCGACGCTATAGCGCCGATATAGCCTGCTGGGGGAGGCGCCGTTACAGCTAAGTGTTTTTTCATCGATGGACAAAAAACGTTAATAGCGCCGCTAAACCACGTTTAGCGCTAAAAATGAGCCGAAATAGCGCTATAGCGTCCCGTTCCTAAGGATGGCAATTTTAACCGTGGGTACGAGTGTATTCGCGGGTATTCGACCCGTATGGGTAAGGTATGGGTATACTTTTATACCCATGGGTAGTACTCGTACCCTGCCCGTCATGCCATGGGTAGGTCATGGGTATCATGTTGTACCCGTGGGTATACCCATACCCTACCCATTTATACTGACATGTGGGACACTTTGGCCATATAGCCTAGCCGGAAGCAGGCCACAAGGCCATGATTCCAGGGTTAAGGCGATGATCGGAGAAGGGCCGGTCAAAGCGTCCTTGTAATCCCCTCGGCTCGCAAATCATCCCAAATTGCAATCACTCCTTAATCCATCTTCTTCCAAATGCCCAAATTAAGGAGATAAATTCCCATCGATGAGGCATACAGTTGATCAAACTGATATTTTTTTGTCAAATATGCTATCAATGAATATAATAACTTGTGTACCCATTGGGCATCCAATGGGTACGGGTATCCGTCGGATATGGGTATGTGTAGAGTTGCATACCCATGGGTACGGGTATGTGTAGATTTTTCTACCCGTTGACTATATGGGTATGAGTATGGTATTGCGCTACCCGCCCCATACCCTACCCATTGGCATCCTTACCCGTTCCCAACCCCAAATTCCGTCGCCGCGGCCCACTTATTTCAATACACCAACCCGTTCCCAACCCCAATTTCCTTTCCCCTTCTCTGCTCCACACGAACAGACGCACGGCGACCTTGGCGGCGCGTACCCCCCGGCCGCACTAGCACCTGCTCGCAGCGATCCTAGGCTCATAGCCCATCTCCGGTCGCTCTGCTGACCCAGGCCATACTCGGCTGCTGCTCACCCAAGCCATGCTTGGCAGCGACTCAGGCTGCGGTCGGCGGCGACCCAGCTGTGTGTGCTGCTGCTCTACTGGATCTTCTACTTGCGGGTGCTGGACTGCATCTATCCCACACCGATTCTCTCCAAATCTGCATCTCACCGCCCCAACCAAGCTTGCTCCCGGCAAAAATGTCACAGCAGCCAAGCAAGCCATTACCTTGTGTGCAAGTGTGCGTTCATGTGAACTGTGAAGTATGTCCTGAACCTCTTCTGATTTGATGTCATGGCCCTTCTGTACGCAGGCTCCAGGAGTGGTTAACTGGCTATCTACACAAAGTATGTGCTATGTGATTTCTGATTGGATCATCAGGGGATTGGTTTTCGATTTCTAGTTATTATTTTTCTGATTCTACAAAACCGCTAAATGAGCCTTATCCTGCTATAGCTACGCTATAGCAGTTTATAGCTGCTGAAAAAGTTCCCGCTAAATGACTTCTCCCGCTATTTAAAACTTTGGCTTTAATACCAACCATATCAGGTTCGGTCCAAATTAAACTCAAACACAATAAACATCAACTTGGATTCTCAATGTCTTAAGCAAATTCAAAATTCAAATCAATCTCATATATCTTGTGACTCTTAGCTTATTTCTCCCTGCTTTGAAATGTTGCTGTGGGCATTCATGAGGCAAATGAAGGGTTTGGATTTGGTTAAAATTACTTTGATCGTGGATCATGGGAGGGAGGAGGGCAGCATTCGATCGTGGATCATGGGAGGGAGGGGGGCTGACCTGGACAAAGACGGCGTGGGAGACGACGGCGTGGACGACACGGGCGTGGGCGACGGCGTGCTCGACTGCTCCTCCTCGACGGCGTGTACCTGCTCCTCCTCGACGGCGTGGACGGCGTGCTCGACTGCTCCTCCTCGACGGCGTGGACCTGTGCGCGGGGAGATGGGAGATGGGCCGGGGGTTCTCGATCTGTTCCGCGCGAGATCGAGAAACGAAGAAAAAGGACAGAGAGGGTTAGCATAGAGGGCACTTACCCCAGGCGCATTTTTCACATTATGCGCCTGCGCTATGCTTACCCCAGGCGCATTTTGCCAATATGCGCATGCGCTAAACTTACCCCGGGCGCATTTTGGAGGTTATGCGGCTGTGTTAAGTGTTTGTGTTTATTTGGTTAGCTAGGGGGCGCATAGTTGCGTTGATATTTAGCCGGGGGATACATCGAGCATATCGTGGATTGGTATACTAGGGGCTGCTACTTTGTTTCTCACTTCAAAAAAGTACATACATATACGTGTGCCAAAATATTTAGGGGCGCATCGGAATAGATTGATTTAGCGAGATACCATGTTATATCGCACATATCGCGAGTATTTTCCTCTCTCAACCTTTCGTCACAATCTTACTCTTGCCTTTCTTGGTCGATGTTGAATACGTGACCGTCATATCGTGACTTATTCTTGTGAATGGAAGACCTGACCTAGGTAGTGTGGTCCTTCTTCTTCTTGTGGTGTATGGTGCATCGTCTTCACCGGATTCTTCCATCATCGGGTCTCCGACTAAGCCGTCGAAGTCCTTCTCATCGGCGACTCCATCCATTCCGACGAGGGCCCTTTTTCCTCTCCTTACGACAACACGACTAGGCTTGGTCGGGTCGGTTATGAAGAACCATTGCTCCACGTGCCTAGCCAATACCTACGGCTCATTTTGCGCGGTGGGGTTCTTGGACTTGGGTTTGTTGGCTTCAGACATCGACATAGTGGTGGAATATTCGTTTTCTTTCGCGACATTTGTAACCCATCTGACATGGAACATCGACATCTTTTCCCCAACGTAGTCAAGCTCCCAGATTTCCTCGATCTTTCTGTAGTATCTTCAAATATCTTCGCCCGTGTAAGATTCCATCGTTATAGACGAGTTTTGATAGTCGCTACTTTTATCTCTTTCCTCCGTGTAGAATGTGTACCCATTGATGTCGTATGCTTGATAAGTCATCAGATTGGGCGCGAGGCCATATGACAATGCCAATACAATTTTATCTTTCTGACATGTCATTGGCGGGGGATCGGCATCAATCTATTTTTTGAACCATGTCGCGAAAGAGGAGTTGTGTGCTCTACATATCTCTTGTTCCGTCATCGGCCTGCGAGCACTGTTTTTTATCATGGTTTTGTGCTCTTCTATCCAAGGGTCGTCATCGTCAATATGTTGTAAATCTACTAAGTGGGCCCTATCAAAGTCGGCTCTCCGACCACACGAGTCCGCGTCAATTACCCTTTTTTACAGTATTGTGGCCTACCCCCATGAACCTGTCAAGGTGCTTGTTTGCGGGCAAACTAATAGCTGGCTTCTTCTCGCCTAGAAAATTCTTGCAGAAAGAGATGCATTATTCGGTGAGAAATCTCTTCACGATGCTTCCATCCAGGTGTGTCCTGTTGCAAATGCATGATTTGACGATCCCGTTCATACTTTCTAACGCCATCATGTTGTGCAAGAATGCCGGCCCAAGATTGGTGATATCATCCACGATATGGACCAAGAGATGTACCATAATGTCAAAGAAGTCAGGTGGGAAGTGCATCTCAAGCTCGCATAGGATGGTGACGATCTATTCCTGCAGCCTTCCGAGTTTCTTCACGCTTATCGACTTTTGAGTCATGACGTCGAAAAAGTTACAGAGGCCAGTAAGCGTTTGACGTACGTGCGGTTCCATTATCCCTCTAATTGCAACCGGAAGTATGTGCGTCATCATCATGTGAAATGTGACGCCCCGAGATCGGGCACTATGCAGATTTCAGCATTCCCGCCAAATCCGCATAATAACCGATTCCAGGTTGTCATTTATGATAACATTACAACAGTTCACGAATAATCCACAATTACACCAGCAACAGATAGATACAAGATGACTCAGAAGAGCCAGGGATACAACTGATACAATACAAAGATCCAAATAACAGCGGAAGAAACAACATATCGTCCGTCTACGGACAAGATCCAAATTGGACTAAGAGTCCTGAAGATAACCGAAGGCGTCCAATCCCTGCCCAGGCCAAGCCGGAGGGATTCCCAAGCTAACGTCGTCAGACTTCAAACCTGTTGACTGCAATTTGGAATTTGCAGCCACGAAAGAGATTCGTGGGTCAGTACGGTTAAGTACTGGCAAGTGGGAGAAAGCCCATACGCACAAGAATACCGGCGTAGCCAATCATCACAAGATACAAATACTTTAGGATCAATGGAGAAGAAGGGGTTATTGCAAATAAGCGACAACAGGCTGCACTAACCAACTACAGAGAGAATACTACAACTTCCAACTATCAGAAAGGGGATAAGATCGAGGATTGTAACCAACTGAAAGTAAATCCAAACAAACCCATCCTGGACCTCGCCCCTTTAGCCAAAGAAGCAATCCGAGGATAACTCACACAGTTGTATTAAGGTGATTCAAGTTATTGTGTGAATAAACATGTTACTAGTCAATTTGTTAATCAGTGGGTATATCATGGTTGATCATTATGTTTAAGTTGTCCTGAGTACTTGTTAGCCAGTACTTTCACCAAGTAATCCATAACCGCGGAAAACACGGCTTCTCGAGAAGATTTACCCTGCAGGGGTGCACCATAGTAACCACACTCATGAATATCCCGCCAGATGGAATGCCTCCCACCAAGCGGGGCACTCAACACAATCCAACCCTTCTTCGCATCAAGCCCAAAGAACCTTGGGCGCACGGCTAATCGAGCCCAGAAGAAAATGGACCCTCATAGCACTCTAAGAACGTGTCCCCCTATATGCCGACTACGAAAGTTCCACCCGGGTACCAAGGGCTCGCAAGATCATGCATGCAGCAAATGGAAAACCCGAACTAAATGAGGCGATTTGGACGAGATGCGAATCGGGTCAAACTGAGGGGGAGCCCATACTCCCCAAATGCGGGTAGTGCGCTCATCATGGATCAGTAGACAAGACCCTTTTCCTATTAGGGTCGACACTAGCAGGCCTCAAAACCACAAAGGGCCTCCTGCCGGTGCCTTATCATCAAATTTATTATTAATAGCAACATTAGCATGATTGATTGATTAACATCGAGCCCCCAGAACATAATAGAGTAATAACGGAAAGTAACGGGTAACAGACTCGAGCAAGACAACCCTAAGCAAGATAGTAAGACACAGGCTCAAGCAAAGGTTATAGGTATGGAAGTGAGGCAATATCAAGGTTAAGGGATTCATGTGATGGGTTCGTAACAGAAACAAGTACTACTAAGGCTAGCAGAAAAGAACAACGGAAAGAATCGGTAACAAGTGATGAAAGGCAGCCATATGGCATGCAAGTGAGTATACTTGCCTGAGATCCCGCAAGGTAGCAGAACTTGTCGTTGCTCACATCATCTCAACGTCCTATCCGGGAAGAAGCAACGAACTAAAAGAAACACCGGATGCAACAATTACTACTACGGCAAAAGATCCAGCATGAACAAGGTATGGATGCATGACAAGTTTACTAGATGCACCAAAGTGAACTAGTGGATATGATACACAAGTTTAAATGGATTCCATATGCAAAGATTGCATATGGCAAACTCATGCCTTATATTTGAATTAGTTGTTCTAACAATAAGCATCATGTGTAAGTGAGTTAGAATGATGCATGCATGATGAAGGACAAGAAGATAACAACATTAAATGCAATTAGAATGATAGTTAACCAATTAAGAAAGCATTTATTAAGTTTGGAAAATTGGTTACTTAATGGGGTTGAACAAGTAGTGGTTGTTTTCAACAAGTTAAAGTGCTCAAAGCAACCAATAAAGTTTATATTTGAAAAGGTTATCAAATTTTAGTTGGATTGCATGTTTCACATTTTGAAATTGGACTTTGGATTATTTAATTATGAATTAAACAATATTGAACAATTTTTAATTGCATTAAACAAGATTTAAATGGTTTAGGCAATTTTAATTATTCAAAACAGGAAACAAAAATTATATTTGAAAAGGTGAGATGAAATGGTATGGAAAACATATTTTATTTGCATTATTTGGAATAACAATGAATTATTTATGAATTATTACAAGTGGCATTTGAATTATTTGAATTTGAATTTAAATTGCATTTTGAAAATTCAAAACATAACACAAATAAGTTATTTGGAAAGTTTATAAAATTTTGAACAGAAAACATATACAAAGTTTAGTTATTAGATTTACAGATTAAAAGTTATTGTATTTTTAAGTTTATTGCCTATTCTAACAATTTAAAAAGAAATAGAATTTAACAGTTTTGATTTTATTTGTTTGTTACCGAGCAGCTCTCTACCCACTGCCGCTTCCGCGTGGGCCAGAGGGGCCAGCGTGGCAGCCACGCAGGCGTGCGCTGTGAGGTGGCAGTGGCGGTCACCGACGGGTGGGCCCGCCACCGCGCGACAAATCGCGAAAAAGGGGTGGAGCAAAGTGCTCCCACGGGGGTTCGAACCTGCGAGGTGGGGCGCGCGCACGGTGTGGCCTTACCGCTGGGCTGCAGCTGCGAGTTGTGACAGATAGCAGGTACGGTGAAAGATATGTTTCTGTTTCGCGCACGTATCTGAACATAACTGAAACCGATCGGTATCTCTGTACCCGACAGGGAACGTCGACATCGAAGGGAGGCAGCAGCGCTCGCCGGCCGTTGCGGGAAGGCGCCGTGGGGGTGCGGCTCGAGGTGGTGCGGGAGAGGACGAGGAAGGGTAGCGACCGGGAGGGCTCACCTTGGGCAGAACGAGGTGGGGCGGAGCAGGACTCGGGGCGGTCAGGGTTGGTGCAGGCAGTGGCGATGGTGGCGGTGCAGCCGCGGTTCCGGCGACGGCACGGACTCCCCGGCGGCTCCCGGCAAGCGGCGGGGGCACGAGGAGCGAGGGTGGAACTCCGCGGTTCCATTCCCGGCGAAGGATCCCCCTCGCGGTGACCGTGTGACCGGCGATGAGGGGTTGAAGGTGGCAGTCTCGGGTGGTTCAGTGGTTCTCTGCAGGGTTCAGAGGATGGCTCGGGGAAGAAGAGAAAGAAGCTGGCGGCGCTAGAAGGAGGGGGAGGGAACCAGTGCGGCTAGGGTAGGGCAGAGGTAGGTGGATAGGTAGGTACTTATGGTGAGCTGGTGCTTGTACGGCAAGCATCTGGTGGGGTGGAGGAAGATCAGATGGCTATGCACCTGTTCGTACAGGAAGGAGAAGACGACAACTGTGAGGAGGTGGGCCAGAAAGGAGAGTAGAATGGGCTTGAGGGAAAAAGGCTTTGAGAAAAAAAAAGGAAAGGAATGGGCTGGTCCTTCTCCTTGGGATTTCCTTTTTTATTTTTTATTATTTTTTGTAAAAAGAAATAAGAGGGAGAGAGGGAAAGGATTTGGGGGGTTTTGGGGTGGTTATTTCATTGAATAATTTTATTACTTTCAAAACAACAAGATGGAAGCAATGTTAGCATTATTCTCAAAATTGGAATTATTAGGTGGAATTTTAAAGTGGTTGGGTGAATTTTCAAATAAGGTTGCTTTTGGGAATTTTTGGAAATAAATAGATTCCATTTAATAAGTTTCAAAACCATTATGCAAACATGCTTTTAAATAGGGTTACCCCTAGTTTTAAAGTGATTTTGAGAATACAAAAGTGTGGTGAATTTTATGGATTCAAAAAGGTACTGATTTTGATAATAGATTTGAAATTGAAAATAAAGGTGATTTAATTAATTAATGGAAAATAGTTGTTTGATTAAACCCAACAAGTTAATGAATGACTTGATTTGAATTTTGGAAGTGGCCATTAGGGTTTGTTAACAACAGGGACAAATTTAGTTAGCAGGCAATTTGTTTAAAACAATTTCCAAACTATTGAAAACAAATGAGTGGTTTAGTTTGCAAGTTTGAAATTGCAAAATTTTTGAGCAAGGGTGAAAGTTTAAATTGTTTTGAAAATTTCAGTTGTGATGCAAACATGGTGCAATGCAATGTGATGCATATGATGCAAGCAAACAAACAGGTAACACCCCAGGTGTTACAGACGACACCACTAACAAGGGATTGCGCCCTCGCAATCCACCTGCTAACCCGGGAGGGGAAACAAGTTCGACTATCGATTCTTCGTGCTTCCAGTTGATCTCCTCGACACCACTAACAAGGGATTCTTGCTCGGAGTGACGACGATGTTCTTCCACCAGGAATCTTCCGATGATCGAACCTATTAGGTTAAAGGCTCAGAAAACGTCCACCCACGTAGGATCCTAACACTTTGAAAGATTGAGTACGAGAGTAGACTCCAAAACAAATAAGATGGGAGGGGGAAATAGAATAGAGATAAGGAGAAAACAAGAATCCTATTGAGATGTTTTTCCAAAATAGTTTAGCAGAAATAGTTTTTGACACTCTAGAAACACGACCGTTAGCGAGGTTATCCTACAGGCTTTGCGGACCCGTTGCTTCGATAACCATTCGTATCGAAACAATCTCGGGAATCGGAACCTGGCTCTGATACCATTTGTGACGCCCCGAGATCGGGCACTATGCAGATTTCAGCATTCCCGCCAAATCCGCATAATAACCGATTCCAGGTTGTCATTTATGATAACATTACAACAGTTCACGAATAATCCACAATTACACCAGCAACAGATAGATACAAGATGACTCAGAAGAGCCAGGGATACAACTGATACAATACAAAGATCCAAATAACAGCGGGAGAAACAACATATCGTCCGTCTACGGACAAGATCCAAATTGGACTAAGAGTCCTGAAGATAACCGAAGGCGTCCAATCCCTGCCCAGGCCAAGCCGGAGGGATTCCCAAGCTAACGTCGTCAGACTTCAAACCTGTTGACTGCAATTTGGAATTTGCAGCCACGAAAGAGATTCGTGGGTCAGTACGGTTAAGTACTGGCAAGTGGGAGAAAGCCCATACGCACAAGAATACCGGCGTAGCCAATCATCACAAGATACAAATACTTTAGGATCAATGGAGAAGAAGGGGTTATTGCAAATAAGCGACAACAGGCTGCACTAACCAACTACAGAGAGAATACTACAACTTCCAACTATCAGAAAGGGGATAAGATCGAGGATTGTAACCAACTGAAAGTAAATCCAAACAAACCCATCCTGGACCTCGCCCCTTTAGCCAAAGAAGCAATCCGAGGATAACTCACACAGTTGTATTAAGGTGATTCAAGTTATTGTGTGAATAAACCTGTTACTAGTCAATTTGTTAATCAGTGGGTATATCATGGTTGATCATTATGTTTAAGTTGTCCTGAGTACTTGTTAGCCAGTACTTTCACCAAGTAATCCATAACCGCGGAAAACACGGCTTCTCGAGAAGATTTACCCTGCAGGGGTGCACCATAGTAACCACACTCATGAATATCCTGCCAGATGGAATGCCTCCCACCAAGCGGGGCACTCAACACAATCCAACCCTTCTTCGCATCAAGCCCAAAGAACCTTGGGCGCACGGCTAATCGAGCCCAGAAGAAAATGGACCCTCATAGCACTCTAAGAACGTGTCCCCCTATATGCCGACTACGAAAGTTCCACCCGGGTACCAAGGGCTCGCAAGATCATGCATGCAGCAAATGGAAAACCCGAACTAAATGAGGCGATTTGGACGAGATGCGAATCGGGTCAAACTGAGGGGGAGCCCATACTCCCCAAATGCGGGTAGTGCGCTCATCATGGATCAGTAGACAAGACCCTTTTCCTATTAGGGTCGACACTAGCAGGCCTCAAAACCACAAAGGGCCTCCTGCCGGTGCCTTATCATCAAATTTATTATTAATAGCAACATTAGCATGATTGATTGATTAACATCGAGCCCCCAGAACATAATAGAGTAATAACGGAAAGTAACGGGTAACAGACTCGAGCAAGACAACCCTAAGCAAGATAGTAAGACACAGGCTCAAGCAAAGGTTATAGGTATGGAAGTGAGGCAATATCAAGGTTAAGGGATTCATGTGATGGGTTCGTAACAGAAACAAGTACTACTAAGGCTAGCAGAAAAGAACAACGGAAAGAATCGGTAACAAGTGATGAAAGGCAGCCATATGGCATGCAAGTGAGTATACTTGCCTGAGATCCCGCAAGGTAGCAGAACTTGTCGTTGCTCACATCATCTCAACGTCCTATCCGGGAAGAAGCAACGAACTAAAAGAAACACCGGATGCAACAATTACTACTACGGCAAAAGATCCAGCATGAACAAGGTATGGATGCATGACAAGTTTACTAGATGCACCAAAGTGAACTAGTGGATATGATACACAAGTTTAAATGGATTCCATATGCAAAGATTGCATATGGCAAACTCATGCCTTATATTTGAATTAGTTGTTCTAACAATAAGCATCATGTGTAAGTGAGTTAGAATGATGCATGCATGATGAAGGACAAGAAGATAACAACATTAAATGCAATTAGAATGATAGTTAACCAATTAAGAAAGCATTTATTAAGTTTGGAAAATTGGTTACTTAATGGGGTTGAACAAGTAGTGGTTGTTTTCAACAAGTTAAAGTGCTCAAAGCAACCAATAAAGTTTATATTTGAAAAGGTTATCAAATTTTAGTTGGATTGCATGTTTCACATTTTGAAATTGGACTTTGGATTATTTAATTATGAATTAAACAATATTGAACAATTTTTAATTGCATTAAACAAGATTTAAATGGTTTAGGCAATTTTAATTATTCAAAACAGGAAACAAAAATTATATTTGAAAAGGTGAGATGAAATGGTATGGAAAACATATTTTATTTGCATTATTTGGAATAACAATGAATTATTTATGAATTATTACAAGTGGCATTTGAATTATTTGAATTTGAATTTAAATTGCATTTTGAAAATTCAAAACATAACACAAATAAGTTATTTGGAAAGTTTATAAAATTTTGAACAGAAAACATATACAAAGTTTAGTTATTAGATTTACAGATTAAAAGTTATTGTATTTTTAAGTTTATTGCCTATTCTGCCAATTTAAAAAGAAATAGAATTTAACAGTTTTGATTTTATTTGTTTGTTACCGAGCAGCTCTCTACCCACTGCCGCTTCCGCGTGGGCCAGAGGGGCCAGCGTGGCAGCCACGCAGGCGTGCGCTGTGAGGTGGCAGTGGCGGTCACCGACGGGTGGGCCCGCCACCGCGCGACAAATCGCGAAAAAGGGGTGGAGCAAAGTGCTCCCACGGGGGTTCGAACCTGCGAGGTGGGGCGCGCGCACGGTGTGGCCTTACCGCTGGGCTGCAGCTGCGAGTTGTGACAGATAGCAGGTACGGTGAAAGATATGTTTCTGTTTCGCGCACGTATCTGAACATAACTGAAACCGATCGGTATCTCTGTACCCGACAGGGAACGTCGACATCGAAGGGAGGCAGCAGCGCTCGCCGGCCGTTGCGGGAAGGCGCCGTGGGGGTGCGGCTCGAGGTGGTGCGGGAGAGGACGAGGAAGGGTAGCGACCGGGAGGGCTCACCTTGGGCAGAACGAGGTGGGGCGGAGCAGGACTCGGGGCGGTCAGGGTTGGTGCAGGCAGTGGCGATGGTGGCGGTGCAGCCGCGGTTCCGGCGACGGCACGGACTCCCCGGCGGCTCCCGGCAAGCGGCGGGGGCACGAGGAGCGAGGGTGGAACTCCGCGGTTCCATTCCCGGCGAAGGATCCCCCTCGCGGTGACCGTGTGACCGGCGATGAGGGGTTGAAGGTGGCAGTCTCGGGTGGTTCAGTGGTTCTCTGCAGGGTTCAGAGGATGGCTCGGGGAAGAAGAGAAAGAAGCTGGCGGCGCTAGAAGGAGGGGGAGGGAACCAGTGCGGCTAGGGTAGGGCAGAGGTAGGTGGATAGGTAGGTACTTATGGTGAGCTGGTGCTTGTACGGCAAGCATCTGGTGGGGTGGAGGAAGATCAGATGGCTATGCACCTGTTCGTACAGGAAGGAGAAGACGACAACTGTGAGGAGGTGGGCCAGAAAGGAGAGTAGAATGGGCTTGAGGGAAAAAGGCTTTGAGAAAAAAAAAGGAAAGGAATGGGCTGGTCCTTCTCCTTGGGATTTCCTTTTTTATTTTTTATTATTTTTTGTAAAAAGAAATAAGAGGGAGAGAGGGAAAGGATTTGGGGGGTTTTGGGGTGGTTATTTCATTGAATAATTTTATTACTTTCAAAACAACAAGATGGAAGCAATGTTAGCATTATTCTCAAAATTGGAATTATTAGGTGGAATTTTAAAGTGGTTGGGTGAATTTTCAAATAAGGTTGCTTTTGGGAATTTTTGGAAATAAATAGATTCCATTTAATAAGTTTCAAAACCATTATGCAAACATGCTTTTAAATAGGGTTACCCCTAGTTTTAAAGTGATTTTGAGAATACAAAAGTGTGGTGAATTTTATGGATTCAAAAAGGTACTGATTTTGATAATAGATTTGAAATTGAAAATAAAGGTGATTTAATTAATTAATGGAAAATAGTTGTTTGATTAAACCCAACAAGTTAATGAATGACTTGATTTGAATTTTGGAAGTGGCCATTAGGGTTTGTTAACAACAGGGACAAATTTAGTTAGCAGGCAATTTGTTTAAAACAATTTCCAAACTATTGAAAACAAATGAGTGGTTTAGTTTGCAAGTTTGAAATTGCAAAATTTTTGAGCAAGGGTGAAAGTTTAAATTGTTTTGAAAATTTCAGTTGTGATGCAAACATGGTGCAATGCAATGTGATGCATATGATGCAAGCAAACAAATAGGTAACACCCCAGGTGTTACATGAAAGTCATGAGACTTCATCCCGCTGAAGATTTTTTCTCCGCGTCTAGGTATCTGCTTATCAGCCCCGCGTAACCTAAGGGAAATTTCACTCCGAGGAGGCATGTGAATATTTTCTCGAGCTCGTCGGGACTTAGAGTGAAGCAAGAGGGTTTCAGGCGGTGAGTTTGGTGTTGCTTAGCCCTTTTCCTCTTGCGTTCGTCCATCTCCTCCACCTCATCCTCATCCTCCTCCATCTTTTTACGCATAGTAAGTGAAGCTCGCTCCTGATATTTAGGACCATCATGTCGTATCTTGATTTTGGCCCGTCTTTGGTCCTATCTGGCACATTGAACATAGTGCCAAGCAAATTCTCACACACATTCTTCGTGATATGCGTGACATCAAGGCAGTGAGGCACTCCGAGGATTGGCCAGTACCGCAAGTCCCAAAACACGGACCTCCTTTTCCATTCCCCCAAGGGCGGTTCTTCTGGCGGACGACACTTTTTCTCTCCTCGCTTCCGCTTCTGTACCTTTCCCGGCGGAGGACATGTTTTCCAATTCTTCAATAGAGTATCGATCTCTTCTCCTCTTCTCTTGCGTGGAGGTAGATCGAGCCCATCTTTACCGTTGAACAGGTCTCCACGCTTTCTCCACGGCCCTCATGTATACGGTTTTAGAAGACCGGGGATCCTTCTGTAGCTGTAGAAACGGCGTCAATTCCATGCACCTGACACAAGCCTTGTGTCCATGGCACACCTGGCACGCAATATATCTGTATCCGAGAAAGTCCTGCACTGTCGTGATCAAGGCGGCTCTCCTACGAAAAGGTTCTTCTTTGAAGGCGTCCCATGTTTCCAGCCCTTCCTCCCACAACGTGTCTAGCTCCTCCTTCAATAGCTCGAGATACAGGTTGATATCGCTCCCTGGCTGAGTCAGCCCTTGAATAAGCATACTCATGTGTATGTATTTCCTCTTCAGAAACAACCACGGGGGGAGGTTGTACATCCATACAAACACGGGCCAGGTGTTATGTTTGCTGCTCAGGTTTCCAAACGGATTGAGACCGTCGGTGCTCGCACCAAGCCTGATGTTCCTTGGATCATTCCCGAATTCTTCATCGAATGCGTCTAATTCTTTCCACTAGCGTGCATCCGAAGGGTGTGTTAGCACTGGTTTTTAACACGTTCTGGATCACTCAGCACCTCCTTCTTTCTGTCCTCGTGCCAGCGCATGAGCTTTGCTTACTTGGGGTCCACGAAGTACCGCTGCAGACGGGGAATGAGTGGAAAGTACCACACAACTTTCCTAGGAGCTTTCTTCATCCTCCTCTTGTAACGATCAACAGCGCACACTGGACATTTTATCTGGTCCATATGCTCGTTACGATAAATTATGCAGTCACGGACGCAAGCGTGGTATTTTATGTGCGGTAAATCAAGGGGGCACATGATTTTCTTGGCCTCCTGTAGACTGCTAGCACATGTGTTCCCTTCAGGTAAGTGCGTCTTCAAGTATCGCAGAAGATCGTCCATGCTTGTGTCGGTCCATCCGTGTTTTGCCTTCATCTCTAGAAGATCGAGAGCTACTCTCAAGCTTGACTCCTCCGCCCCACGACTTGCGTCATACAACGGAGTTGCAGAGTCTATCTCTAGTTGCGTGATCTTAGATTTACGTCTAGCGTCGGTCGGCGTGTTCTTGAAAAGAAGCTCTTGAATATGAGGGTCCCGCACGGCTGAATTAGCGTAGTGTTCATGTCCTCGTCTTCTACATGTTGTTGATGATCACCATGACTCCCTTCTTCTTCATAGTCGTCTCCGCCGGCAACCTCTTTGTCATCTCCATTGCCATGCGCTACTAGGGAAAAGACTATCGCAGGCGCACCAAATTAGTCTACCGCAGGCGAATTTCGGTTCGCCTGGGACCACATCGCCAGCGGTAATGACTTACCGCAGGCGAACCTCAAAATGCGCCTGGGGTAACTTGACATACCCCAGGCGAACTGGCCCTGTGCGCCTGGGGTAAGCCTTTTACCTGAGGCGAACAGGCACTGTGCGCCTGGGGTAAAGATTCGCCAGGGGTATCATTTCTGTAGCGCCCTCACATTTAATAATGTAAGAACTACTGTGTTAAGTGCTAGTCCCTGGATCAATGCTAGCACCACAGAACAAAATGTAATGTATCATGGCAGAAGTATCAAAACTTATTACAAAGGATCCAGAATAGCCAAGTATAGCTTTATTACAAACTGCATAGTCTTGAAAGACTAGCAAAACTCAGAGTTCTAAACAGCAGAAATAAAGGTAGCACTGAGCCTCCATCTTCAGTCATGCGCCACAGGCATTACATGTTGGGTGTAGACTCGAGTCCAAGCACTTAATCAAACTTCATCCTCAGAATTTCCTGCACGTTGGAATATGCAGCCCCCGAAGGAGATTCGGTACAAACAATGTACTGACAAATGACACTATGGTGGATATAAAATGGCAAGTCTAAACTACATGCATATCTGGCTTAGTGGAGTTTAGGCTATTTGTGGAAAGCAAGTTTTTCCCTAACACTTCTGAAAAAGAGTTTTCTTTCAAAGATTGGTACCATAGGACACACCCATGAGCACCGCAACTAATATTCCTTAGCCAAATTTTACTTCTTCAAAACGGTGTTGAGATTCTTCCATCCATCCTTGTCCAGCTGCTCGAAGTTGTCCTTTCCGGGAACACGGCTATGATCATAGTTTCTAACTCTGCAGAGGTTGTGCACTTTCACCCTTTGTCTTCAATTAGCCCAAACATCCTATACACCCGGAGTGCATCAAGGAAAGGAGAGAATTGAGACGAGATCTTTCAGAAGCAAGAATTTCAACCCAACCAGCAAGACCCGTTCCACCTATAATTCTGCTGCATCTTCATGTCAAGCATGGGTTGAACTCTCACAACTTAGTTGATCAAGGCAGAGCCCATATGTCAAAGGGCTGCACGGAAAGCTACTAAACTTAGAGGGACTTAGGAATCTCTTTGTTCCTGGGTGGCCATCCACAAGTGTACTCCTTCGGTGATAAACACCATTGATATGGCCCTAGGGAGCCACTCAACATAATCCAATCACATCCAAAATCCACCCAGGTGTTTCATTGGGAGTTCATACTTAGAATTTTTCCACAACATTGAGTAAAACAAATTTGCAGCAAGGCTAAGCATCTACTAAGTATATGTTTCCAAAATAACAAGTCTAAAGGATGGCTACACACTACTTGGGATTTTGCATAGCATAATAATAACTTAGTAAAATTTCCTATCATGCATGCTACTCAAAAACACTAATAATGCATAGTAAAATATGGGAGATTTGATGGTGTGTCACTTGCCTTGGCAATAGGATGAACAATCACAACAAGAATAACAGCAACAAGAGTAGACTTGATCCTCTTCACAATCTAAACAAGCAAAACAATCCACACATAAACATACAAAACAACATAACAAAATAACAATACAAAAACATGTATGCATGCTATGCAATGATCCAATTAATGCACAAAATTCACAACTAGCAAGAATTACTAACAATGATGTTCTCTGATGTTAATAACATGATTATGATGCATGCAAAACAAATTAATTATCAAATTATAATTATAAGCATTATTAGGGTTTTAATATAGGCTAATATGAAGATTAATAGGGTTTCTGTTACAAAGTTGCACAATTAATTTTTCCAACGCATCTACTGGATAGAGGACATGAAAACCAGACCATAGAAATTTATTTCACCTAAAAAGGATTTGTAGATTAAAAGTTATGTCCATAATAGTGATTAATAGAGATCTACAAATAACATGTGATTGCACGTTTCAAAATTGAAATTTGAATAGCCTATATTATTCTAGACATTGTGATGATTTCAAAAAGTCCAAGATCATCGAAATCGGAGTTACAGAACTAAAGATATGGATTTTACAAGTTTTAAGTGAAATATGTTATTTTCTGTTTTTAATAAAAACGTGTTCGATCCGAGGCGCTCCCGACGGTGGCTTGTGATTGGTCGAGGCTCCTCCGCGCGGATCGGCGTCGTGGTGCGTCAGATCGATGTAAGGATGAACGGCCGAGATCGAAAATACCTTTTCGCGTAAGCTATCTAATCTAGGCCCTAGGATTTGGATCTAACAGTCGAGATCAAAACGCGAGGGGCAGCGGCGGTGGACTCACCGGAAAACTCGACGGCGACGGTGGGCGGCTCGGTGAAGGATGGCGGCGACGTTTCAGCGTAGCTCCGGCCTGGAGAAGATGTCCCCGGCGTGCAGCGGAGAATGGCAGTGACGATGGTGTCCTCTACGACGGCTCCCGGTGTCCTAGACAGCGCCGGCGTGCGGATTCTCGTCGCGGTCTCCGGCGGTGCTCCGGTGTCCTCTTCCTGGCGTTCTACGGCTCAAACAAGAGAGGATGAAGGGTCAAAATACTGCGGGGATTAATCCGAGGAGATACATGGGGAAAAAGAGGGTCAAGGGTGGCCGGAGCGACGGCGTGATCCACCTCGATGATCCGTCAATGGCGGCGGCGTGCTCCCGAGGTCGAGATCGATTCCGCGGGTTTCTGTAGCGTGAGAGAGAGAGCCCGGGGTCGGGGAGTTTATATGGGTAGTTGGGCGTGGACAAGGGGGCAAGGACGAGCGAGGAGGAGCCGGGGTCGTGCGGGACTGCGTCGACGTCGTTCTGTCGAACACGTCTTAGGCGCGGAGTCCGTGTATAGGTAGAAGACGACGGGGCGGGCCCTAGCTGTCAGCGAGAGGGGGAAGGGATGGGCCCAGCATTCGGTCGCGGTACTGGGCCGGCCCGTTGGCTAGCGGCTGCGCGCGCGCGAGAAATGAGAGGGGCGAGGGAAGATGGGCTGGGCCCAAGGGGAGAGGGAAAGAGGGGGCTGCGCTGGGTTTTGTCCTTTTTTTTCTTTCTGTTTCCCTTTTTTTTTCTTTAATTAAATGATTCAAAAACCTATCAAAACTCAACCAAAGCGAAACAGAAAAATACATAAAAATATGTTTTGAAAAGCTTAGGAGATAAGGAACATTTTGGTACTATTATTTCCCAAAAATAAAATACTTTATTTTAGAAAAAGGTTTAAAGTTCAAAGGTGGTTTAATAGGTAATAACATCTAATTTTTTTTTGTGTTTAGCAAATTAGAACCAATCCTTATGCAAACAAGATGCAAGTATGATATGATGCTCATGAATGCATGAGGGTTTTAAATTTCTCAAAATTTTCAAAAACCTGGGATGTTACAGACTAACCCCCTTACGATGAAGCTCGCCCTCGAGCTTCGGATAGGCTAGCAAATAGGTAAGGGTGGTCTTCACGAAGATCATCTTCTCGTTCCCATGTGGCTTCCTCTTCGGTGTGGTGGCTCCACTGTACTTTGCAGAATTTTATGGTCTTGGTGCGAGTAATCCTTTCCGCTGTTTCCAAAATCTTGATTGGTTTCTCCTCATAGGTCAGATCGCTCTCCAGTTGCACTTCCTCAAGGGGTACTGTATCCTTTAATGGAGTTTCCAACATCTCGGGGTGACACTTTTTCAACTGACTAACATGAAACACGTTATGGACTGCCGAAAGAATTTCTGGTAACTCCAACTCGTATGCCACTTCTCCTTTACGAGAGAGAATTTTGAATGGTCCAATGAACCGAGGTGCTAATTTCCCTTTGATCCCAAACCTTTTTACTCCACGGAGTGGTGATACTCGAAGGTAGGTCCTATCACCAACCTCATAGGTGACTTCCCTACGTTTGTTATCGGCATAGCTCTTCTGTCTAGACTGCGCAATCTTCAGTCTATCTTTAATTAACCTAACCTTCTCCTCAGCCTCTTGAATAATGTCAGGTCCAAAGAAATTCCTTTCCCCTACACCACTCCACAACAATGGCGTAGTACACTTTTTCCCATACAAGGCTTCAAACGGTGCCATCTCAATACTTGCTTGGTAGCTGTTGTTGTAAGAAAACTCTGCGTAGGGTAGATTATCATCCCAACTAGACCCATAGTCTAGTGCGCAAGCTCTTAGCATATCTTCCAGAATCTGGTTTACCCTTTCCGTCTGGCCATCTGTCTGTGGATGAAAGGCTGTTCTAAACTCCAATCTAGTTCCTAAGGATTCGTGTAATTGTCTCCAGAAATGTGATGTAAATTGTGTTCCCCTATCCGAGACAATACTTTTAGGAACACCATGAAGGCACACAATCCTCTTCATGTATATCTCTGCTAACTTTGCACTCGTATATGTGGTTTTTACGGGTATGAAGTGAGCTACTTTTGTCAAACGATCCACTACTACCCAAATGGAGTCATATCCAGACTTAGTCCTGGGCAGACCAGTAATGAAATCCATACCAATCTGCTCCCACTTCCAGTTAGGTACTTTCAATGGTTGTAGTAGTCCTGCTGGTTTCTGATGCTCTGCCTTCACCCTACTGCATACATCACACTTGGCTATATATTCAGCTATGTCCTTCTTCAAATTATTCCACCAAAATCTTTCCTTCACATCCATATACATCTTAGTATTACCCGGATGGATGGAGTAAGGAGTTTCATGGGCTTCTTGTAGAATTAGCTTCGTAAGATCAGGATCATTGGCTACACAGACGCGCTTCTCAAACCAGAGGGTTCCTTGATCGTCTTCATGAAATCCCGGAGCCTTCTCTCTTCTCAAGTTTACTCTAATCTCATCTAGATCTTTGTCTCCTTTTTGGGCCTCGCGTATCCTATCCAATAGAGTGGGTTGTACTACTAGAGAGGTTACAAATCCTTCAGGTACCACTTCCAACCTGAGGTCCTTAAATCCTTTGCATATGTCATCGGGCAATTCTCCCGCCGTAAGGCCATTGACATAAACCTTTCGACTTAGGGCGTCAGCTACCACATTAGCCTTGCCTGGGTGATACTGTAAGCTGAGGTCATAATCCTTGATAAGTTCTAACCATCTTCGTTGTCTCATATTCAACTCCTTCTGGGTGAAGATATATTTCAGACTTTTATGATCTGTGAATACCTCACACCTTTTTCCCATCAAATAGTGTCTCCAGGTTTTCAATGCATGTACTACCGAGGCTAACTCAAGATCATGTGTGGGATAGTTTACTTCGTGCTTCTTGAGTTGTCTAGAGGCATAGGATACTACTCTGCCCCCTTGCATCAGAACACTCCCTAACCCTTGACGTGAGGCGTCGCAGTACACCTGGAATTCTTTCTCCAAGTCTGGTAGGCACAAAACTGGGGTTGTTACCAAACGTTTCTTTAATTCTTGGAAACTATCCTCGCAGGCATCGTTCCATTCAAACTTCTTTTCCTTTTTCAACAACTCTGTCATGGGTTTTGCTATCTTGGAGAAATTCTCAATGAACCTTCGGTAATAACCAGCCAGACCCAAGAAACTACGAATTTCTCCAACATTCTTGGGTGGTTCCCACTCTGTTACTGCTGCTACTTTGGATGGATCCACGGCGATTCCCTCCTTTGACACAATATGCCCAAGAAATCCCACTTCACTAAGCCAAAATTCACACTTCCTAAACTTGCATAAAGTTTGTGCTCTCGCAGCTTCTCCAAGATTTGTCGTAGGTGTTTCTCATGCTCCTTGCTGCTTTTTGAATAAACTAGTATGTCGTCAATGAATACCACGACGAATTTATCAAGAAATTCCATGAACACTTTGTTCATCATATTCATGAAGTAGGATGGGGCATTGGTTAAACCAAAAGGCATCACTGTGTACTCGTAAGAACCATATCGGGTGACAAAGGCGGTTTTAGGTATATCAAGTTCCCTAATCTTTAGTTGGAAATATCCAGTTCGAAGGTCAATCTTGGAAAACACACATGCTCCCTCCAATTGGTCAAACAGATCGTTGATTTTTGGCAAAGGGTATTTGTTCTTGATAGTCACTTCATTTAGGGAACGATAGTCCATTACCAAACGTTGGCTCTTATCCTTCTTTTCCACGAAGAGAACTGGGGCTCCCCATGGTGATGAACTCTCCCGAATAAAACCTTTGCCTAGCTGTTCTTCTAGCTGTTTCTTAAGTTCCTTTAGCTCGTCTGTGGACATTGGGTAAGGTCTCTTTGCTATAGGGCCTGTGCCTGGTACTAGATCAATAAGAAACTCCACGTCTCTGTCTGGTGGCATTCCGGGTAATTCTTCGGGGAAAACATCGAGGTATTCCCTTACTATTGGTACTTGATCTGGGCTAACCCCCTTAAGAGAGTTCAGCCTGACCCCTTTAAGTTCCAATTTGGATTTGAATCTAATCCTTCTTCCTTCTGGGGTGGTAAGTGTGATAGCTCTATCAACACAGTCAATGACCCCTCCAAAATTGGTCATCCAATCCATTCCCAGAATAACATCTAAACCTTGTGATTCTAGTACTACCAGGTGGGTTGGGAATCTATACTTCCCAATTTCCAGGACGAGATCCCTACATCCGGTATTAACAAACATTTCTCCTCCTGGAGAACTCACTCTAATGGTTTTGCCTATGGTTTCGGTGATTATCCCATTTTTGTTTACAAAAACTCTCGATATGAATGAATGCGATGCTCCAGTATCAAATAAAACCAATGCTGGAAAGGAGTTGAGTGGGAACGTACCAATCACCGCATCAGGCTCATCCATCACTTCTTCCACATTGATGTGGTTCACGTGTCCTTTCTGAAATGGGTTTGGCTTGGCATTTTCATCAGCTTTCCTTTCTGGGCACTTATCTGCAAAATGTCTTGTCTTCTTACATTTGTAACATGTCACCTGCGCAAGATCTCTCCTCGCCTCAGGGGTGTGGCGTTGATGTCCATTGTTGTTTTGTCCACTATGGTTGTTTCCTTTGAATCCTCCATTATTTCCTCTGTACCCACCATTGTGGTTATGGCCATTTTGTCGGTGGCCATTGCCATTATGGTGGTGGTTCCACGGCTTGTGTCCACTGCCTTCAGGGAAATGTTGCCTTTTGTGCGTGATTTCAGAGTTGGTCTTGCTAGTATTGAACTTTCTCTTTCTGTTTTCCTCCTTCCTCATGTTGTTGTCCAAGGTGATTGCTTTGTCCAACAAAGACTGATAATTGGGTGCATAAGCCACAGACAAGGGTATTTTCAGCTCTCCCTTAAGTCCATTAAGAAATTTTTCCTTTCTCTTATCATATGTATCAACGTCCTCGGGTGCATACCTGGACAACGAGCAAAAGTCATCCATGTATTCCTTTAGTGCTCTTCCCCCCTGCTTCAAGCTACGGAACTCTTCCTTCTTGAGATTCATTATTCCAGAGGAGATATGCGCATTTCGAAAACCTTCCTTAAAATCATCCCAAGTCATGCCTTCCAGTGGGTGAGTTATTTGATAAGTTTCCCACCACGTCACAGCTGGTCCTTCCAGTAGGTGCGCGGTGAATCTCACCTTTTCCGCATCAGTGCACTCACAGGTCACTAGGTCCCTGTTGACTGAGCGGAGCCAATCATCTGCCACTATTGGATCAGTAGCCGATGAGAACTTGTTGGGCCTAAGTCTCAGAAACCTGGTAAGTCTGTCCATTGGGGGTGGGGGTGGCTGATTGTTGTTGTTGTTGTTGTTGTTGTTGTTCATTGCTGCTACAAACAGAGTCATCATCTGTAGAAGTTGGGCTTGGGAAGTGAGCATCTGCTGTAGGGCATCATTGTTGTTGTCCTCATTGTTGTTGTTGTTGGGGTCGCGACGAGGAGGCATCTGTGGGTTTTCAGCATAGATGAGAAAAGATAGATAGAGCTACGAGGAGAAAATTTTCCTACCCATGCACAATACAACAAGACAAACAATCAATGAAAAAAAATAACAACTTAAAATATATTATCTCTTAACCAAATCTCGAAATTTGAATTTAATTTTTGACAAACTTAAGCAAAACCACTTAGTTCAAACCAAAACACTCTATAATTGCCATATCACAAGTTGATAGGTCAATACTAACACATTTAGACTAGTAAAAACGTGGAATGATAGCATGGTGGTCCAACTATTGTGCCCTATATTCGACCATTGCACCTTCTTCTTCCTCTTCTACTACTTCAACCGTGATTCCTTCATCTGCGAGGATTGATTTGAGTTCCTTTACTTCTCTCTCTAGGTCTTCACTTGTCTCCTGAAATTTTCTCTTCTCACCACGCAAGGTCTCTATTATGTCATAGTCAACATCTAACTGAACGTCGTTGTCTTCCAGCATTGATTTTAACTCTTTTAGCTCCTTGTTCTTGTCTCTGACTCTCTTCTCTTGACTTTTAAACTTCTTGTCTTGAGCTATAAACTTCTCCTCATGAGCTTTGGCCACTTCTTCTTGAGCTTTGACCTTCTCTTCTGTTGACTTGAGTTGGGCGCGTAGCTCGTCATTCTTTAGCAACTCCATGCGTCTATCGTCCTCAAGGTCTTTGATATGATTTTCTAGGTCTTGGAGGTATTGGTGCAACGGGTTGAATTTGTGTTTGGTCTCCGGGTCTAAGTAGTAAGGGGCCCCATTCTCATCACGTCTCCCTAGCACATGGGAGTAGTGATTCTTCAATTCTCGATGATATTTCCCACATAAACGTCCTATCAGCTCTTGCATGATGAGGTTGAGGCCTTTCTCCATGGAGTCACTAATCATCTTGATCTCTATGTATTCGGTCTCGGGCTTTGTCTTGCGTCCAGGTTGTAGGAGTTTGATTCCCCAACAACCTTCTTTGACGAATTTCTTCAGTTGGCTTCCTTTGATGGTCGGTGTGGTTAGCTTCAACTGCTCAAGTATATTGATAAGATATCCTCCAAAGCGTGTATCCTTGAGGTCTTCAGCGGTGGTGAAGTTGAAGCTCTTCATCTTTAAGTTTAGGAGATAACATAAGTCATGAGATCTTAAGACATAGATGTACTAGATACGAGATAAGTAAAAGTACTTAGAAAATATTAAGTCTTCTTTCATGGTGATCATTTGCTCATTAACAACTTATTGAAATTTGGATATTCACTATAGTGAGAGAGACTGGCACCCGCAAGGCAATCAGGGAACCCGTCTCATGTACGTGGACATGTAACGTTGGTCCGGGCCGCTTCATCTCACTATGCCGCTAGGATCCAAAAATACTCAAAGGAGTTAATAAATTTTGATCAAAAGGGTTTTCCAAACCTAAGGGCTCGAACCTACAGGCAACACTTTGCTCTGATACCATTTTGTAGCGCCCTCACATTTAATAATGTAAGAACTACTGTGTTAAGTGCTAGTCCCTGGATCAATGCTAGCACCACAGAACAAAATGTAATGTATCATGGCAGAAGTATCAAAACTTATTACAAAGGATCCAGAATAGCCAAGTATAGCTTTATTACAAACTGCATAGTCTTGAAAGACTAGCAAAATTCAGAGTTCTAAACAGCAGAAATAAAGGTAGCACTGAGCCTCCATCTTCAGTCATGCGCCACAGGCATTACATGTTGGGTGTAGACTCGAGTCCAAGCACTTAATCAAACTTCATCCTCAGAATTTCCTGCACGTTGGAATATGCAGCCCCCGAAGGAGATTCAGTACAAACAATGTACTGACAAATGACACTATGGTGGATATAAAATGGCAAGTCTAAACTACATGCATATCTGGCTTAGTGGAGTTTAGGCTATTTGTGGAAAGCAAGTTTTTCCCTAACACTTCTGAAAATGAGTTTTCTTTCAAAGATTGGTACCATAGGACACACCCATGAGCACCGCAACTAATATTCCTTAGCCAAATTTTACTTCTTCAAAACGGTGTTGAGATTCTTCCAGTCCATCCTTGTCCAGCTGCTCGAAGTTGTCCTTTCCGGGAGCACGGCTATGATCATAGTTTCTAACTCTGCAGAGGTTGTGCACTTTCACCCTTTGTCTTCAATTAGCCCAAACATCCTATACACCCGGAGTGCATCAAGGAAAGGAGAGAATTGAGACGAGATCTTTCAGAAGCAAGAATTCAACCCAACCAGCAAGACCCGTTCCACCTATAATTCTGCTACATCTTCATGTCAAGCATGGGTTGAACTCTCACAACTTAGTTGATCAAGACAGAGCCCATATGTCAAAGGGCTGCACGGAAAGCTACTAAACTTAGAGGGACTTAGGAATCTCTTTGTTCCTGGGTGGCCATCCACAAGTGTACTCCTTCGGTGATAAACACCATTGATATGGCCCTAGGGAGCCACTCAACATAATCCAATCACATCCAAAATCCACCCAGGTGTTTCATTGGGAGTTCATACTTAGAATTTTTCCACAACATTGAGTAAAACAAATTTGCAGCAAGGCTAAGCATCTACTAAGTATAAGTTTCCAAAATAACAAGTCTAAAGGATGGCTACACACTACTTGGGATTTTGCATAGCATAATAATAACTTAGTAAAATTTCCTATCATGCATGCTACTCAAAAACACTAATAATGCATAGTAAAATATGGGAGATTTGATGGTGTGTCACTTGCCTTGGCAATAGGATGAACAATCACAACAAGAATAACAGCAACAAGAGTAGACTTGATCCTCTTCCCAATCTAAACAAGCAAAACAATCCACACATAAACATACAAAACAACATAACAAAATAACAATACAAAAACATGTATGCATGCTATGCAATGATCCAATTAATGCACAAAATTCACAACTAGCAAGAATTACTAACAATGATGTTCTCTGATGTTAATAACATGATTATGATGCATGCAAAACAAATTAATTATCAAATTATAATTATAAGCATTATTAGGGTTTTAATATAGGCTAATATGAAGATTAATAGGGTTTCTGTTACAAAGTTGCACAATTAATTTTTCCAACGCATCTACTGGATAGAGGACATGAAAACCAGACCATAGAAATTTATTTCACCTAAAAAGAATTTGTAGATTAAAAGTTATGTCCATAATAGTGATTAATAGAGATCTACAAATAACATGTGATTGCACGTTTCAAAATTGAAATTTTAATAGCCTATATTATTCTAGACATTCTGATGATTTCAAAAAGTCCAAGATCATCGAAATCGGAGTTACAGAACTAAAGATATGGATTTTACAAGTTTTAAGTGAAATATGTTATTTTCTGTTTTTAATAAAAACGTGTTCGATCCGAGGCGCTCCCGACGGTGGCTTGTGATTGGTCGAGGCTTCTCCGCGCGGATCGGCGTCGTGGTGCGTCAGATCGATGTAAGGATGAACGGCCGAGATCGAAAATACCTTTTCGCGTAAGCTATCTAATCTAGGCCCTAGGATTTGGATCTAACAGTCGAGATCAAAACGCGAGGGGCAGCGGCGGTGGACTCACCGGAAAAACTCGACGGCGACGGTGGGCGGCTCGGTGAAGGATGGCGGCGACGTTTCAGCGTAGCTCCGGCCTGGAGAAGATGTCCCCGGCGTGCAGCGGAGAATGGCAGTGACGATGGTGTCCTATACGACGGCTCCCGGTGTCCTAGACGGCGCCGGCGTGCGGATTCTCGTCGCGGTCTCCGGCGGTGCTCCGGTGTCCTCTTCCTGGCGTTCTACGGCTCAAACAAGAGAGGATGAAGGGTCAAAATACTGCGGGGATTAATCCGAGGAGATACATGGGGAAAAAGAGGGTCAAGGGTGGCCGGAGCGACGGCGTGATCCACCTCGATGATCCGTCAATGGCGGCGGCGTGCTCCCGAGGTCGAGATCGATTCCGCGGGTTTCTGTAGCGTGAGAGAGAGAGCCCGGGGTCGGGGAGTTTATATGGGTAGTTGGGCGTGGACAAGGGGGCAAGGACGAGCGAGGGGGAGTCGGGGTCGTGCGGGACTGCGTCGACGTCGTTCTGTCGAACCCGTCCTAGGCGCGGAGTCCGTGTCTAGGTAGAAGACGACGGGGCGGGCCCTAGCTGTCAGCGAGAGGGGGAAGGGATGGGCCAAGCATTCGGTCGCGGTACTGGGCCGGCCCGTTGGCTAGCGGCTGCGCGCGCGCGAGAAATGAGAGGGGCGAGGGAAGATGGGCTGGGCCCAAGGGGAGAGGGAAAGAGAGGGCTGCGCTGGGTTTTGTCCTTTTTGTTTTTTTTTCTTTCTGTTTCCCTTTTTTTTTCTTTAATCAAATGATTCAAAAACCTATCAAAACTCAACCAAAGCGAAACAGAAAAATACATAAAAATATGTTTTGAAAATCTTAGGAGATAAGGAACATTTTGGTACTATTATTTCCCAAAAATAAAATACTTTATTTTAGAAAAAGGTTTAAAGTTCAAAGGTGGTTTAATAGGTAATAACATCTAATTTTTTTTTTGTGTTTAGCAAATTAGAACCAATCCTTATGCAAACAAGATGCAAGTATGATATGATGCTCATGAATGCATGAGGGTTTTAAATTTCTCAAAATTTTCAAAAACCTGGGATGTTACAATTTCTTATTCGCCTGGGGTATGGTTTTGCTGTGTCAAAAAATAAAAGAAACGAAAATAACAGAATTACAGCAAATTGACAGAAATAAATATTAAAATGATAGCAAAATAACAAAAATATTATCGATCATCAACACATAGTCTCGATCATCACCAAATAGTCTCGAAGCGATAGTTTAGTTACAAGCATAGTTCAAACACTAGGAGTACACATTGTTCAAACAAATCGATAATTTAGTTATCTAGACAAGCAAAACAACAAGTAGCATCAACACTAGGAGTACAAGGAGTATAAGCACGGCGATGGCGAAAGTGGTCATCCGGGTCCTCGTCTTCTCCGTCTTCTCTCTCGCTAGGTAAGTGGCGTTCGAGCTTCCGCCTCCACCATGGTCTTGTACCCCTTGTAGCTGTTGCCGCTGAAACCGTGCACCTGTCTCCGGCATTGGTCCCAGTCGTCGTAGACTCCGGGAACCCTACCGACATACACAACATACCATGTCATCTGTGCATAGGACAAAAATACGAGTTTAGCATCGAAAGTGATAATAGACCGCAAATAACTATCAAAAAATAGAAGCATCAAGGTTTACGAATAAAACACGACAAATAAAGGACTAAAAGTTATATGATGCAAGTGTATACTAACATTTTGTCAATCCTATAGTCTCGGCGGGAACGGACGAACGCCTTCTAGCGTGTTGAATGTACGGGTGTCACGTTGCTCTCGTAGGTGTGCTTCTATGTCACGGTTGCTCGGTGGTGCGTGGCCGTGGAAGAACAAGCCACCCCGAGTGATGACATCCGACGAGAGTATCGTGCAGATCCTCCGCTGGATGCGACGGAACTCAGCCCGCACATATTCATCGGGGGTGTTGGCCATCTTTGTGGTCAGGTCTCATAGATGACTTGGTAGCTGGGCCTGTTGGGCATCCTTTAATTACTTGCTCATCTGAAAGATGACATACCAAGCTTCCACCTCAGATTCTTGCTCCGATTGCTTGAGGCAGGGGAAGTTTGTCACATGGGTGCACACGTAGGCGCCTCGGACTATTTTCTCCTTTTTTAGGGGCTTGCCTAAATCGGCGGCGAAGCCGTTGAGGGCACTATTAAGAACAGCTCTTATGTCGGTGTAGTCCTTCTGCATCGCCCTACCCGCATCGAGATAAGTGCATTGCGACCAATGCGGTTCCATGACGATGAGTACGCATCCTCCGTTTCTACGCAGAACATTCCGAACAAGCCATCAATATCATCAATCGGAATACTAAGGAGATTCTAGAAAGAATGTAACGACGTGAAGCGGAGATGACTACTTACTTGGGAAAGTATGGCATGAGAATGGCGTTCTTATCCTTGTTATCTATCAAAAACCCCGTTGTGTAAGTCGTGATAAGAACCCGGTCCGCATGTGACCGCAAGTAGTCCTCATTCATGTAGTAGGGGTCCATAATCGCGATGTGCGGGGTATTCTCCATGACCATATCGTGCGCCATGCTGAGCGATACCAGGCGGACAATGCTTCGGTCGAGCTTTCCCAAGTGGAAGGCCCTGAATATGTCTTTGTATCTGATGAAGAACACCTCTGCAGGATTTGTATCCACAAAGCCCACGGATCGGGGCACCTTGACCACGTACAGCGGGTAGGAGGGATGTTTCTCACGTAGAAGTTCATTCTCTTTGAACAAAATCCCGTCGTGGATGGTCCTCATGTCACCACCCATTACAGCGACAACCTCTGGCGGCAGCATCGGCTGACCTATCTCATGCACCTTCCTCCACGGGACGGCGGACGGCAAACAGTCCAGGACTCGGGCGGCCGCTGGCTGGCTACTAGAGGAGGCACCACCTTTCTTCTTGTTGCCCGGCCTCTTCCGATTCTTCTTCGGCCTCAAGCAGATGGGAGTGCCGCTTTGTTTTACTGCCTCCTCGGCCGTACCACGGAGTGTATTCGGGGTAACCAGCATAGGCTGTGGAGCCGTAAAGGCCGTCTGCTCCTCGGGAGTTTCTTGGGAATAGGTTAGCTTCTTCTGGATATCCGGTTTTCTGGTGGGTAACTCAGAAGAACCGCCCTCTCCGCCATCTACCTTCTTCTGGATATCAAGAGTTCTGGCGAGTAACTCCGGAGGAACCGGCTTCTCGCCATCCAACTGATTTATCCATGTAGTCGTCATGGGTCTCATGCTCGTGATGTTGCTCGTCATTGGACGTCTCGTGCTCGGGAGGAGGAGGATCCACCGGAGGTGGAGAGAGGACATTGCCATGTTGGACCTTGTCTTGTTGGCTTGCCGCGGGCGCAACCGGTGTAGTGGTGACGGTCATGCCTTGGCTTGGCGCCGACCCTGACGTCGTGTTCAGCCGAAAAGGGCTTTCGGCCATAGCAAGATTTGATTGTCCAGTTGGCCGAGATTCAGCTCGCTGTCGGCATCGGCGGGTTGATTAGGAGGATACAAGTCCTCGAATCCCGGTAGCACCAGATCGACGCGAACCCGAAGCTCGTTGGCCGGTATATCTCTGCAGTGGTACTTGCGGGATAGTGGCTGCAAGATGCTCCCCTTTGCAACATCCTTCAACTCGCTGCCCACTTTTAGCAGGAAGGTGCATCCCGTCGCGTCAGCCTGCGATAACATGCATGGATAGGTCAGAGAGTAGGGTTATATTGAACTGGCTACAGCTTGAGACGGTCAATAATTTACCGTGAGGGCATTGAGCTCGGCTAACATCGACGGACCACAGGTGATGGTGGGCTCGTCGAGCAACGGGGTGGTGGCCGCGCCGGACACGGCCGACGGTCCATCGGGGGCAGGCGCGTCGGGGGCGACAGGCACGGCCGACGTCGACGGACCACCGGCGGCGACCGCAGCGGGCAGGACCAACATCGACGGTATGTTGAACGTCGGTAACGGCCCCTGTGAGCCCCCGGAGATGTAGGCACATAGTTTTTCAAATACGGCGGAGATGAGCGCATTCATCTTTTCCCCCACCGTTTTCTCAATCTTCTTCTCCATGTTTGTTTCCAAGTCATGGACCTTCTTCTTCAGCGCCTCCGTCTCCCCCATCGACTGGCTCTTCTTCGCTGCCCGCGACTCCTTAGTGCTGGGCTCAGCCAAGCCATAGTTGGCGTGCTTCTTATTAAGTCCGCCGCCGGTGATACGGCCTAAGTGCGGCCTTTTCAGAGGATCCTGGCTCTTTGCCTTGTTGTACCCCCTGATGAAAGGCTTATCCCACGCGACTTTGGCCGTCGACGTCTGCGACGAGGAAGATTCAAACTGTTGTTCTTCTAGCTGCAGAAGCAACATATGAACGGTTTAGAAATGGTTTCGTACTAGAATGAAATCATGGACTTGATGATGATGAGTTGCATGAAATGGTAAATTTCTTACCACTAGCTTCTCAACATTCTTCACGCTATCGTCCGTGACCAAAATAACACCCTCCACCATCTTCGGGTCCGAGACAAGTTCCCCGGTCGGAGTTACTTTTCTGTACCTTGACCTCATGAATTTCTGGAATTGCGGGTCATGGGCATACTTGGCGTAAGGGTTCTCAATCCCTTTTTCAATGTAGGCCTGGTCCTCTTTCGCCCAAACTGGCTCCTTCCCATCGTAGCCACGACAGCAGAGATTGTGGTGACCGATGTTCTTCGACGCTAGCTCCTTCCCCCAGTCCGTTTGATTCTTAGTGAAATCAAGCGACTCGTTATCTAGGAAAGTCTTGAAGTCATCGGGCGTAATCCGCGGGAAGTGGCGATGGATCTCTTCGAATGGTTCCTGGTCCCTAATCATCGCCCTCACCATATTCTTGTAATTGCTCAGGTCTTTGGTGAATCTAGTGAGGGCGAGTTTGTTCACCAGGTTGCCCTTCAGATTCTCATTTTTGTAGGGGGGAGGGAACTCGTACCGCGCGTGCAGCCTCGAGATAAGTTGGGCGCGCAGAGTTGGCTTCTTCTTGAGAGTCGGCTCGTTGACATTGACGACGTCTCGAAGTATCGCGCCAAGTTGGAGGAAGTACCCCTTCACAAGGTCCAATGGCATCACAGGCGTGCCACTGGAAGGGTCCACCTCCGTGAATTTCTCTCGAACGGTGCCGACCTTGTTCGGAGCTCACTACCGACACTTCTTTCCCGTCGTGCTGCTCCCTGAGGGACCCCCGGCGCCACTATCAGTGGTTTCCTCCTCGCCACCGGTGAGCCCGTCATCATTGTGGGGCTCGACATCGGGGGGCTGGTTAGTTTGTATCCGATCGTCACCGCCATCATTGGCTCTCTCTTCCTCTTGCGACTCTCGGCCCATAAGGATGTAGTGGTCCAATAAAGCCGGATCCGTAGTAGAAGAAGACATGCCTAGCTAGCAGTAGACAAAACGTATACTAGGTTAGTCACCGGAAAAATTCGGCATGACCTCGGCTATAAATGGTCATGCCGGAGTGCCAGAATTCGCCGGAACGGAAATGAATCAACGTTCCGGCAAAACATTGGCACTCATTGTACCTGCAACATAAATTGAATGCACACATGGCCACAAAAACAGTTTCTTGCATTGCTGTCATCACATGGCACAAAAACTCCCAGGAAATTCATATATCATGCCAAAAAAAACTTCCATATTGGCTGCAGCAATTAGCCAATACATCAACCTACTGAAACAGAAAATATATGCATCAGGTAACATCCCAGGACGCCACGGGAGAAGAATGAGCTCAACCAGCCTACTCTGTTCCATATGCATCAGGGAACATCCCAGGTATAAAGCATCAGGTAACATCCCAGGTATAATATATGCATCAGGTAACATCCCAGGTCATTTTCTAGAGAGTAATCAAAAGGGAATATTGCTACGCACAACGACTTTTAAATTCAGCAACTAGCAGATCAAAATAATTAAGTATTCCTAGGAATTTAAATTTAGCAACTACTGGTATTTTTTTGAAGAAACAGAAGCAGTGTACAAGCAATTTTAATTTTCTCGGTCATTCTTGCACAAGTTAATGTGAGTCTAGCTGCAAGTACTGCTATATTGCTATTACATGTTTCAAGTTTGAAAGTTGCTTGCAAATTCGAGTGTACGGCATCGACTCTAAGCAAACAAGATTAAGGGCAAATATCAATGCAGGAAAGCAATATTACTCCAAGCAGATTAAGTGCAAATACAAAACAGCAACCTACTGAAACAGAAAATAAGGCAAGCAAGCAAGCATGATTAGTACTGCAGCTACTCAAAGAAGGAATTGTTTCCTTGTGATGGTGTATTGGAGTAGCAGTACATGGAGTACATATATGTGTCATCATGCAATTTGTGTCATGCAAACTTTGTTAACTAAAATTTCAGCAAGAATTTAGAACTTGCTTCCTGGAGTAACTTAAACCACTTAAACTGAACATATTGGAATAGATAAATTATTGCTTGTGCTAGTAGTTTCACTAGAGTACTTCTAGCAAGGACTAAATTTGAAATGCTAGGAGTAGTTCTTACTCCTAGCATGGATTACAACAACAGGCTGCAGCAATGGTACAATCTGTTCCATGTTAGTACTTGTCATGCATCAAGATGTTTATAGGTATCAATTGCTGGAGTATATTGCTGTATAGGATGCAGTATGGGTGTTTGTTTATTGTGCCATAGCAACAAGGATATGATGCATTTATTTGTTTATTGTAGAATGCTGCAGCAAGGGAGTATAGTTCTGACAGCAAAAACGAAGTGTGTTTGTAAACAATATTGAACTAAATTGTAGAGCACATCTCATAAGTACGAGCATTTTTGCAAGTTGTTTAAGCGTGATTTTTTCGTCTAAGTTGCGGGTAGAGTATGAGCATTTTAATTTCTGAAGGGAAGTGTACTGCATACACAATTTAGGAAAGCATGACCTTCAAGTCCGATCCAAGCGTGAGAATTTTAGCCGTAGATTCCAAAAGCATGACACTCAGTCTACCGCATGTATCAGATTGAGTACGGGCACATAGAAACCATACTGAACTGGTGTATGTTAAGAAAAATCCGGACATAAGAGCATATGAGTAGATGGAAATTCTTTGGTATGGGGAAGAACACAAGGGATGGAGCCACAGAACGCACAAGGGATGGGATGGGGAAGAACACCCGGGCGTTGGGCTTGGAAGAGGGGGGCTGACCTGGGTTTGGCGTGGGCATGGGCGACGGCGGCGTGGGCGTGGGCGACGGCGGCGTGGGTGATGACGGCCGGCGTGGACGATGATGATGAGAGGGACGGCGCGCGGCGTGCTCCCGCTCCTCCTCCCCTGCTGCTCCCGCTCCTCCTGCTGCTTCTGCTCCCGCTCCTCCTCCTCCTGCTCGACAACGACGACGGTGTCGTGCGATTTGGAGACGACGGCGGCGTGTGGTTTGGGGATCGAGAGGGAAGTGTCGATCTGTGTTCTGCGCAAGAGAGAGAAAGAAGAAGTACGAGTGCGGTGGTTAGCAGAGTGGGGCCTTACCCCAGGCGCATAACGAGCGATATGCGCCTGCGCTATCCCTTACCCCAGGCGAATACACCTAAAATGGGCATGCGCTAAAGTTCTTAGAGTTTTGTTATGCGCGGGCCCACAGAGCATTACCCCAGGCGCATACCAACCCAAATGCGCCTGCGCTAGCAATTACCCTAGGCGAATAAAACCAAAATGCGCCTGCGATAAGAATTGATAGTTTTATTGCTATTAGAATAATTATAGCTATATAGTGTTATTGCTATCGAAATATATGATAGCCATAATTAAAATAATTATAGCTAGATAGTTTTATTGCTATTAAAACAATCTGGTACCGAGGTGATTATCATCTGAAATGGTAGTTGATTTCTAAAATGGTGTTCGATTTTCTAGCTAATGTATTTTGAACATGATTGATACATCACCAGTTTATTACTATCAAACATATCCCATTTCTGGCTTGCTTAGGAATGATTTAAAAAATTGTATATATCTCACTAGTTTGATGAAAATTTTTATGCAGCCTTTGATACCGAGGTGATTATCATCTGATGACACAGAAGTTGTCTGAATCAGATAGCTAGGATCATATGTTATTTGTTTTTATTGTGTTGTGTACACTATCTATCTCTCCCCATGACATAGCTCATTGTGATAAGAGCTCATCTCATACTATGTAAATGTTGAATTTCTTCGTGTAGATTTGGAAGGTAGAACGAAGAACATTTGGAATGTAGAATTTCTCCCCATGGCATACTATTGTATCATAGCAATTTGGAAGGTAGAACAAAGAATATTTTAGTCAACAAACAATATGGGAATACATCCTATAACTTGGTAGTTGATTTCTAAAATCATAAACAAAAATATAAAATGTGGTGGAAAATAGGAAAAATCCGATCACTTACCCCAGGCGCACATTACACCGTATGCGCCTGCGATACTGCTCTTATCCCAGGCACATTTTTTCATTGTGCGCCTGCGGTAAAGTTACCCCAGGCGCATTTTGGAGTTTATGCGCCTGTGGTAAGTTTCTGTGTTTGTTAGGGTGGGTAATGAGTAAGGCAACGAGATGTGAGAGCGCAAGTGATACATCGAGCATATATATCGTGGATAAATATATATAGATTGATTTAGCGAGATACCATACATGTATATTGATTTAGCGATTGGTATACTAGCCCGCTGCTACTTTGTTTCTCACTTCAAAAATGTACATACATATATCACGAGTATTTCCCTCTCTCAACCTTTCGTCACAATCTTACTCTTGCCTTTCTTGGTCGATGTTGAATACGTGACTGCCATACCGTGACTTCTTCTTGTGAATGGAATACATGCCCTAGGTAGTGTGGTCCTGCTTCTTCTTGTGGTGTATGGTGCATCGTCTTCACCGGGTTCTTCCATCATCGGATCTCCGACTAAGCCGTCGAAGTCCTTCTCATCGGCGACTCCATCCATTCCGATGAGGGCCCTTTTTCCTCTCCTTACGACAACACGACTAGGCTTTGCCTGGTCGGTTATGAAGAAGCATTGCTCCACGTGCTTAGCCAATACCCAGGGCTCATTTTGCACGGTGGGGTTCTTGGACTTGGGTTTGTTGGCTTCAGACATCGACATAGTGGTGAAATATTCGTCTTCTTTCGTGATATTTGTAGCCCATCTGACATGGAACATCGGCAGCTTTACCCCAACGTAGTCAAGCTCCCAGATTTCCTCGATCTTTCCGTAGTATCTTCTAATCTCTTCGCCCGTGTAAGATTCCATCGTTATAGACGAGTTTTGATACTCGCTACTTTTGTCTCTTTCCTCCGTGTAGAATGTGTACCCATTGATGTCGTATGCTTGATAAGTCATCAGATTGGGCGCGGGGCCATATGACAAGGCCAATACAATTTTATCTTTCTGACATGTCATTGGCGGGTGATCGGCATCAATCTGCTTCTTGAACCATGTCGCGAAAGAGGAGTTGTGTGCTCTAAATATCTCATCTTCCGTTATCGGCCTGCGAGCACTATTTTTTATCGCGGTTTTCTGCTCTTCTATCCAAGGGTCGACATCGTCGATGTGTTGTAACACTACTAGGTGGGCCCTATCAAAGTCGGCTCTCCGACCACAGGAGTCCGCGTCCATTACCCTTTTGCCAGTCACTAGTAGAAATAAGCCTATAGCCACCCAGCTACCGCTGGCGAACGGCCAAAGTGGTGCACCAGCGATACTTACTGCTGACCAACCAAAACTCCGTTCGCCAGTGGTAAGTGTCGTACCACTGGCGCAACGTTAGCCGTGTTCGCCAGCAGTACTAGCGACGAAGTAGGTAGGTACGTAATCAAAATACTGCTGGCCAAGAAGAATCTGCGTTCGCCGGCAATAAATATATTACCGCTCGGCCAACACTAGTTTTTTCTACTGCCGGAGCACTTCTCTCGCCTAACCCTATCCGCTCTCTGCCTTATCCTATCCTAACACGACATACACAGAGCAGGAATCATCTTCCCCCTGTGAGGTCCTCCACTCCAACCACACACGGCAAGAATCGAGTCCGCGCGCCCATCCTCTGCTCCACACATGCCAATCCTCTGCTACCCCCGGTCTGTCTACTCCACCGAGTCCTTGCGCGGCCGCGCCATATCCCGCGCCGTCCGGCTCTGGCTCCTCCGCCCCACGCGTCTCGCTCCCGTCCGCCGCTCTGCCTGTCGTGTGTGGCCTGCCACCGCCGGCTCCTCGTCGCGTTGGATGCGCCTCGCGGCCGCTCTGCCTGTCGTGTGCGGCCTGCCGCCGCCGGTTCCTCGTCGCGTGGGCTGCGCCTCGCGCTCGTCCGTGCAGCCCGGCTGCTGGCTACGCTTGTCTGTGTCGACCCGCCTGGCGTCTCCACTCCGTCTCCGGCCGCCTCCACTGTCCGACCGAGCTCCGGCACGCCTGCCTCTGCTCAGCGCCCTCGTCTGCCTCTGCCTCACAATCATGCGTCGTCGCTTTTGCCTCAATCTACCAGTTGATCTCTCTTCATTGATTCTCGTGATTCTGGACTGTGCAACCGGACAGCGACATGACTGAACCGTAGCAAATTTATGTGTGTGATCGATAATGAATTGCTCAATGCTGGCCGCGCAAGGACGCATGCAAGATTTCAGCCGCTGCGGAGAGGAAAGCTACCGATATTTTTTTTAATTCCTAAAATGTTACTGCTGGCGAACAAAAGGGGTGTTCGCCAGCGGTAGCTCGATATACCGCTGGCGAAGCAGGTGCGTCGCCAGCGCTAGCGGTTACCACTGGCGTGCTAGCGCTGGCGAACCGCCGTTCGCCAGCGGTAAACAAATTTTTTTCGTCACTAGTAGGCTTTCTCCTACTAGTGAGTGTTGTGGCCTACCCCCATGAAGCTGTCAAGGTGCTTGTTTGCGGGCAAACCAACAGCTGGCTTCTCATCGCCTAGAAAATTCTTGCAGAAAGAGATGCATTCTTCGGTGAGAAATCTCTGGACGATGCTTCCATCCGGGTGTGCCCTGTTACGAACGAATGATTTGATGATCCCGTTCATTCTTTCTAACGCCATCATGTTCTGCAAGAATGCCGGCCCATGATTGGTGATATCGTCCACGATATGGACCAAGAGATGTACCATAATATCAAAGAAGGCAGGTGGGAAGTACATCTCAAGATCGCATAGGATGGTGACGATCTCTTCCTGCAGCCTTCCGAGTTTCTTCACGCTTATCGACTTCCGACTGATGACGTCGAAAAAGTTACAGAGGCCAGTGAGCGTTTGACGGACGTGCGGTTCCATTATCCCTCTGATTGCAGCTGGAAGTATCTGCGTCATCATCACGTGACAGTCATGAGACTTCATCCCGCTGAAGATTTTTTTCTCCGCGTCTAGGTATCTGCTTATCAGCCCCGCGTAACCTAAGGGAAATTTCACTCCGAGGAGGCATGTGAATATTTGCGTGAGCTTGTCGGGGCTTAGAGTGAAGCAAGAGGGTTTCAGGCGGTGAGTTTGGTGTTGCTTATCCCTTTTCTGCTTGCGGTCGTCCATCTCCTCCACCTCATCCTTGTCCTCCTCCGTCTGTTCACGCGTAGAAGGCGGTAAGGGAAGCTCGCTCCTGATATTCAGGACCATCAGGTCGTATCTTGATTTTGGCCCGTCTTTGGTCCTATCTGGCATGTTGAATAGGGTGCCAAGAAAGCTCTCACACACATTCTTCGTGATATGCATGACATCAAGGCAGTGAGGCACTCCGAGGATTGACCAGTACCGCAAGTCCCAAAACACGGACCTCCTTTTCCATACCCCCAAGAGCGGTCCTTCTGGCGGAGGACACTTTTTCTCTCCTCTATTTCACTTCTCTCCTCGCTTCCGCTTCTGTACCTTTCCCGACGGAGGACACGTTTTCCAATTCTTCAATAGAGTATCGATCTCTTCTCCTCTTCTCTTGCGTGGAGGTAGATCGAGCTCATCTTTACCGTTGAACAGGTCTCCGCGCTTTCTGTGGTAGCCACATTCGATGCCTCATGTATACGGTTTTAAAAGATCCGGGATCCTTGTGTAGCTGTAGAAACGGGGTAAATTCCATGCACCTGACACAAGCCTTGTGTCCATGGCACACCTGACACTTAATATATCCGTATCCGAGATAGTCCTGCACCGTCGTGATCAGTGCGGCTCTCATACGAAAAGTTTCTTCTTTGAAGGCGTCCCATGTTTCCACACCTTCCTCCCACAACGTGTCTAGCTCCTCCTTCAATAGCTCGAGATACAGGTTGATATCGCTCCCTGGCTGGGTCGGCCCTTGAATCAACATACTCATGTGTATGTACTTCCTCTTCAGACACATCCACAGGGGAAGGTTGTACATCCATACAAACACGGGCCATATGCTATGTTTGCTGCTCTGGTTGCCAAACGGATTGAGACCGTCGGTGCTCGCACCAAGCCTGATGTTCCTTGGGTCGTTCCCGAATTCTTCATCGAATGCGTCTAATGCTTTCCACTAACGTGCATCCGAAGGGTGTGTTAGCACTGGTTTTTCAACACGTTCTGGATCGCTCAGCACCGCCTTATTTCTGTCCTCGTGCCAGCGCATGAGCTTTGCTTCCTTGGGGTCCATGAAGTACCGCTGCAGACGGGGAATGAGTGGAAAGTACCACACAACTTTCCTAGGAGCTTTCTTCGTCCCCCTCTTGTAACGATCAGCACCGCATACCGGACATTTGATCTGGTTTGCGTGCTCGTTACGATAAATTATGCAGTCACGGACGCAAGCGTGGTATTTTGTGTGCGGTAAATCGAGGGGGCACAAGTTTTCTTGGCCTCCTGTAGACTACTAGCACGTGTGTTCCCTTCAGGTAAGTTCGTCTTTAGGTATCGCAGAAGATCGTCCATGCTTGTGTCGGTCCATCCGTGTTTTGCCTTCATCTCTAGAAGATCCAGAGTTACTCTCAAGCGTGACTCCTCCACCCCGCGACTTGCGTCATACAACGGAGTTGCAGAGTCTATCTCTAGTTGCATGATCTTAGATTTACGGCTGGCGTCGGTCGACGTGTTCTTGAGAAGAAGATCTTGAACATGAGGGTCCCGCACGACTGAAGTTAGCGGAGTGTTCATGTCCTCGTCTTCATGTTGTTGATCACCATGACTCCCTTCTTCCTCATTATAGTCGTCTCCGTCGGCAGCCTCTTCGTCCTCTCCATTGCCATGTTCAGACTCCTCTTGATCATCTTCACATGTCGCCGCCCAATTGGTCTCGACGTGATCATCGTCTTCATCATCATCCATCCACTTAGTGTGGCCCTCCATGAAACTATACCTGAGCAGGTGCTTCTCCACATTACCAGAATCTGGTTTGAACAAAGACCCCAGTTTGCATTTCCGACACGGATACTCTATCTCGGTGCGGTTGTTTCGATGCATCTCGGCAGTCGCGCGTCGCACGTACCTATGCACCACGCTTGTCCTCATCGCAATGACCATTGCTACAAAATGCAAGAGAGAGAGGTTTCATTAACTAGATCCGGTTTTCACGGAAAATTTCGGCATGACCTTCCTACAAAAGGTGTAACGCGGAGCGCCAAAAATTTGCCGAAAAGGAAATGCATCAAAATTTCGGCAAAACATTGGCAACACATCCTCATGGCAACACAATAAAATGAAAAAGAGAACGAATTCTCATCCACCGACCAATCCCACGCACCTATTAAGATGACACACAATGCAAAATATATAGACGCGATGACGACGTCGAAGATCACCGGAGAGACGACCGATAAGAGAGTGATAGATCTAGAAGTAGCTAGTGGTGCATTTGTGGTGAGATTCAGTGTCCGGTTAGTAGATCTAGTTGAGATATTTGGAAGAGGGAAAGTGGGGTAGCATACTAACTAAAATATAACAAACATGATTGGTTAAATTAGCTAAAAATGGTGGAGGGGTGTGGGGGATTGAGCTAGGAGCACTAATGGGTCGAGTTTGGACTAGTGAGTGAGTGAGTGAGGTGGATAGGGGTGGTGGTGGGTGGCTGGCCGCACTTATTGAGGACAAATCTTACCCCAGGGGAATATGGCATGAAATGCGCCTGCGCTAAGGGGTGCTACCGCAGGCATTTCTTTGTCCTAGGCGAACAGAGATGTGGTGCGCCTGCGCTAAGGGGAGCTACCCCAGTCCACTTTTTACCCCAAGCGCTTCTGTCAAAATTCGCCTGGGGTATGTGTTATACCGCAGGCAAACATGTATGCTATTCGCCTGGGGTAAAGGAAGAGTGCCAGGGGGCGACAGTGGTGGCCCTGCCACACTTTACCCCAGGCGCTTCTGGATTTGGTTCGCCTGGGGTAACAGACTTACCCCAGGCGCAGAGTGCATCAGTTCGCCTGCGCTAAGTAGCCCAGGCGCATCGATTTGTGTGTTCTCCTGTGGTAGGATATGCTGCTATAAGCAAATCTCTAGTAGTGATGTTCACACTCTTCCTGGGCATCTTCACATGTCGCCGCCCCATTGGTCTCGACGTGATCATGGTCTTCATCATCATCCATCCACTTAGTGTGGCCCTCCATGAAACTATACCTGAGCAGGTGCTTCTCCACATTACCAGAATCTGATTTGAACAAGGACTCTAACTTGCATTTTCGACACGGACACGCTATCTCGATGCGGTTGTTTGAATGGATGTCGGCCGTCGCGTGTTGTACGTATATATGCACCACGCTTGTCCTTATCGCAATGACCATTGCTACAAAAGGCAATAGAGGTTTCATTAACTAGATCCGCTTTTCACGGAAAATTTTGGCATGACCTTTGCTACAAAAGGTGTAACGCGGAGCGCCAGAAATTTGGCGAAACGGAAATGAATCAACATTTAGACAAAACATGGGCAACTCATCCTCATGGCAACACAATAAAATGCAAAATAGATCGGGTTCTCCTCCACCAACCAATCTCAGCACCAATTAAGATGACACACAATGCAAAATATATAGACGCGATGACGACGTCAAAGATACCGGAGAGACGACCGATAAGAGAGTGATAGATCTAGATCAATTAGCTAGCGGTGCATTTGTGGTGAGATCTAGTTTTCGGTTAGTAGATCTAGTGGAGAGATTTGGAAGAGGGCAAGTGGGGTAGCGTACTAGCTAAAATATATCAAACATGATTGGTTAAATTGCCTAAAATGGTGGAGGGATGTGGGGGATTCAGCTTGGAGCACTAATGGGTCGAGTTTCGAGTAGGGAGTGAGCGAGTGTGGTGGATAGGGGTGGTTGTGGGTGGCTGGCCGGACTTATTGAGGAAAAAAGTTACCACAGGCGAACAGGTTTCCTTATGCGCCGGCGCTATGGGGTGCTACCCCAGGCTAGGGTTAGCACATGCGCTTTTGGTTTTATTCGCCAGCGCTAGGGATCTTTAGCGCACGAACTACTCAAGATTCGCCTGCGATAGAGGCACAGTGCCAGGGGGTGGTGGTGGGGTGCCCTGTCACTTTTTACCCTAGTCGCATTTGCTTCTGGTTCGCCAGCCCTAGTTAGCACAGGCGCATGTCCTCCTCAGTTCGCCTGGCATGCATGCTGCTATAAGCATTTCTCTAATGGTGATTGGTAATTCAGTTCATTACATGCCATGTGTTGTAAGTATGAGGCGTGTTGTTGATTGTTTTCAATGCCATGACTGGACTAATTAATATATTTATATAATGCGGATGAGCCATCCATGGATGTACGCCGATTGACGTTGTAAATAGTACACTCAAGGCATACGTTCTTTTTTCAATGTGGCCGAGGCAAACACATGGAATGGTTTTATGTGTTGTCCATGCCATGTCTGTCGGAATGAGAATGATTACTCTTCCTCAAAAACCCATCGATCGTCTGGGGCCGCCGCTCCATCATCCATCACCCCATTCTTTTGAACCGAACCAGCAGGAGCTCTGCTTATTATCATTGAAGAAGGGGGAAAACAGCCCATGTCAAATTACAACGCTCATGGCCTAAAAACGAAAAAGAAAGCCACAGAAACGGCAACAGGTGCCGCAACAGCACCCTAATTCGTGTGCTGTACACACTTGGCCAACATGAACAACCGGAGGTCATCCTTGACAAACCCAGCCACCAACCCAGCCGGTTTGCTCTCCAGCTCAAAGATGCGCCGTCCGCGCTCCTTCCAGACGTGCCAAATTACATAGACGGCCGCCGAGATGTCAGTTAACTGCTGCTTGGTCTTCTTGCCAGAACGGACCTGCTCCCACCAAGCCAGCAAGTTATCGTGATCCCTGACAGCGTTAAGAATGAGCTGGTCTGAAAAAACAGTCCTGTCCCAGACTTCCTTGGCGAAGGGGCACGAGATCGCCAGGTGAGAGACAGTCTCGAAACTGTTGTTACACAGACAGCATAGATCATCATGAGGCAGCCCTCTAGACCGCAACCTCTCCGCAGTCCAATTCCTGTTCTGGAGCGCGAGCCAGAAGAAGAACTGAACCTTTCCTTCGGCCTTAATCTTCCAGACCCTATCAAGCTCAGGTCTCGTCACCCTGCCATGAAACTGCACCGCGTATGCCGATCTAGCAGAGTACTTTCCGTCCGCGGCAAGCTTCCAAACAATCGAATCAGTCTCAGTCGATAATTGCACCTCCTGAATGGCAAGCCAGAGCCTCACAAACTCATCGAGATGGGCCTCAGACTCAATACGAACCAGCCCCCGCATCCATCGTCCATCCCTGATCGCCTCTCTGACAGTCAGCTTTTTCCGCCGGGCCAGTGCATAGCAGTGGGGGGCGATGCTTCTAGGAGCAGAGCCAAGGAGCCAGCGATCATCCCAGAAGGAAGCGATGCTGCCATCTCCAAGAGAGATGCTGGTGCAAGCGGAAAACAGAGCCTTGTCGGCACTACTACAAGGTGTCTCCGTTCCAACCCAAGGCCTGTCCCTTTCCTTCCAACGGTACCATTCCCATCGCAGACGGAGAGCACGGCTATGTGCCTCCATGTCTTTGATGCCTAGGCCACTGTATCTCGTTGGCGTACTGATTTTATTCCACCCCACCAAGCATTTTCCACCGTTAGCCTCATCATCCGGTGTCCACAGGAAGTTGCGACGGATCTTGTTAAATCGTTTGATCATCCATTTTTCTGCTGGGAACACTGTCAGGAAGTACGTCGCAGTAGCCGTGAGCACACTGTTAATGAGAGTCAGACGGCCTTTTCTATTCATCAACCTTCCCTTCCAGCCTTTCAATCTACCCATTCCCTTGTCAAAAAGAGGTTGGACCTCGATCTTCCTAGGCTTGCGGAAGCCAAGAGGCAGACCCAGGTACGAGCAGGGAAAGCAGCCAAGCGATCCTCCAAAATCGTGTAGCACATCAGCAAGATCAATCCCTTGACAGGCCACCGGAAAGGCCACACACTTCTCCAGACTTGTTCTCAACCCAGAGGCATCACCAAACAGTTGTAGAATGTGTTGCACAGCCGTGATGTCATCTCTCTTTGGGTTAACGAACAGTGCTGCGTCATCTGCATAGAAACTGGCTCGGAAACGTGCAGATCTGAGAGCCAACCCAGTGAGGACATGATCCTGTGTCGCTCTCTCGAACAGGCGCTGAAGCGGCTCCATCGCGAGGATGAAGAGCATAGGCGAAAGGGGGTCCCCCTGCCTGAGACCCCGCCGGTGCACAAATGGGACGCCGGGCCCTCCGTTCAGTAAGACCCGAGAGGAGGAAGAGGCCAAGATGATCGACACAATGTCCCTCCATCGCTGCCCAAAGCCCATCCTTTCCAACACCGTGATCAGAAAACCCCAGTCAAGCGAGTCAAAAGCCTTGGCAATATCTAGTTTCAGGAACAGTAAAGGGGTTTTTTTCCTGTGAGCGTCCTTGATCACATTTTTGACGTAGAGGAAGTTGTCTTGTATCGAACGGCCCTTGATGAAGGCGCTCTGGCTGGGCGAGATAAGCTTCTCGAGAGCAGGAGCCAGTCGGTTGGCGAGTAGCTTGCACAGAATTTTAGCTGCACTGTGCATAAGGCTGACTGGCCTGTAATCCCTCGCGTCGGCAGCATCAATCTTCTTAGGCAACAGGACAATCGTTGCGGTGTTCAGCAGCCTCCAGTGTTTTCCTTTCAGAGAGTGCATCTGGTTGACCACGTCGAGGAGATCAGAGTGGACAATGCTCCAGCAGGCCTTGAAGAAGCCACCGATGAACCCGTCCGGGCCGGGCGCCTTCTCGGCGTGCAAATCGTTCACGGCCACCGACAATTCCTCCAACGAGAATGGAACCTCCAGATGTGATAAATCCAGCGTTTGTAGTCCCAGCTCATCCCAATTCAGACTGGCAACAGGTGGCACTCGGGTGCCCAACAGGCTCTGAAAATGCGAATGGAGAATCTGAGCTTTCTTGTCATGGTCGAGAACGGGACCAGCAGGCCCAGCCAGCGACGGAATATGGTTCTTGCGTCTGCGCCCATTCGCTCTGAGGTGGAAAAAACGCGTGTTGGCATCTCCCTCCTTGATCCAGGTAACCCGCGAACGCTGACGCCAGCGTACTCTCTCGATGGCCGCAAAGCCAAGCAACTTGTGCTTCAAAAGCGAACGCAACTCCCTCTCCTCGTCCGAAAGAGCTCTCTCCTCCTGCGCAACATCAAGAGCGAAGATGATCTCGTCGGCGAGAGACGACATGAGCTTGGTCCACCTCACGAGACCTCTATTCCAAAGCTTCAGAGCCTTAGCAGTCCTGGACAGCTTGATATGCAGTCGCTTGATCGCATCGGAGCAGCCAACCGGCCGCGCCCAGGCAGACTGCACGACAGGCAGAAAATCATCCCGCAGTAGCCAGTGCGCCTCGAAGCGGAATCTAGCGCAATGCTTGCGCACCATCTTGGTCAGCTGAAGCGGGCAATGGTCAGACACATTGGAGGAGGCCGGCGTGAGCTGAAATTGTGGATGGGCAAGGTCCCAATCCTTCGAGACCAACACCCTGTCAATCCTTGTCATGGTAGCATTCTGCCGGCCGTTGGACCAAGTGAACTTTCTGCCCACCAGCGGGTAGTCGATGAGCTCCAGGTCCTCAATGACAGCCTTGAAGCGACCCATCATACGCAAATTCAGATTCGCGTTGCTCTTCTCTGCGGCACAGCTGATCAGATTAAAGTCCCCGAGCAACATCCAACTGTCCAGAACAGAGTTCTTGATCTGCCTAAGCTCATCCAAAAACTCGAGCTTGAGGGCGTCCTCTTGCGGCCCGTACACGCCTGTGATTGACCAGGAAGAGTTATCTGCACGGTGCAGCAGCGTTCCAGACACCGAGAAGCGAGTGGCCAACGGCAGCGCGAGGTCAGAGATAATGAAATCTTCAGTACAGGCAATGAGGATGCCTCCACGAGTCCCCTCCGCTGGCCGCCAGATGAAGTTGTCCCCGAACCGTGGCCCAAGCATCTCAATCACGAGGCCTCGGTTAAGCATCTCAATTTTTGTCTCTTGCAGGCAAACGACATTGCAAGGTTTATCGGAGAAGAAAATCTGCAGCGCCTGTCGCTTGGCCGGGCTGTTGGCACCACGAACATTCCACACAAGCACGGACAACTCCACAGAGGAACTAGAGCACACAGCAACAGGGGAGGGGGGAGAAGGAGAACACAGTAGCGGGAAGGAGCGATACATGGGGGAAACCAAAGGACGACACTCGGCGTCAATAGCCCGCGGCTCAGGCCGAGGCACGCACTCCTCCAGCCTCGCGCCCTCCAGCAGCACCCTCCTGAACAAGCGCAGTGACGGCGGCGATGTACGCCGGCGGCAGCGGCTTCGAACAGAGCTTCAGCAGCTTCCCCAGATCCGCAGGTGGTGGCGCATCCTCGTCAAGCACCAGCCCCCCCTTCTTCAGCAGCACGAGGTGGGCCTTCTCCAGCGCCGAGAGGCCAGCGGAAGGCTTGGCCGCCAGGCGGTTGCTCCTCTTCCCCATCACCCCGTTCACAGCGCCACACCACGTAACCGCAACGAACCCCACACACAACGAGAGTTAAGAAATTTCAAGGCGGCGCCTCCACGAAGGTGACGACGTCAGCGTCGCTGCCTCCTGCTCCAATGGAACTTAGATTTTCATCCGGGGAGACTTAAGACACTCGTGCAAGTAGAAGATCACGCTCACGAACGTCGCATTCAAGAAGGAGAACGACACCCTCGGGTGCCCCCGCCGGCACTAAGTGCGAGGTTTTCACCTAGAGTGCGACCTCGTCTGCCCCCAATCCTATTGACAACAACCACGCCATGTCTGACACTACCGAGGGCGCTGCCCCGACTTTCCTTGCTGCCAAGATGATAGAGGAACCTCAGAGCAGCCTCCCGCACAGGGCCGCAACTGAACTACCGTACCAAAGGGCTGCGGCCCAGTCAGAGCAACCACCAACATGGCCAAGCAAGCGGCGGCCTAACGCCACCACACCCTGGAGCCGAAGAGATTGACGCCGAGGAAACTCCCGTAGGCCAGCCGTGATCTGGGATTCCCTGCCAGCTGGATCTCAACCGTGGGAGGCCATGGTTGTGACCCACCTAGCCAGAAACGGCGACCTAGTCACTGGATCCGCCGACTACCTCCGTTTTGTACACAGAGGCAGCTATGCCTGGCGGCGGCAAGGGGAATAGAGGAGGGGGCGAGGGGAGGTGGGGGTGTGTTCTATGTAAGCAAAAGAGATGGAGAGCAGCTTATAAGGGAGTCATTCCACTGTCTTCTAGTTGGTAGGACATACATGGGAGCACTTCGTAAACTAGTGTGTGTGCTCCTTTGCTTCTTTCCAAAAACATCAAGATAACAAAGGGAAACAATTACCACCAGCATTGAACCCAACTTCTCACACTCGTAGTATTTTAGCACCGTCGGTAGTAATATCGTCAAACCGACCAGTTTCACGTCCGCAAGGTTGTGTCCAACGAAATCCCTACCATGGCCATCTCGTCCCCGGACGAACCACGAGTCTCTCAAGGCCACGGACCCGTCGCCACCACCGCGTTTAGCCTCCTCCGACGATGCCTCGAGTATCTCAAACGCCTCCAAAACCGTGCCGGCACCTCTCTGCGGCAGCGACTCCACGAGAGCCGAGGTATGTCCACCTCTATGCCCACCTCGGTGGGGCGCACTTAACGAAATGTTTGTCCACTTTTTGCATTTCCCGTACTCCCTGTTTGGATGTAGGAAAAATGGGTCGAAATTGCCCATATGGAATTGCTATCCCGATCTTCCTTGTTTGGACTGCTATATGTATTGGATCGTGGAAACGCTCTCCCATTCCGTGCGAGGCCCCCGCACACGTCCGCTCCTCTCTCACCTATTCCGAGGTCAGCACCTTGGAATCGCTCGGAAAATTCCCGTCCTCCCCGCACGTACCGCTTCGTCCTTGCTCGCTCGAGAAACAGAGGCATCAACGTCTCTCGTCCTCGCTCCCCGATCTGAAAACGACAGCGGCGCACCGGTCAGTTCTCCGGCTGTCCTCTCCCTCGTGTTTTCCTCACCGCCCCCTCCTCTTCATCTCCTGACTCTCCTCTCCGGCTCACATCCCCGGCATCCTCTCCCTCTCCCTGCCCTCCCTGCTCGAACCCTAGATCAATGGGATTGGGATTGGGGCCGCCGGTCTTTCCGCAGTCCACCTCAAGTCATGGAGGTGGATAGAGGTGTAGGACGGCGGGAGTGGCGTATTGGTCTTGTCCAATTCGGCCCCAAGTATGCTCTGCCACAACTCTTCTCTACCCCGGATAATGCCTGGTTTACATTTTCTCCTCCGATGCACTACACTGAACCCGAATTTGTGCTGCCTAAACAAGTGTTTTACGTTGAATTGTCCAGGTTTCCAGGATAATTTAAGTTTAATTCCATGTTGTGTTGTTGCCACTTGCGGCCTAAACCAGTGTTTTATTTTCCAAACTTAAAGACATGTCGAATTCCATGTGTTTACAACTTTACATCCAAATTCAGTGCTAGCTTTTGATTTGAACCTAAAAATACCAAGCACAAGCACACGACGGAGAATTGGAATTAGAGTGGGTATAGTATGGGCTTAGAACCAAACGTACTCTTACAACTCAAAAAGAGAGCAACCAAAACTCAACGTAACTAGCTCGAGGAATACATTCTCTCCATGTCAGTTCCCAGCAGAATCTTATATAATTAATCTTGACATTTTCTTTGCTCCCATCAGCACGTGTTGTAGCATCACCTTCTCGGACATGCATCACCTTCGGACATATATGTGGTTCGTTCTCGATCGGTCTTTTTTACCACGAGTAATTCAAGGAAACGTGTTGACTACAAATGTATATACAGGTATATAGTCTATGCAAATTCATTAAACTAACACTTAAAGTTTTACAAGAATGTTATCATATTCATTCAGACAGACTGCGCTTGCAAGCCGGTCAATAACAACAAGGTTGATAAAATTAAACACAGGAGTACAACAATCTCGTGCACGCACTGCTCCTTCAAATAAAGAAAGCGCATGCGCTCTACGGATTACAGAAACACGCACACACACACACACGATGTAATGCATACATACATCTACACTCGCTCACCACACGCATACATACATACATTACATATTTTCATAGCTTCGTCGTCCATCACGAAACGAAGCAAGCTCAGACCCTGGTGGCGGCGGCGCCGGTGCCGACGCCCTTGCTATGGTGGTCGGCGTACCCGTGATGCTGATCTGCGCCATACCCACCAGCACCAGCAGCGCCAAACAGACCGGCGTGCAGCATCATGACGTAGAGGAGCTGCGTGAAGGTGAGGATGATGACGAAGGCCTCGAGCACCCTGAGCCGCCACCCGCGGTACCCGCCGAGGTGGATCTCCTTGCAGGCCAACCCGAACGCCAGCGCGGTGATGGCCCACGCCACCAGTGCGGACGACGCCGTCGTCGCGAGGCTGTCGCCGCGCCAGGTGCGCACGTTGTGCACGCCGGCAAGCTTGGAGGCGGCGCCGACGACGCCGGCCAAGATGGCGAAGACGAGGAAGTAGAATGTGGCGCCGTTGGCGGCGATGCCGGGGCGCGTGGAGGCGGTGCCGTTGATGAAGTGGTTCAGGTTCCAGCTCGCGAAGCCGATGACGATGATGTACATGATGAGGTTCAGCACCAGCAGCGGCGCCACCATGTTCCGGCCAACTGCCGCCATTGTCGACAGATGATCGAGCTGCGCGTCCCAACTGGAATTGGGCGATTTGAGTGCAAGAATCTAATCGGAATGATAGCAACACGGAGATGAGTGTGGATTGATGACTGATGAAGTGGCTGCTGGCTTGTAGTGGGATAAATAGGGAGCGAGGAAGGGGACACGTGTGATGCGAGGCCTACAGGTGAGGACACGTGCATGAGCATGCACGGGCTTTACACGTACTACCAAGCTGGCTGCTTCCAGTAGCCGTTGGCACCGTACGGATGCTTCCAGCAGTTTCCCTAGCGTGGCGTGCTCTCACCGCGAAATGGCCTTTGCTACTACACGGTCGAATCAGCTCAAGCTTCGCTTCAGCTTCACTCTGAAGTTCACGCTAAGCTACTAGTACCTGTCTACCACCGTTCCACCTTTGGTTTAAGCCTTGTATCATTCTCTAAAATATAGAAGTTCTTGTATTTTTGTGAACGGGGGGTTAAGTGCCCATGCTTTCCACTATAGTACATTTCTGATAGTGTGAATAAGGTGAGTGTCTGGAGTGGAGATTTCTGACTCCAGTGATCACTATATTTTTAAAAATTCAAAAATCATATTGCAAGTTTTAAAAATGTGAAAAAATCCTAGATGTTTTTAATGATATGTCCCATAAAAGATGCAAAGTTTTAATCTAATAAAAAAAATGAATAACATACATATTTGTGTCCACATTTTTAAATCTCCAGGATATATAAGATTTTAGCATTTCTTTTTGTAGCACGTACACAATACAAAAGGTTTGGTGGTACGATTTCGCATACTTAAAGATACATCGTTTACTGCATCGAGATATTTTTATAACTACTAAATACATTTTAAACATTTTTTGAAACAACAGGAGCAACGGAACTCAGAGATCCAACGTAATTTTTCGGAGTATCTATTATTTTAATCTTGAAAATGGTTCCTCTAAGACAACCCTCTAATACTCACATATAGTCTTACAAAGATATCCTCTATCCCTCGAGTGTCCAGGATTTCTTTGGTTTCTACGAAAAGAATGGAAACATAGGTTGAATGTATTAGCAATTCAGCATATGATTTAATCCGAATAGCATCAAGTAAATTATGACAGTAGCAATTAAATAGATCCAATCTACGGCAAAAACTAGACACATGAATTGCAACAATATCTAGAGAAAAATACATACGGTGCAGCGTCAGCAGCACCGGCTGTGGTGTTGTTATCTAAGTTGTCGCCCATGTCGCCGATGAAGAGGTTGACGAGATCCGCGAAGTAGTCGTCGTCAGCAGTCGAGCGAGTGTTCTCCCCAAAAATTTGATCGCCCCTCTCCCGTACATGATCACAAGAGGCGGGGTTCCGAAGGCTTGCTGTCCCTTCCCGCGATGCACGCCGGAAGGACATATGGAGAAGACTTGGTTGGCGGCGCAGTGGCTTGAAACGGTGCGAAACCATAAGACGAAGTGGCGGCCAAGGTTGGCATATGCCTGTATTTATACCGCAGGCCACGATGCAAAGGAAACGCTCTCAGCTCGGCTCATTCCCGCAACCCGCGGCGCGCCGCGTCATGACGTGACGGGCGGCGGATGAGGAATGCACATGTGGCACACCTCTCCTTTTGTCTCACCAACTCTTACACGAGTTTGGATTTCTCATATAAGGTGGTGCCACTATCTCCCAACTATTCATGTGGGACTAAACTAGTTTCACTCTCTCCACTTGAACTATTCATGAATGGGTCTTGACAATTTCAGAATTTAGTTGGGCTTAGTAGCGCTTTGGGGCTGAGCCCAATATAAATCCAACAATCCCCCACAAAGTGTCATTGGCACATCTCATGATCTCAGTTCCAAAATATTGTTTATATACCGATGATTAGTGGAGACTGTTAAATTGAACTTCCACTTAGAATATTATGCTACACTAGTTCACAATTTGGACATTTGACTACACCTTGAACTACAAGTTTGTTGTCACACGAGTTTCACACAACGTCTACACCATACTAGGTTGCCGCAAGGCCTTTCCACGGTTGGGGCGTACACATCATACACTGAATGCCTTTCATGAGTTTATTAAAGAGCATATGATTCTCATAAACTGCGATGTTTAACAGTCGGACCCATATAGGTGAGTTTCTCAGGAGATGTTATACAGGACACATATCTGCTTATATAAATAAGCTATTTGGAATACATTAAGACAAATATTAAACTACCATACATATTAGGAGAGTATTGCATCTTCACGGAGTGGGATAAAATTAAGGATACTCTCCTCTCAGCTGACTGATACGAACGTTCGTAAATCCCAAGTGGAAGGTTGTGAAGAATGCAGCGGCAAGTTTTCTCTCAGAAAAGATACCAAGGTTGAATCGACCAGCAGGAGGACAAGCAATCTCTTAAGGTTGATGCAGCTGAGGTGGCAGGACGCACTATCAGTTCAGCAGCAACGTGGAATCTATACAACACAATCAAATCACTTTGCCCCAATGTAGCAGTGAGGTTTTCAATCTTACGGGTTTTCCTGAACACAAAGAGGTTCAACGTATGGTGTGGAAAACAGTAGAAAAATAGTATGAAAGCAGTAGCAGCAGTATAAAAGCACTGTGAAACTAGTAGGTGTTTTATCAGTATGAGGAAAATGCACCGGGGTCCACAGTTCACTAGTGGAGTCTCTCCGTGAAAGATAAATAACATGTGTGGTAAACAAATTACAGCTGGACAATTGGCAGAAATGAAGGTTGCACCGTAGTGCATATGCAAGACATAAAGATTACTATGTGATTCATGCGGGCATTACAACAAAATACATAGACTGTCATCCAACTGCATCTATGTCTAATAATTCATCCTTCGAATATCATCCGAACAAATTTTGGGTATTAAGTTGCTAGCACCAGATTATCGCAGTAAGCAAAGTGTGTAATGTAAACTAGGAAACACCATTGTTTTCTCCCTAATGGCAGCAGCACATCCTCCATCCGTCACGTTTGTGTCACTCGAGCATAGATGCAAAGGAGGCATGAACCCACTATCGAGCATAAATACTCCCTGTTGGAGTTACTAGCATCTACTTGGCCAGAGCATCTACTAATAATGGAGAACATGCAAGATCATAAATAACATATGCATGAAGATAACATGATAGATTGATAATCAGAAGACACAGTATTCAACATTCATCAGATCCCAGCAAACACAACATGTAACATTACATAAAGATGATCTCGATCATGTGAGGCAGCTCACGAGATCTAAACATGAGGTAAAAAGTAGAGAGAACAACCATCTAGATACTTATGGACTCGTAGTCTAGGGATGAACTACTCACGCATCACTTCGGAGGAAGGCATGGTGGTTTAGACCCCTCCGGTGATGAATTCCCCTCCCGGCAGGGTGCCGGGGAGAGCTCCAGAAACCTCCCGATCTCGGGATGATGATGACGGCGCCTCGGGTGTTTGTGGGACTAAGTGGTATATCTTTAGGTTTTACCTCTCGGGGGGTATAAATAGGCGAAAGGGAAAGGCGGTGGAGGCCGAGGGGGGCCACACCACCCCATGGAGTGGCTAGGGGGCCGCCCTATGGTGTGGGCCCCCGGTGGCCCCCCTCCGGGTCTCTTCGAGACTCCGTGGAACCTTCGGGAATTCTAAAACTTCCGGGATTTGAATTTTCCAATTCCGAGAATATTTCCAGAACAACTTTTCTGAAACTAAAAACAACAGAAAACAGGGAACTAGCTCTATGGCATCTTGTCAATATGTTAGTCCGAAAAATCGATAAAATTTACATTAAGTGTATAGAAAATATGTGGGAAACAATAAAAAAAACATGCATGGAACATCATAAATTAAGGATACGTTTATGACGTATCACTGACCAATAGCTTGTCTCCCACTTCTACTTCACGGGATCTCCGATCATATAGATTAGGTTACCACCGTGGACAGCTCATACCGTGGGGCTGAAACCCATATCCCTCGATGAATTATTTATAACATTACGTGATAAAGCCTCCGTGAAGAGATTTGACAAGTTTATAGATGTTTGGATATGATCCAACGCAATAACTCTAGAATTTTTCAATATTATGACAGATTTCAATCTCCTCTTCACATGTCTTGATGACTTCATATTATCCTTATAACTGTTCACCTTGATGATCACAGTTTGATTACCATAGTTCATTAGGATTACGGGTACTAGTTTTTCAACCGCATGCAAGTCACATCAAAAGCTCACGAAGCCACTCTGCTTCAACAGTGGTTGTGTCTAATGATGCAAGGTCAGCTTCCATAGTTGACCTCGTTAAGATGGTCTGCTTGCGAGACTTCAAGGAAACAACGCCACCATCAAGTGTAAATATATATCCACTAGTGGCCTTAATCTCATCAGTATCAGATATCCAATTTAAATCACTCTAACCTTCCAGAACCCTTGGGTTTCGGGTATAGTGATTTCCATAACTCGCAGTGCCTTTTAAATAGCGCACAATTATTTTAAGAGCACGCCAATGACCATCTCCTAGATTTGAAAACAAACGGGCTGAATTTTCTCACAACAAAAGAGATGTCGGGCCTTGTGGCACTCAAAAATAAATAAGCGAGCCTATAATCTGACAATACCTCAGCTGATCTCTAGCAATCCGTCGATTCTTTCGAAACAACAGACTAGGATTATATGGAGTTGGAGAAGGATTGTAGTCAGTATTCGAAGCGACTTGTAACACCTGGGGTGTTACCTGTTTGATTTGGTTGCATCATTTGCATCACATTGCATTGCACCATGTTTGCATCACAACTGGAAATTAAAACAATTTAAACTTCCACCCCTTGCTCAAAACTTCCAATTTCAAACTTGCAACCAAAACCCCTCCATTGTTTTTCAATGATTGAATTTGTTTTAATCAATTGCCTGTTAATCAAAATTTCTTCCCTTTTGTTAAAAACCCTAATGGCAATTTCCAAGCATTCAAATCCAATCAATCTTATTTATCATATTTCACTATGGGTTTAACAATTAAAATTTGGCAAACAAATTAAATTCAATACTGTTTGCATAATTGCTTGAGTTTATTAAATAAAATTGTGCTTTCCAAATTTTTTCCAAATCAAACTAATAGTTGAAAATCCAACTAACCCTTTAAACTCAAACTAATAAGTCCAATTTTGAAATCAAACCTACCTTACTTTTAATCACTGTTTTGCAACTAATAACACTTAATTATAAAATAAAACAACCCCCCCCCCCTATTTCTTTCCATCTCTCTTTCCCTTCTATTTCCTTTACAAAAAAAAATGTTCCTGAGGAAAAAAAAAATAGAAGAGAGGGGTGAGCTGAGAGGCAGGCCAAGCCCACCTACAACCAGCCCACCCCTAAGCCCAGCAGCCCACGACCACTGTCTTCTTCGTACGGACGCGAGGGGGAGAGGTCGCTGTCACCGAGCGCCTCCCCCCATGTGCCCTGCTCCCCTCCCCTATATCTTCCCCTCGAGCGCCCCTCCAACCCTAGCCTTTCTTCCTTGCCGCCGCCACCCTCTCTCCCTCCTCATCTACTGCCCCTGCTCCTCTGTATCCCTCCACCATCACCGGTACTGCATGGTTGCTGTTGGACTCGGCGGGCTCGCCACGGCCATCTCGAGGGTTCCCTGTCTAGGGGAATGGAACCCCCACCCCTTCATCGCCAAGATCCCCGAAGGCACCTTGGCCAGGTAACCACCCGAAGCTCCCCGTTCATCCTCTGTCGTCGTCATCCTACAGCTTCAGGCTGTGCAGTCGTCAGGGAAAACACAACTCACGCAGAGGACGTGCCTGCCTCATCTGGCCGTGGTGCAGCACCGATCGGGTAGCCTCCTGGTGGGTACCGTCTGGTGCTCCACCCAGCAGAGCCCCGGATCGACTTCTGCCAGGATACGACCCCATCCTTTTTATCGATCGTGTACCTGCGAGTTCTGAAGCTGTGCGTCTTTTTTTTTGTTTAGTTACCGTGATCCGTCTGCCTCATATCCGTCCAGGTTCGTAATCAGACACCAACTCGAGGCGTAGTCCATTGGTTCCTGTTCTGTTCAGCTCCTGGGAGACCGGAGATCAAGTCCCCTTCGAGGCAATTAGCCTCCTTTTTTCGTTTTGCTTCTGAATCCGCGGGCTTGGGTGTTCTGAACTTGTTCAGTTAACATCGCAGCCCTTCTGAACCTCAAACCCCCCCGTACCCCTTACGTTTCACCAAACAAAGCTTAGCCGCACTGGTTAGCAGAGCCAAACGCACATCACAGGGGGAGGGGTTCGACTCCCCCCTCTCCCAATTAAACCAAACATTTTTGTTTCCTTTTTGTTTGGTCACAGAACTTTCACAAAATCACCAATAGGCCCTTACAATTTATTTTAGCCCCTGGAAAATATTTTTCTAAGTCCCTAGTTACAAAAAATGGCAGATTTGCGTCAAATGTTCTAAAATGCATAAGAAATTCATCCCAACTCCAATTTTAACTTTTTAAATATGTTTTCTGTCCCAAATTGAATGTTCTATCCAAATATAAAGTTTGTTTACTGTTTTGAATATTTAAAATTGGTGAAACATTTGAAAACTTGTCAAATTCACTTAAATTTGCAAAATTCATAACTTGTTCCTAAAAATTCCAAATTCAACAAACCAAATATGTTTTCCAAACAACTTTTCATGTACTTTCCAAATATAAATTTTGTTTGCTGTTTTGAATAATTTAAATTGCTTAAAACAACTGTTTCTTGTTTATTGCATTCAAAATTGCCAAAATAATAACTTGCTCATTTTAAATCCAATTTCCACAAATGAAATATGTTTTCCATGCAAAATTAAACCACCTTTCCAAATATAAATTTGTTTCATGTTTTGAATAATTAAAATTGGTTAAATGATTTAAACCTTGTTTAAATCATTTAATATTGCTAAATTCATAACTTAATCAAATCAAATTCTTTTGGGACATATAAAATATGTTTTCAAACCATCAAAGTGTGAACTTTTCAAATGTGAATTTGAATTTGTGCTTTGAACAAATAAAATTCAAATAATAATCACACTTGTTTTAAATTCATTTAAAACTTGTTTAATATTGTTTAAGTCATAATAAATTCATCCTAATTCAAATTTCAACATTTGAAACATGTAATCCAACTAAAATTTGATGTTCTTTTCAAATATAAATATTGTTAATTGTTTTGAACACTTTAACTTGATGAAAACAACAATTGCTTGTGTGACATGTTTAAGTAACCAAACTTTCCACACTTAACCAATAATTTCCAAACTGGTTAAACCTTATTTCCAACTGGTTCTATTGTTGTTATTTTGTTGCTTTCCTCATCCATGCATCATGCTAATCCACCTTCACCTGTTGATTAGTTGGAAAACAATTGTTTCAACCATAATTCATGGGCTTTTCATATGCAACTCAAATTGCATATGGGTCCATTTAAATTTGTTTATCTTGTCAACTAGTTTACCTTGATGCATCTTTAAACTTGTCATGCATCCATATCTAGATCATGCTGGATCTTTTGCCGTAGTAGTAATTGTTGCCTCCGGTGTTTGTTCGAGGTTCGTTGCTTCTTCCCGAATAGGACGTTGAGATGATGTGAGCAACGACAAGTTCTGCTACCTTGCGGGATCTCAGGCAAGTATACTCACTTGCTGCCAAATGGCTGCCTTTCATCACTTGTTACCGATACTTTCCGTTGTTCTTTTCTGCTAGCCTTAGCAGTAGTTGTTTCTGCTACGAACCTATCACATGAATCCTTTAAACCTGATAATGCCTCATCTCCCTTCCTACAACCCATTGTTTGAGCCAGTGTCTTACTAGCATGCTTAGGTGGTTTTGCTCGAGTCTGTTACCCGTTACTTTCTGTTACTACTCTATTATGTTCTGGGGGCTCAATGTTAATCAATCAATCAATCATGCTACTGTTATTGTTTAATAATAAATTTGATGATAAGGCACCGGCAGGAGGCCCTTTGTGGTTTTGAGGCCTGCTAGTGTCGACCCTAATAGGAAAAGGGTCTTGTCTACTGATCCATGATGAGCGCACTACCCGCATGTGGGAAGCGAGTATGGGCGCCCCCCTCAACTGACTCGATTCGCATCTCGTCCAAATCGCCGTACTAGTTCGGGTGTTCCATTTGCTGCATCATATGCAGGTACGAACCCTTGGCGCCAGGGTGGAACTTTTGTAGTCGGCATTTAGGTCGGCGTGGTCTTCCAGTGCTATGAGGGTCCTCCTTTTCTTCGGGGGGCTCGATTAGCCGCGCACGCACAGCACGCGGTGCTTTGGGCTTGATGCGAAGAAGGGTTGGTTGTGTAGAGTACCTCGCTTGGTGGGTTAGCTCCCCATCTGGCGGGTTATTCTTGCGTGTACGGCTAAATTGGTGCAACCCTGCAGGGATAATCTTCTCGAGAAGCCGTGTTTTCCGCGGTTATGGATTACTTGGTGAAAGTACTGGCTAACAAGTACTCAGGACAACTTAAACCTAATGATTAACAACCTTTCACCCAATGATTAACAACTTGACTAGTAATAGGCTTATTGACACAATAATCTAAACCATCATTAATCCAACTGTGTGAGTTATCCTCGGATTGCTTCTTCGGATAAGGGGCGAGATCCAGGATGGGTTTGTTTGAAGTTATCTTTCAGTTGGTTACTATTACTCGATCTTATCTTCTTTCTGTTAGCCGGAAGTGGTAGATTCTCTCTGTAATTGGTTAGTGCAGCCTGCTGTCGCTTATTTGCAATAACCTCTTCCTTTCCGTTGATCCTAAAGTATTTGTATCTTGTGATGACTGGCTACGCCGGTATCTTGTGAGTATGGGTTTTATCCCCCTTGCCAGTACTTAACCGTACTGACCCACGAATCTCTTTCGTGGCTGCATATTCAACATTGCAGTCAACAGGTTTGAAGTCTGACGGCGTTAGCTTGGGAATCCCTCCGGCTTGGCCTGGGCAGGGATTGGACGCTCTCGGTTATCTTCAGGACTCTTAGTCCAATTTGGATCTTGTCCGTAGCCGGACGCTATGTTGTTTCTTCCGCTGTTATTTGGATCTTTGTAATGTATCAGTTGTATCCCTGGCTCGTCTGAGTCATCTTGTACCTATCTGTTTCTGTTGTAAATGTGGAATATTCGTGAACTATTGTAATGATTATCACAAGTGGCAACCTGGAATCGGTTATTATGTGGATTTTGGCGGGAAAGCTGAAATCTGCATAGTGCCCGATCTCGGGGCGTCACAAATGGTATCAGAGCCTTGGTTCCGATTCCCGAGATTGTTTCGATACGAATGGTTATCGAAGCAACGGGTCCGCAAAGTCTGTAGGATAACCTCGCTAACGGTCGTTGTTTCTAGAGTGTCGAAAACTATTTCTGCTAAACTATTTTGGAAAACCTCTCAATAGGATTCTTGTTTTTCTCCTTATCCCTATTCTATTTCCCCTCCCATCTCATTTGTTTTGGATTCTCCCCCTTGTCTATCTTTCAAAGTGTTAGGATCCTACGTGGGTGGACGATTTCTGAGCCTTTAACCTAATAGTTTCGATCCTCGGAAGATTTCTGGTGGAAGAACATCGTCGTCACTCCGAGCAAGAATCTCTTGTTAGTGGTGTCGAGAAGCCCTTGTTAGTGGTGTCGAGGAGATCAACTGGAAACACGAAGAATCGATAGTCGAACTTCTTTCCCCTCCCGGGTTAGCAGGTGGATTGCGAGGGCGCAATCCCTTGTTAGTGGTGTCGTCTGTAACACCTGGGGTGTTACCTGTTTGATTTGGTTGCATCATTTGCATCACATTGCATTGCACCATGTTTGCATCACAACTGGAAATTTCAAAACAATTTAAACTTCCACCCCTTGCTCAAAACTTCCAATTTCAAACTTGCAACCAAAACCCCTCCATTGTTTTTCAATGATTGAATTTGTTTTAATCAATTGCCTGTTAATCAAAATTTCTTCCCTTTTGTTAAAAACCCTAATGGCAATTTCCAAGCATTCAAATCCAATCAATCTTATTTATCATATTTCACTATGGGTTTAACAATTAAAATTTGGCAAACAAATTAAATTCAATACTGTTTGCATAATTGCTTGAGTTTATTAAATAAAATTGTGCTTTCCAAATTTTTTCCAAATCAAACTAATAGTTGAAAATCCAACTAACCCTTTAAACTCAAACTAATAAGTCCAATTTTGAAATCAAACCTACCTTACTTTTAATCACTGTTTTGCAACTAATAACACTTAATTATAAAATAAAAAAACCCCCCCCTATTTCTTTCCATCTCTCTTTCCCTTCTATTTCCTTTACAAAAAAAAATGTTCCTGAGGAAAAAAAAATAGAAGAGAGGGGTGAGCTGAGAGGCAGGCCAAGCCCACCTACAACCAGCCCACCCCTAAGCCCAGCAGCCCACGACCACTGTCTTCTTCGTACGGACGCGAGGGGGAGAGGTCGCTGTCACCGAGCGCCTCCCCCCATGTGCCCTGCTCCCCTCCCCTATATCTTCCCCTCGAGCGCCCCTCCAACCCTAGCCTTTCTTCCTTGCCGCCGCCACCCTCTCTCCCTCCTCATCTACTGCCCCTGCTCCTCTGTATCCCTCCACCATCACCGGTACTGCATGGTTGCTGTTGGACTCGGCGGGCTCGCCACGGCCATCTCGAGGGTTCCCTGTCTAGGGGAATGGAACCCCCACCCCTTCATCGCCAAGATCCCCGAAGGCACCTTGGCCAGGTAACCACCCGAAGCTCCCCGTTCATCCTCTGTCGTCGTCATCCTACAACTTCAGGTTGTGCAGTCGTCAGGGAAAACACAACTCACGCAGAGGACGTGCCTGCCTCATCTGGCCGTGGTGCAGCACCGATCGGGTAGCCTCCTGGTGGGTACCGTCTGGTGCTCCACCCAGCAGAGCCCCGGATCGACTTCTGCCAGGATACGACCCCATCCTTTTTATCGATCGTGTACTTGCGAGTTCTGAAGCTGTGCGTCTTTTTTTTTGTTTAGTTACCGTGATCCGTCTGCCTCATATCCGTCCAGGTTCGTAATCAGACACCAACTCGAGGCGTAGTCCATTGGTTCCTGTTCTGTTCAGCTCCTGGGAGACCGGAGATCAAGTCCCCATTCGAGGCAATTAGCCTCCTTTTTTCGTTTTGCTTCTGAATCCGCGGGCTTGGGTGTTCTGAACTTGTTCAGTTAACATCGCAGCCCTTCTGAACCTCAAACCCCCCCGTACCCCTTACGTTTCACCAAACAAAGCTTAGTCGCACTGGTTAGCAGAGCCAAACGCACAGCACAGGGGGAGGGGTTCGACTCCCCCCTCTCCCAATTAAACCAAACATTTTTGTTTCCTTTTTGTTTGGTCACAGAACTTTCACAAAATCACCAATAGGCCCTTACAATTTATTTAGCCCCTGGAAAATATTTTTCTAAGTCCCTAGTTACAAAAAATGGCAGATTTGCATCAAATGTTCTAAAATGCATAAGAAATTCATCCCAACTCCAATTTTAACTTTTTAAATATGTTTTATGTCCCAAATTGAATGTTCTATCCAAATATAAAGTTTGTTTACTGTTTTGAATATTTAAAATTGGTGAAACATTTGAAAACTTGTCAAATTCACTTAAATTTGCAAAATTCATAACTTGTTCCTAAAAATTCCAAATTCAACAAACCAAATATGTTTTCCAAACAACTTTTCATGTACTTTCCAAATATAAATTTTGTTTGCTGTTTTGAATAATTTAAATTGCTGAAAACAACTGTTTCTTGTTTATTGCATTCAAAATTGCCAAAATAATAACTTGCTCATTTTAAATCCAATTTCCACAAATGAAATATGTTTTCCATGCAAAATTAAACCACCTTTCCAAATATAAAATTTGTTTCATGTTTTGAATAATTAAAATTGGTTAAATGATTTAAACCTTGTTTAAATCATTTAATATTGCTAAATTCATAACTTAATCAAATCAAATTCTTTTGGGACATATAAAATATGTTTTCAAACCATCAAAGTGTGAACTTTTCAAATGTGAATTTGAATTTGTGCTTTGAACAAATAAAATTCAAATAATAATCACACTTGTTTTAAATTCATTTAAAACTTGTTTAATATTGTTTAAGTCATAATAAATTCATCCTAATTCAAATTTCAACATTTGAAACATGTAATCCAACTAAAATTTGATGTTCTTTTCAAATATAAATATTGTTAATTGTTTTGAACACTTTAACTTGATGAAAACAACAATTGCTTGTGTGACATGTTTAAGTAACCAAACTTTCCACACTTAACCAATAATTTCCAAACTGGTTAAACCTTATTTCCAACTGGTTCTATTGTTGTTATTTTGTTGCTTTCCTCATCCATGCATCATGCTAATCCACCTTCACCTGTTGATTAGTTGGAAAACAATTGTTTCAACCATAATTCATGGGCTTTTCATATGCAACTCAAATTGCATATGGGTCCATTTAAATTTGTTTATCTTGTCAACTAGTTTACCTTGATGCATCTTTAAACTTGTCATGCATCCATATCTAGATCATGCTGGATCTTTTGCCGTAGTAGTAATTGTTGCCTCCGGTGTTTGTTCGAGGTTCGTTGCTTCTTCCCGAATAGGACGTTGAGATGATGTGAGCAACGACAAGTTCTGCTACCTTGCGGGATCTCAGGCAAGTATACTCACTTGCTGCCAAATGGCTGCCTTTCATCACTTGTTACCGATACTTTCCGTTGTTCTTTTCTGCTAGCCTTAGCAGTAGTTGTTTCTGCTACGAACCTATCACATGAATCCTTTAAACCTGATAATGCCTCATCTCCCTTCCTACAACCCATTGTTTGAGCCAGTGTCTTACTAGCATGCTTAGGTGGTTTTGCTCGAGTCTGTTACCCGTTACTTTCTGTTACTACTCTATTATGTTCTGGGGGCTCAATGTTAATCAATCAATCAATCATGCTACTGTTATTGTTTAATAATAAATTTGATGATAAGGCACCGGCAGGAGGCCCTTTGTGGTTTTGAGGCCTGCTAGTGTCGACCCTAATAGGAAAAGGGTCTTGTCTACTGATCCATGATGAGCGCACTACCCGCATGTGGGAAGCGAGTATGGGCGCCCCCCTCAACTGACTCGATTCGCATCTCGTCCAAATCGCCGTACTAGTTCGGGTGTTCCATTTGCTGCATCATATGCAGGTACGAACCCTTGGCGCCAGGGTGGAACTTTTGTAGTCGGCATTTAGGGCGGCGTGGTCTTCCAGTGCTATGAGGGTCCTCCTTTTCTTCGGGGGGCTCGATTAGCCGCGCACGCACAGCACGCGGTGCTTTGGGCTTGATGCGAAGAAGGGTTGGTTGTGTAGAGTACCTCGCTTGGTGGGTTAGCTCCCCATCTGGCGGGTTATTCTTGCGTGTACGGCTAAATTGGTGCAACCCTGCAGGGATAATCTTCTCGAGAAGCCGTGTTTTCCGTGGTTATGGATTACTTGGTGAAAGTACTGGCTAACAAGTACTCAGGACAACTTAAACCTAATGATTAACAACCTTTCACCCAATGATTAACAACTTGACTAGTAATAGGCTTATTGACACAATAATCTGAACCATCATTAATCCAACTGTGTGAGTTATCCTCGGATTGCTTCTTCGGATAAGGGGCGAGATCCAGGATGGGTTTGTTTGAAGTTATCTTTCAGTTGGTTACTATTACTCGATCTTATCTTCTTTCTGTTAGCCGGAAGTGGTAGATTCTCTCTGTAGTTGGTTAGTGCAGCCTGCTGTCGCTTATTTGCAATAACCTCTTCCTTTCCGTTGATCCTAAAGTATTTGTATCTTGTGATGACTGGCTACGCCGGTATCTTGTGAGTATTGGTTTTATCCCCCTTGCCAGTACTTAACCGTACTGACCCACGAATCTCTTTCGTGGCTGCATATTCAACATTGCCGTCAACAGGTTTGAAGTCTGACGGCGTTAGCTTGGGAATCCCTCCGGCTTGGCCTGGGCAGGGATTGGACGCTCTCGGTTATATTCAGGACTCTTAGTCCAATTTGGATCTTGTCCGTAGCCGGACGCTATGTTGTTTCTTCCGCTGTTATTTGGATCTTTGTAATGTATCAGTTGTATCCCTGGCTCGTCTGAGTCATCTTGTACCTATCTGTTTCTGTTGTAAATGTGGAATATTCGTGAACTATTGTAATGATTATCACAAGTGGCAACCTGGAATCGGTTATTATGTGGATTTTGGCGGGAAAGCTGAAATCTGCATAGTGCCCGATCTCGGGGCGTCACACGACTCAAGAACTTTTCCACGACTCAAGCAGAGTAATACCATCATTATCATCTCTCAGCAATTTGATGCCCAAGATAACGTCAACTACTCCTAAATCGTTCATCTTAAAACAGAGTAAATCAAGATTGGTCCCAAAAATCAATATGCCGTCAACATACACACATAGAATAACTCCCGGGACCACACCATGGCGATAGTATAAACACTTGTCAGTTTCGTTTACAATAAAGTCTTCAGAAGTCAAAGTCCTTTCAAACAGAGCCGCCCTGCCTACGCCGACTTTCCTGCGCCCTCCAGGCCGCCCCCTTAACAGAGCAGCCCGGCCTAGGCCGACCTTCTTGCACCAGTAGGCTGGCCACCAAACCGAAGCCCCCGGCTTCCGAGCCTAGCCTCCCAGGCCGGTTTTCCTGCAACTGCGTAAAATGAAGGGAATATTCCGTGTAATTCCTCCACCTAGCCCCGTAGACTATAAATAGACACCCATTGGTTCAGATCTAGTTTAGGATGATATTTGGATGATTTGAGCTATGCTCTTTGTACCTCTTGTGAGGATACTCCTATGATGTATATCTTGGACCGTATCAAGGCTACTCCACTTACCTCGTATTTGGATCGTATAAAGGCTACACCGGGATATCTGTCATTTCCCCTTGGGAATCAGTCAGAGTCTTTCCAATCTATCTCAACCGACCATTGAGATTCTATTGGTGTGGTGGATCGTCCATGGAGGTTGAATTATTTTTTTTATAAGGTGAGTTCGGTTTGATTAATTGTTTCGTAGGAGGCCGTTGCGGTTTAGTTGACGGGAAATCGAATATATCCTTCAATTCGCACTAGTTATCGGTTACCGTGTTTTGCCCTATTCGATTTCCCCCTTGTGTTCTTCCCGTTCTTCGTGTTCATCGTGTTCTTGGTCAATTTGTAAAGATCGGGTCAATCCCGAAGGTCATCAACATAGACTCTTCCCACAAGCACATATCTAGACGTGTACATGTAAGACCATGTGAAGCTATACTAATTAATTATAATATGTCTGCTGCCGTATCTTATAAGCACCAAAGGTAAAGTATTTTGGTTGTAGGTGTGCTCGGGGACCTAACATGGATTTTTGATAAATTGGGTTGGGGGCTTTTAGGTGTCTACTCTGCGGTGGCTCGCATCATGTCGTAAATTTTTTTTGTCCAAAAATACTTTTAGGACCTCTTTGATACATAGAATAGGAAAAGTATAGGAATATGAAACTTCTAGGGTTGGTATGGTATGGCTAAGTGAATCTTATGAGAAGAGCAATTTCTTTTTATTGTGTGAAGGAATTTTTCCATGAAGTTGGGCCTCATGCTCCTTTTCTATACGATTTGTACTACAAGATTCATATGGGAATATTTCCTATAGAAAATGATCCTATGAATCAAACAAGCAATATATAGGATCCAATTTTACAAAAATCATATGTCGTTTCTATGAATCAAAGAGGCACTTAGCGTCCAAGATTTGGGGGATCTGATAGAGATGCTATAAGAAACCTTAGGTAGTGGTTGCATGGTATGCATAAAAATTGTTCTAGCGAAGGATAGAGTTCTCTCTCGATTGTTTGTTTTCAAGAAATTCTAGGAGAAACCCTATATCGTTGGAAATCAAAAACAAAAATGAATTACATCATTAGCTTTAGTTTTTTCTTTTAGTGTCGTCATTGGATTTAGTTTTTTTTTGGGGGGTAAATCAGTAGATTTAGGAGGCCTGGCTGCACGCACCGAAAGAAACCAGGCCGGATGGAACACACAAATGTATGGGCCAGGATTCAAATGTCCCTACTCTGTTCGGTCATGCTGATTGGGCCTGATTCCTCCTCTAAATGCTATTTGGGTTTCTTTTTTAATTAATATTTTTCTAAAACGAAAAAAAAAATGATCGATCGGTTTCTTGGGTACGTGGTTCTGTTCAAGACACAATGTCTGAGCTGAGCTCTGGATGACATTGTGATTACTCTAGAAGCTCGGCTTAGCAGTGCCGCGCTAGTACCATCTTAGCTTAGCTACTAAGGCAGAGAAGGTATGCTTAGTTGTTTTGGTCGGTGAGGAAATGTTTGGCCGTGCCGGTCGAGACACGACGCGGTCCTGAAAATAATCACATCAATTTCCTACGGCGCGTAGCGTTGGGTGCGACCAACCGCAAGTTTTCTCTGTTTGGCGCCAATCATCTGTTGCAATCAAGACCGAATCTGATTCCCGTTCGACAGATATATATGCAACAGTTTCTGACGTACACATGCACGCAAACCCACAAAATCATCGTGGAGCTAGCTCTGTTTTGTTTAGGCGACTACACGGTCTATTCTTGACAATTTCCTGGTTATTACCTTTTTTAAACGATTTTTAGCGGTTAGTAAAAGTATCTGGAAGTACGTGGAGAGATTCAGTACAGATTTTACTACGTGTAAATTACCCGTGAGTATCTTGAACGACGTCGAGAAAGAACACCATTGACCAAATCACACCTTAACCCAGGTAGTACATACACTCCCTGGGGCCGCCACGCGCATGTACAAAGACTTTTGTTGCTTCTTGCTTGGCAACCACGCCACCGCACGGAGCCTGTTCGTGGCCGCCGCTCTATAAATACCCAAATGCCTGAACCATTGATCAAAGCAAAATCTCAACTTACACTGTCAGACATGTCGCGTGTGGGAGAAATCTGTGTCGAGAGGGTGGACAAGATTGACGCCGGGAAGAAGAGCGCCACGACGGCGGGCGTGCATGGGGCCGCCACCGGCACCGCTGGAGCGCAGCTGGGCAGCATCAATGCGGCCTCGGCGGAATATATCGAGAGGGTGCACCGGCGTTTGGCAGCGGAGGAAGCTGCCGCGGCTGCTACCGCTGCAGCAAAGTGAATCGTAGCCGGATAGATCTTAGGCGTACGTGTAGCTAGGCTTAGTCATCCATACCTCATGCCCGTAAAAATTGAATTGTATTGTTCCTTGAGTGCGAACAATTGATGTGTTCCTTGAGTCCTACAATTGTAAAAATTGAATTTGTTAATCCGTGTCTAAGAGAATCTTTCTGACAAAGTCCGGTGCTATACGCTGGGATCAGACCCTCTGCTATACACAGGGTTCCACGGGTAAACAAATATTTGTGTACGGCTGCTGAAGGAAAAGTCGAGTAGTATTCTGACGCAAGTGCATGGCTATAGGTTCACGAAGAGAGAGAAAATGGTTGTTTTCCCCTTAGGTTTGATATGAGGACATGACTACACTGCAGACTTTTTTATTAAGGTGGGGTTCGTCACTTATTTCAGACTAACCACCGGAATAAAAACTAAACGCTGCGCATGCTCTAAGTGGCTCATAAGATGGGCATGTCCCATGTTTTAGGATTACTGTGAATACTTTTACCCCATTTCTAAATATGAAATGTTTTAGTATTTTTATCACGTATGTAGAGTATTTTAGTATATGTGTTTACTCATTTTACTCCGTATGTACTAGTCTACATTAACAAAAGTAAAAACATCTTATCACTTGTTGGTTCGTTGAAATAGTAGTGTTACAGGATAATGATGGAAGGCAAATTAAAACTAGCGGCAGTAATTTGCACCGATCAGCGGCTAGTTATTGGACAGATGTTTCTGTTACACAACATTTTGCGCAGCCTTTTCCGGCGGCTTTCCTCCCTTGATCACCACTAACATCACGAACCTTATTGACTTTTGTGTTGCCTTAACCCCAAAGGGCATTTGTTACTCAAATGCGTGTGGTCAAGTCGTCGGTTCCGGCATATATTGTGTGCCAGTGTTTCAGACTATTCGGTAGTTCAATATACATATCACAATATAACATTCAGACATATGATTGATTTCGGAGTTAATTAAAGATTATGGAATATCATCGTACTTACGTTGTCATTCAGCAAATTCAACGGCTAGTTGTTGAATTGATACGCACTAGGCAACTCAAAAGCTCTACACAGTGCCTAGGATGTCGTCGATCTTGGGGGATATAGGCATACAGTCTCCATTATCTTGGTACGAAAAACACTAGGAAGAGAGCCTTGTCAAGTTGTCAGTGGATCTTTAGGGCGTCTCCAATGTTGATTTAAGCTCGGCCATAAGAACTCTAAAGTCGTCCATAGCAAATTTTAAACATTGTAGGACTCGGCCACAAGCAAAAAATTCCTTGAGGTCGACCGTACCTATACTACCTGGCCATAGGAATAAAAAACGGTCTTTCTCACTCCTCCTTTCACAACACGAAGGGAAAGAAGTGAGATTAGCAGAGAATCTTGAGGAGCAGTTGGCATAGAGAGGAAAAATTGATCGTACGTGGGGTCCACCTTGTGGCCCATGTTACACGCAATAGCAAAACAACGATGAAATTAAGCAAGATCGAACCAACGGGGACACGAGATTTTAACGTGGAAAACCCTTCCAACAAGGAAGAGAAAAAACCACGGGCGCCAGCCAGCAATACTTCACTATTTCGGGGTGAGGTTACAATCGCGCCGGGATTTACAATATGTGGTTTATCCCGTGCGGCGGCTTACAAGAGGTATATAAAGGCGGTCCTGACCTAAGTAGGTCGGTAACTGTGTATCCAACTCCGACTCGGTATCAACTCGTACCGTACCGGCGACGGGCCGAAGCGTAGCGGAGGCCGAACTTTCCTTTATCTTCATATGAATTTGAATCACCATAAAATAACACTCCACCTTGAGACAAATTCCATCTTGTAGCATAAATGAGAACCTTCACCTGAAACACACAAAGAAAACACCTTCGGCGCCACATAGCCTCTTGGGCTAAGCAGTGATACCAACTAAGCTTGAGCAAAGCTCAAACTTTGCAATAGGAACTGGGTTTGTCATCATATCAGCAGGATTATCATGAGTACTAATCTTGCATACCTTCAGTTTACCTTGTGCAACAACATCACGCACATAATGGTACTTGACATCAATGTGCTTTGTTCTCTCATGGAACATCTGATCCTTAGTAAGGTAAATTGCACTCTGACTGTCACAAAATAGGTTAATGCAAGTATCATCTCCACAAAGCTCAGCAAACAGACCTTCCAACCACACTAACTCTCTGCATGCTTCAGCAATAGCCATATACTCAGCCTCAGTAGTACACTGTGCAACAACACCCTGCAAAGTAGCCTTCCAGCTAACGGCACATCCACTAATTGTAAACACATAACCTGTGAGGGATCTCCTCTTATCCAAATCGGCAGCATAATCTGAATCCACATAGCCTGCGAGTCTCTCACCAGTCTTGCCAAACTTCAAGCAAGCTTTGGATGTGCCGCGAAGGTACCTGAAAATCCACTGAACAGCTTTCCAATGTTCTTTACCAGGATTAGCCATGTATCGACTGACCAAACTCATAGCATAAGATAAATCAGTCCGAGAACACACCATGGCATACATTAAGAAACCAACAGCACTAGCATAGGGAACTCGTGACATACACTCAATATCTTTGTCAGTAGTAGGACATTGCAATTCTGACAACTTGAAGTGTGAAGCAATTGGAGTACTTACAGACTTTGCATCATGGATATTAAAACGATGAAGGACTTTCTTAATGTAATTCTCCTGACTAAGAAATAGCAATCTAGATTTTCTATCTCTTGAAATTTCCATACCTAGAATTTTCTTAGCAGGACCAAGATACTTCATCTCAAACTCACTACTCAATTGTTTCTTCAATGTAGTGATTTCTTTCATGCTCTTGGCAGCAATTAACATATCATCAATATATAGCAGCAAGTATATAGGTGATTCATCAACAAATTTAATGTACACACAGCTATCATATTCAGACCTCTTATAGCCATGTTACATCATAAAAGAATCAAACCTTTTATACCATTGTCGAGGAGACTGTTTCAAACCGTAAAGGGACTTCTTTAGCTTGCACACAAAATCCTCTTTACCAGGCACTATGAACCCATCAGGTTGGTCCATGTATATCTCCTCCTCAAGTTCTCCATGCAAAAACGCAGTCTTCACATCTAACTGCTCAAACTCAAGATCATGCATAGCAACAATACTAAAGAAAGTACGGATAGAACTATGCTTGACAACAGGTGAGAACACATCATTATAATCCACTCCTGGAATCTGGCTGAAACCTTTTGCTACTAACCTTGCCTTAAACCTTAGAGGCTCACTTGGAGATAAACCCTCCTTTTTCTTGAAGATCCACTTACAACGTACGGTCTTCTTTTGTTTAGGCAAGCGCACGACATCCCACGTGCCATTTTTCTCAAGTGATTGCATCTCTTCGTGCATTGCACCAATCCACTTGTCACGATCAACCGAAGCAATAGCTTCATTATATGTAGCAGGTTCAACATCATTCTCCACCTGTTCTGCACAACTTAGAGCAAAATAAACAACATCACATTCCTCAATTAAACGAGTACAAGGTCCTTTATTCCTCTTCTCTCTGCGCTCTGCAATAGACAAATTTTCTTGCTGCACAATAGGAGGTGAGGGTGGCACAATATCCTCCCCATCAATTTCAGTTTCCTCCTCATCCAGGTGATCTAGCTCCACCTGCACACGAACTCGTGGTTCGTCCTCATCAGAAGAATCTGGCACAACATCAGTCGGCAAACTGTCCTCATACATAACAGATTCATTAAACACAACACTTTTGCTAAAGAAAGTATTTTTGGTTTCTGGGTTCCACAACTTATATCCTTTTACTCCAGAACCATAACCAAGAAATAAGCACTTAACAGCTCTAGGCTCTAACTTTCCATTATTAACATGAGCATATGCAGTGCAACCAAAAACTTTCAGTTGTGAATAATCAGCTGACTCACCAGACCATACCTCAATAGGAGTTTTCTTGTCAAGAGGGATGGATGGTGACCTGTTAATCAAGTAGCAGGCAGTGTTGGCAGCCTCAGCCCAAAAACGCCTATTTATTTGGGCGTTAGACAACATGCAGCGAGCTTTGGAGATGATCGCCTGTTCATCCGCTCAGCTACACAATTCTGCTGAGGTGTGTATGGGATGGTGTGATGCCTGACAATGCCTTCCTGCACACAATAATCATCGAAAGCATGCGAACAAAATTCGCCACCATTGTAAGTACGAAGCAACTTCACCTTACTTTCAGTTTGCTTTTCAATCATAACTTTCCACTCTTTAAAAGTAGCAAAATTATCATCCTTAGTTTTCAGGAAATAAGGCCAAACTCTTCTAGAGTAATCATCAATGATAGTAAGCATATAACGAGCACCACCATAAGAGGGCTTACGTGAAGGCCCCCACAAATCAGCATGTACATAATCCAATGTACCTTTAGTGGTATGAACGGAAGCATTGAACTTAACTCTCTTATGCTTACCAAACACACAGTGTTCACAGAACGGCAACTTACTCATATTGCAGTTCTTCAAAAGTTCTCTTTTCACCAATTCTGCCATACCATGTTCACTCATGTGTCCAAGTCGCTTATGCCAGAGGTTAGTTGTACTTGGATCATCATTAGTAATAACAGCAGCAGTACCAGACAATGTGCTACCTCTAAGGATATATAACTTGGCAGAATTCATATCACCAATCATAACAATGAGAGAACCTTTTGATACCTTCAGGCGTTTATCCCCTCCGGCGTACTTGTACCCGTCACAGTCAAGGGTACTCAGCGAGATCAAATTTCTCGCCATGGATGGTATGTGTTTCACTCCCGTCAATGTACGTGTCATCCCACCATGGGTCTTGATCTGAACAGATCCAACGCCAACAATGTGACATTTGTTGTCGTTCCCCACACGCACAAAATCTCCAGTCTGCACAGCCTCATAAGAACTGAACCAATCTTTGTTACAGCAAATATGAAACGAACAAGCAGTATCAAGAATCCACTCATCATCACGGGTAACACATGCAGCAAAAACAGCTAGGCATTCACCATCCGAACTATTATCACCAGCAACAACAGCAGCCTTACCAGTACCATTACCATTACCGTCAGATTTATTTTTCGGTTGGTATGTGCCGTTCCTTTTCTCCTTGTTCTGCACCTTCCAGCAATCCTCAATGGTGTGATTGGTTTTCTTACAATACCTGCAGAACTTGTCACGTCCTTTGGACTTGGAACGGTCCCTGCTCTTATCTCTGTTGTTGTTGTAGTAGTTGTTATCTCGCTACTCTGGTCTGCCTTGAACCTGCAATGCATCGCCTTTGGAGGACGATGGGTTAGACTGCACCATAACTTTCATCTTTTCCCTGGTCTGCAGGGCCTCACAAACTTCCGCGAGGGTTAATTCATCGCGGCTTAGCAGTATGGTATCACACAGGTTTGTAAAAGAGCTAGGCAGCAAACATAACAGCAGAAGAGCTAAGTCTTCATCATCATATTTTACCTCCATCGACACTAGGTCGGACACGATCTCCTTGAAGATCGACAAGTGGCTCATGACAGAACCACCATCTTGCATCTTGAGCGAGAACAACTTCATCTTAACATGCATCTTGCTGGTTAGATCCTTTGACATGCAGATCGATTCCAGCTTGAGCCACAACGCTGCTGCGGATTTCTCCTGCAGCACTTCTTGCAAGATATCATTAGATAGATGAAGTTGAATCAACGACAAAGCCTTACGATCTTTGCGTTTCTCCTCGGCAGTCCAATCCTTGGCTTCCTTATTCCCGAAAGAATCCAGCGCCTCATCAAGATCCGATGCTTGCGACAGAACCGCACGCATCTTTACTTGCCACAGAGAAAACCTCGTCTTGTAGTCCAGCAACGGTAGATCAAACTTCATCGATGCCATCACGAATCCCTAATCTGAAACAGGGCTCTGATACCACTTGTTACATGCAATAGCAAAACAACGATGAAATTAAGCAAGATCGAACCAACGGGGACACGAGATTTTAACGTGGAAAACCCTTCCAACAAGGAAGAGAAAAAACCACGGGCGCCAGCCAGCAATACTTCACTATTTCGGGGTGAGGTTACAATCGTGCCGGGATTTACAATGTGTGGCTTATCCCGTGCGGCGGCTTACAAGAGGTATATAAAGGCGGTCCTGACCTAACTAGGTCGGTAACTGTGTATCCAACTCCGACTCGGTATCAACTCGTACCCCCCGCACCCCCCGCACCCCCCGTCGGTCCTAAGCCTCCGGCGACGGGCCACCGCGTAGCGGAGGCCGAACTTTCCTTTATCTTCATATGAATTTGAATCACCATAAAATAACAGCCCAAAGCTGACCTCAAACATTGCTATGTTTCTGCTCCTTCATAGCAAACGTTACGTGTAAAGATCCTATGGCCATCCGGGTAGACTGACATACTGAATTCAGTACACGCGGTGTGACTGGACGGGTCATTTCCATCATAGGGCAAATTAAAACTAGCAGCAGTAATTTGCACCGACCAGCAGCTAATTATTGGACAGAGATGTTCGTGTAACACAACATTTTGCACAACTTTTCTGGCGCCTTTTCTCCATTGCTCACTACTAATAGCATGTACCTTTTTGACTTTTGTGTTACCTTAACCTCCAAAAGGACATCTTTTGTTCAAATGCGTCGTCAAGTCGTCGGTTCCAGCATATTGCGTGCCAGTGTTTCGGCAGCCGGGTGTGCTAGTCTCAGTTATATACTTATGTCGCTTCTTCTGTAGTTCAGTCTGCATCTCAATAGGATTCGGACGTATGACCGATGATCAGTGGCCGCTATAGGATTTGCTCGATGGGTATTCATTGTATAATATTTTTTGCTCTAAATGCAGTATATGAAAAAAAATCTACGGCACTAGCAATTCCTCGAAATATTTGACCATAATAATTATACATAAGCAATTTTTCAATGAAATCAGAATACACGAGTACCTTTCGATTGATAAACTGATGATATCCCCATCTTACAATATGACTCTACGATCACCTTTTTGGAAGAGATTGATGACATCCTCATCCTTTACTTCATTGAAGAATTCTTTCTCAACAGATGTAACCAAACAGTTGTTTAAGTATGCATCACCCATTTTGTTTCTTAGCTTATTCTTCATATAGTTCATTGAGGAGAACACCCTTTCAACACTAGCAGTAGCTACTGGCAGAATCAATACCATCTTCAGAAGCTTGTAAACAATATAATAATGTTCATGCTTGTTTGTTTCGGCAAGCATAACCTAAAGCTCACACATATTCTTAAGGTTTTTGAACCTTTCATCCCTACGCATATGACAAACATACATGTCAAGTTGCCATGGAAGTCTTGCCAGTTCACCACTTGTGAAATCATTAGCATAAAACTTTGTAGCAAGCGTAACCAACTTCTTTCTATCATAAGAACCAAATAGATGAAGTGGACTGAATGTTGCTGATAACCCACAAGTATAGTGGATCGCAATAGTCTTCGAGGAAAGTAAAACCCAAATTTATTGATTCGACACAAGGGGAGTCAAAGAATATTTATAATCCTTAACAACTGAGTTGTCAATTCAGCTGCACCTGAAAGTAGACTTACTCGCAACAATTATCAGTGGTAACAGTTTTGTAGCAGCAGTAGTAGTAAAATAACAGCAGGAGTAAAATAGTGACAACAGTAGAAATTGCGGAAAACAGCAGGATTAACGTACTGTAGGCACATGGATGGATGAATGGGCATTGCATGGATAAGATAATTCATATAATAATAATAACGTGGGCATGGCAGATAGATAATAATAAAGCATCCAAGTTTTAGGCAAACCATAGGCATGTGTTCCAATATAGTCATACGTGCTCGTAATGAGAAACTTGCACAACATCTTTTGTCCTACCAGCCCGTTTAAAGCGGGGCCTCAAGGGAAACTACTGATAATTAATGTGCTCCTTTTAATAAAGCACCAGAGAAAAGCATTAACACTCAATGAACACATGTGATCCTCATATCACAGCCATCCCCTCCGGTTGTCCCAAGTTCTGTCACGTTGGGGCCTCGGGTTCTGGAGAAAAATGTGTGTAAACAACTTGCAGATATAATCAAGAAACATAATTATACTCATGAAAAAATAACATGTTCAGATCTTAGATCATGACACTCGGGCGCTAGTGACAAGCATTAAGCATAAAAAGTTGCAACAACCGTAGAAAACACTAACAACAGATACTAGGCACTATGCCCTAACAACCTGGCATTATTACATGAAAGATATCATCCAATCCCTTCCATCCCTCTCAGCCTGTAGCGGAAATTACTCACACATGGATGGGGGAATCATGGATGGTTGATGGAGAAGTGGTGGTGGTAACGATGGCGATGATCTCCTCCAAATCCATGTCCCGGCAGGGCACCAGAATAGGAACTTGTGATCCCCGAATTGAGTTTCGAGGTGGCGACAGCGCTCTATGGTGTTTCTCTGGAATATGACGAACCCTCGATGTTTTAGGGTTACGGGGCATAAGTAGTCGAAAGGGGAGCCGAGGGGGAGCTGGATCCCCCACGCCACCTGCAGGCACGACCTGGAGGGGGGGCGCCCAGGGGTGGTGTGGGCTCCTCCTTGCCCCCCTCCGGGTCTCCTTCGGGCTCTGGGGTCTTAGGGTGAAATAAGGTCTTTGGGATCTTTTTTCCCGACAATTTCCTCCAAGTCGATTTTTCTCCACAAAACGAGACACCAAGGTAATTCTGCTGAAAACAACGTTAGTCCGTGTTAGTTGTATCCAAAACGCACAAGTTTAGAGGCAAACAATAGCTAAAGTGTTTGAAAAAGGAGATACATTTTGGACGTATCAACTCCCCCAAACTTAGCTTATTGCTTGTCCTCAACCAACTCAGTGACAACTGAGTGCGATAAAAGAACTTTTACGAACACATTTGTTTCATATGATGTAAATATACTCACTATATGATCAAGTGCTTAGGCAATTCATAATAAGATGTATGAAAGATAAAATCGCCTAGTAGTTATGCGAAGCATTTAGAGAAACCAACACACTAATAATAAACAACATGAAATATATCAATCTCCAGGATTACAATGCTCATAATAGGGCATGATAAAGTGTACTCGTTTGCCCTTAATAATGGAGCAAAACATAAATGCTAGAGCACCTCTGAAGTTCAAATGAAGACTAGAAGTAAAGATATCAAAGATAAAAACATCAAAGTTATACCACAATTAACCGTATTTTGGGACAAACAAATTACACTAACAATGATAGCCATGCTCTCAAGAAGGTGCATAAATTGAGAAGGTAAAGACTCAGCATAAAAGTAAAAGAAAGGCCCTTTGTAGAGGGAAGCAGGGATTAACTCATGTGCTACATCTTTTTATTTTATAAACAGAGGTGTTGAAAACATTTTTGTAGAGAAGTGCATGCTTATGTCAACGAATGGTAAACATACAATACAGTATGTCACAAGTCAACTAGACGTTGCAAGAGCGGCTCCCATTGAAAGACGCATCTGGTATAGAAGGTCATCGCTCTTCTCTTTTGTTTACACAATTATGCTTTGACTGATAAATCAGGGGCAAACATAGTGAAGAGAATTTATAGTAACCAATTTAGGGGCTGGGCATGCCGCTGTCAGCTCTTCTATCATTTGGATAAGCGGATGAAGCCACTAGTGCAGGTGTGCAAAGTCCAATCAACAAGTGAGATTAACATTCTCTACTTACGTACTCATGGGCTAAAACGGGGGCACAAAGAGGAATAATTTTTGAAGGTTTTAAAGGTAGCACATGAGAAATTTACTTGGAGTGGCGGTGAAATACCACATATAGGTAGTTATGATGAACACATTTGGAAAACTTTGGGTTTTGGGAGTTGGATGCACGAGTAGAGCTCATACTAGGTACAGGTGAAGACTAGCAATAGACGGGGAGCGACAATCAAGAGAGCAACAATTTTCATAATCATGCTTGCGATAAAACAAAATTAACGGGGGCATAAAAGTGATACAAATACTCTAAGGCAAAATAAATCATCAAGGCTTAATTAACCTTTTGTTTTCAGTCTTATGCATGCTAGAGCATGTGCCAAATCGATTCAAGCGAAACAATCAGAGGGAGATACCACAATGTCGTGCCCTTCTATGAATAAAACAATGCAAGCACACATTTATACGACATGCTATCTAATATTAAAAAGTTGGAACTAAACATGAGAGAGCATGAACTACTAAGCATCGATTAAATAACATACACCTTACACGAACAAACTAAGTATGTCCACATGGATGAGTATATGTACAAAAATGAAAACAAATAGAGTTCATACCAGCCTCTCACCATAACTTGAATTGTCGTAAATCATCATTATTGATCTTCACTCGTGTGGATTGAATAATATAGAATGATAACCAAAATCCAGCAGAGTCACGGAAGACTATTGAACTCTGCAGCAAACTTTACAAAACCAAAGAAGAACAACAAATATTTTTGTGTTTTCGAATTTTAAAACAAGAGCAGAAAGAAACAAGCAAACAAACCAAATTTTTTTGGATTTTTGGACATTAAACCGAATCGAGAAAGTAAAGAAAACCAACAAAAGAATCTAAAGAAGCAAATAAAGAGAAATAACATAAATATTTTTGGTCTTTTTGTGTTTTGGAAAGCAAGAACAAAATAATAAAAACAAAAGAAGCGAAAGAAACGAAAACAAATGAAAGAAACGAAAACATGGATATACAAAGAACCGACAGAAACATGATATATAGATGAGCGTGATGTCAGCATACCTCCCCCCAAGCTTAGGATTTTAGCCTAAGTGGAGATCAATCACGGCACAGAAAGTATCCTCACATTGGTGGGTCGTCCCTACCGTGGTCGTACTCAGGCGCCCATGAAGAAGATGAAGCAGCTGGCGCATAATCATAACCGGGGTGCTCGTATGGAAACCCCGCAGTGTCGAAGGGCTTGACGAAATCATTAACTTCCCCCTCTCCAGCTTCCTCTACATGATGGGGATGCTTCTCAATGTATGCATCCAACCCGCTCTCTAAGAGTGACCATCCTCCCCTACCATTAAGGTTAAGCAAAAGAGGTGCATGCAAAAGTACTACTCTATCAGATTTAGTCACTCTCCATCTTGATTGTTTGGAGAAAGTTATTTCATAAGATAAATTGTTCAGGTTAGTATATATGGAAACAAACTTATGTTGAATCATGGAACTAAGGTCCAACCTCTCTACGGGAAACTCAAGGTCTAAATGATGTGGCTCCACACCATGCAAGGCTAGCAAACGAGAGGCAATAAGACCTCCACAAATTCCGCCCTTATCAAGGTCAAGGGCGAGACGGAAAGCAATTAAAGCGCCAAAATTATAAGACCTATCACCTCTTAAAGCAGCTGAGATAAAAGCTAGATCATAAACAGATAACTTGTTGCCAGTTTTTCTAGCAAGCACACACTTGGCAATAAAATAAGCAAAATATCGAATAGATGGGAGTTGAATTTCTCGAATTTTACCACTCTCCCCTGTGAAGCTTCTACCTTGGCAAATCTCTTCATACAAATCCAGCAGCGGTTTGGGCTGCCCTGTTATTTTCCCACATGATCCCCATTGTGGCACCTTGTTACCTACACAAAAATCATTGAAAGGCAAGTCGACAACTTTATTATAAATTTTATAATGGACCATGGGATTAGGCAAGGTCCAGCTAAAGCAAAAATCCTGCACCACAACCATAGTTAGTTTAATATGTTGGATAGGTTCATCCTCAATAAAACGTTCTAATCATGCATTAGCCACAAGAGTATAGAAATCATATAGAATTACTGTAGCGTGCATGAATTCCTGGCATGGATAAATTGATGGAAATACTCTTTCTTCATGGTGTACGGGCATGACCTCATGCAATTCCAAATCATGTTGGTTAAGTTGATACACATTGTACTCCATCTTTGAAATTTTTAAACAGGCATTACAAAAATTGATTTAAAGCAACTATATGATAGGAACGACTATAGATACTTGTAGGAGGGATAAACATGCATCAAAACTAAATTATTTCACACAAAACAAGCATGCTATCTCACATAAGCTGTCACCTACACTAACAAAATAATAGAGAAATACTCCACCAAATAAAATTCTACTTGGACAATCGGAGGAGTCACATACCGGAGAGCAAATGCACCAAATTTCAGCAACAAAGATGGGATGAGCAAAGAGATCAAAAAATTCTGTGGAACAACAGCAAGATCTCGGGTTTGAGCAATGGTTTGGTGGAGAGAGAGGGGTGCTTGGCAGGGAGGAGAGTAAGTGGAGTGCCTGGGGGCCCCACACCGTGCGCATGCGCCACCTGGGGCCGGCCACTTCCAGGGGTGGTGTGCTTGCATGGTGGGTCCCCCTAGGGTCTACCAGGTGCCTCTCTGCCTCATTTTCGACGTAAAAATTTAATATAATTTTTCTAGAATTTTTAGAGAAACTTCAATTTCGAGCAATTTCAAGAATTTAATAAATAATTAAAAATCAGAAAAAAATGTGGAAAGGTGGAAAACAAAACCAAAACCAGAACTACAGAGGTTCTAAGATACCCTAATAGGAAAATAACCAGTGAAAACAAAGGTGGAAGTGGTGAAAACAAAATTATGGGTGGTGAAAACATGCATAACCACAATAATCAACATGAAAACATGACTATGGATGGTGGAAAACATTATTATACTAAAGTAGCAAGGTGAGAACATGGTGAAAACATAATGGGGAAGGTGAAAACATAGTGAAAACATTGTCTGCTTCATTCAAAATCACTTTTTTGACAAGGTTGATCAAGTCTTGTTACCAAAAAAAAATGATATGAAGCAAAACTTTGCTTTTCACTAAATAATTATGTTACCTCGACCATGCTAGACATAGTCCCAATCATAATAATTTCATACTCTTTTGATGGTATTGGAATGGGACAGTAGAATTCTCCAATCTTGATAGTATCAATATTTTCAATTGAATTTAGACCATATCTCCTATCAATCTTCTTGGGAAAATAAACAGTATGCTCTTTATCATTAACATTAAAAGTTACTTTCCCTTGATTGCAATCAATAACAGCCCCTTCAGTGTTAAGAAAAGGTCTCACAAGAATAATAGACATATTATCATATTCAGGAATTTCCAACACAACAAAGTCTGTTAATATCAAACAATTAGTAGACACTTGAAACAGAACATTCTCACATATACCAACAGGAATAGTAGTAGATTTATCAGCCATTTGCAAAGATATATCAGTGTATATCAATTTTTCTAGAGAGAGCCTCTTATAGAGAGATAGTAGGAATACCAGGATCTCCAAGCTTCTTTGGAACCTTGCCATTGAAAGAGTAATTAGAAAGCATAGTGGAAATTTCCTCATTAGGAATTTTCCTTTTGTTAGACACAATATCTTTCATATATTTAGAATAAGGAGGAAGTTTAATAGCATCAATCAAAGGAATTTGCAAAAAAAAAAGGTGTCATCCATTCAAAGAACTTTTTATAATGTTCTCCTTCCTTGGATTTATGTTTCTTATTAGGAAAAGGCATTGCTTTTTGTACCCACGGTTCTCTTTATTTACCATGTTTATTAGAAATGAAATCCTCCTTGGTATACTTTGGAGTTTTAGTTTGTTTTTCAGGTTCAACTTCAGTTTCTTCTTTATAAGAAGCATCACTTTTATCATTACCACTTTCAGATTCAGCATCAGAAATAGATATACAATTAGGATCTTTAGCAGGTTCAGGAGATTCTACAATAGTTTTATGTCTCTTCTTCTTTTTCTTAGAAGGAGAACTATTGTTTTTAGGTTGATGAGAATCTTGTTCAATTCTTTTAGGATGTCCCTCAGGATACAAGGGATCCTGAGTCGAAATACCACTTCTAGTAATTATTTTACAAATATGTTTTTCTCTAGAGGCATTAGCTAGCAAATATTTTTGCACTTTAGTTAGTTGATCAATTTGAGTTTGAACCATATGAAAATGTTTTTTAAAAAATGTTTAACAAGCATTTTAACATCACTAGAGGTTCTGTCCATAATACCATGCAAATTATCAATAACTCTAGAGTTTTCCATTAGATGACGGTGACGATGGCGCTGATCTCCTCCGAATCCCCGTCTCGGCAGGGCGCCAGAACAGGAACTTCTGATCCCCGAATTGAGTTTCGAGGTGGCGGCGACGCTATGTGGTGTTTCTCTAGAATATGAAGAACCCGTGATGTTTTAGGGTTTTGGGACATAAGTAGTCGATGGGGAGCCCGAGGGGTGTCTGGGGCCCCAACACCACCGGGAGCAAGGCCTAGGGGCGCCCAGGGGTGGTGTGGGCCCCTCCTTGCCCCCCTTCAGGTCTCCTTCTGGCTTCGGGGGTCTTCGGGTGAAATAAGGTCTTTGGGATCTTTTCCGGGCAATTTCCTAAACTTTGATTTTTCTGCACAAAACGAGACATCAAGGTAATTCTGCTGAAAACAACGTTAGTCCGTGCTAGTTGTATCCAAAACTCACAAGTTTAGAGGCAAACAATAGCAAAAGTGTTCAGAAGCGGAGATACGTTTTGGGCGTATCAGCTGGCATGCAAGAAAGTAGTTATGTGTTTACCTCATCAAATCTGCCATTCAGCTCACTAAGTTGCCTATCAATGACACTCACATACATATCAATTTTGAAACGATGGAAGTTGTTTAAACCATTATAGAAACCCCTTCTAGGTCGTCCAACATGACATTATGGACTCTTCATATCAATAACTTTGATCTAATGCTTCGTACAAAAGGTTGTGACCTTTCGAAGAAAATCATCCCATCCAGGATCAGTCCTCAATGCCACCAAGTAAAACTTTGTGTTATCAAGAACCTCAATAGCATGAACAATATCTTAATCTTTTTTTGCAAAGCTCTACTCAATTCATCTGTATATCCAAATATTTCTTGCATCAAGTGTGCCATGAAAATAAACTCAACTGATCGAAATGATGTTATCATGGTTAGAGCCGCTTGAGCCTCCACCGCATGGTACTCTTTTTCAATATTGACGAGGACTCGTCGTATTGCACCATACATATAGATTACACGGTTCACGGTTTTGAAGTGAGAGCCCCAACGTGTATCACATGGCCTTCCCAAGCTCATTTATTTGTTCAGCCCACCTCGGTTTCTAAATCTTCCAATTCCAATGCATCTATGAGTTCCTCAACCTGAGCTATCTGAAGCATTCTCATCTTTTTACAAGACATGCCAAGAACATTTAACAAGTATGCAAGCTGCTAAAAGAACCAAGTACAATCACCACATCCTTAGCAATTATACAAGAGTTAATTTTAGTTGATGGGCAAAACAGTGGACATAATAGGCAGAAGGAGACTCATCCATGATTAATTTTTTCAGGCCATTAGCATTACCTCTCATGTTACTGCATAAGCATTTGTCCAATTGCAGGTTTAAGTGTCAAAGTGGTAGTATCTTCAACATGAACAAGACCAAGAAATCTTACAAACACTCTTCCTTTCTTATCCACATAACGCAAGCAAAGCGCCAACTGTTCATTCTGATACACATCACTAGACTCATCTGCAAGTATTGCAAAATGGCCACCGTCAAGCTCTTGAATGACTAGTTTACACTAGTAGAGAAATGCCATTCTATGGAATGGTTTCTGTGGCGCATCAGGATTGAGTGCGCCATAGAATTAAACTTTTGTGGCGCACGGTCACAGGTGCGCCACAGAAATGCCATATTCTGTGGCGCATGGACAAGTGGTGCGCCACAGAAACAACGTGGGCCGCACCCCAATCAGTGGACTGTGTGTCAGAAGCCACATTATTATGGCGCACGCCACCAGGTGCGCCACAGAAAATGCCACTTTTGTGGCGCACTGCAGTGCTGCGCCACAGAAATGCCATATTCTGTGGCGCATTTTGACGGATGCGGCACAGAATATGGCATTTCTGTGGCGCAGCACTGCAGTGCGCCACAGAATTATGTGCTGGTGCGCCACAGAATTATGTGCACTGTGCACATAAAGATGGCAGCCTCCTCTCTCTCCCCCCCACTCATTTCATTCCAAGTGTATGTTGCTCACTCGCCTCCCCCTTCTCTCTACTCCATTTTTACACATTTAATTCTCCTTTTTTTGGTAGGTGAACCTATTTATTCGATATATAATTGTTGGTGAAGTTTCTTGTTGTTGGGGGGGCCTAATTACTTCCATCTATACTCCGGTCCCTCCCTCTCCTCGCTCTTTTCACGTCTCGGTATCGAATATACTAGGTGAGTATAGTTGGAGGTGCATGTCTCGTGTGGCCATCGATCGATGTGTATGGGTGTTTGTCATGCATGTGCAGGTGGACCGATCGATCGATTGTCGCGCGCGTGTGGGCGGTCATGGTGCATGGATGTTTGCCGAAATGTTGATTCACTTCCATTTCGGCAAACTTTTGCACCCCATATGTCCTACTTATAGGAGAGGTCATGCCGAATTTTTCCGGCGACTATGCATGTTGTGGTTCTAATTTTCTGCTCTCTATGTGTCTGTGCAGGCAACCATGGTACTAGAAATGAGCTCTGCTCGAATTGCTAGATACAAGAAAGACGCGAAGACGGACATGATTCGGTGCAACAGGCGGCAGATAAGATGTCCGTGTCGATCATGTAAACTCGTGCGCTGGATTGACCCTGATTCCGGACAATTGGAGGAGCACCTTCTCAGACGCGGTTTCTTTGACGACCGCAACCACGTGACACCGCCGGCAGCAAAAGTTGTGCACGAAGAAGAGGGCGAGCGAGGTGACGAAGGAAATGACGGCGAAGAAGATCATCATGAAGAAGGATATGTCGGCGGAGAAGATCGACATGACGATGAAGGCGTGAACACGGAGACCCCGCTAATTTCGGCCTTGCGGGACTCTCATGTTCAGGATCTACTGCTTAAGGAGACGAGCAACGGCATAGCTGCAGCTAGGGAGAAAGCCAAGCTGACGCAAATGGAGATAGACGGGGTGACTCCGTTGTTTCCTGGGTGCCGCCCCGAGGATACGCGGTTGCATGTAACGCTTGCTGCTCTGAAGATGAAGACGCAAAACAAATGGACCGACTCGAGCTTCAGCAAGAACTTGAAATTCTGGCACGATCGCCTTCCCGAGGGGAACACATTGCCAAGCAGTATCAACGAGGCTAAGAAAGTCGTGTGCCCTCTTGACCTACCTCACGAAAAATTTCACGCCTGCATCAATGATTGTGTAATTTATCGGGGGGAGTACAAGGACACAACCACATATCCGAAGTGCGGCCACGGACGATACAAGTGTGGAACCAACAACAAGAAAATTCCTCGAAAAGTGGTATGGTACTTTCCTATCACTCCCCTTCTTCAACGGTACTACGTGGACCCTAAGGAAGCAAAGCTCATGCAATGGCACGCGAAAAGCGAGAAGCCGGAAGAAGATCCCGAGAAGGGCTATATCATGACACATCCTGCAGACGCTGCCCAGTGGGAAGCATTGGACATAGCTTTCCCGAGTTTTGGGGGCGACGCGAGGAACGTCAGGCTGGGTATGAGCACCGATGGACTCAATCCGTTCGGCAACCAGAGTAGCACACATAGCAGCTGGCCCGTGTTTGTATGGCCTTACAACCTACCCCCGTGGCTGTGCACCAAGCAAAAGTACATACACTTTAGTATTCTCATCCAGGGGCCAAAACAACTAGGTGTCGACATGCATTTGTATCTCGGGTTGCTGAAAGACGAGTTAGACACGTTGTGGAAGACGCCACCCCGTACGTGGGACGCGTACACTAGAGATTATTTCCATATGAGAGTCGCGTTGCTGACGACGGTCACAGACTATCCTGGTTACGCGTATGTATCTGCCCAGGTCGGCCATGGATTCTGCGGCTGCGTGAAGTGCATGGACGGGTGCCCGCATCTCCAGCTACCAAGGGATCCTGTGTCTTCGAAAACCGTGAACCCAGGGGCTCGAAGGTGGCTTCGCCTGGATCACCCGTGGAGAAAACGCGGTGAGTTGTTCAATGGTAAAGACGAGCCCGATGGAGCCCCGCGCACGAGGAGCGGAGAAGAAATCGACGAGCTTCTAAAAAATTGGGACGAGTGCACTTCGCCGGGAAAGAAGCGACCCAAGCCAGAGCCGCTGCTGGGTGTATGGAAAGCGAGGTCTGTTTTCCACGACTTGGAGTACTGGCCGGTCCTCCACGCGCCTCATAGCCTTGATGTGATGCACATTACGAAGAACGTTACGGAGAGTCTGCTTGGCACTATTTGCAATTCGGAGAAGTCCAAGGATGGGCCGAAAGCAAGATACGATCTAAAACATTTTGCCATTAGGAAAAATCTACAGGTCCCCGCCGATAGTGATGATGATGATGACGATGAGGATAAGACAGAAGGGACTCAACGTCCTCCCCGCAAAAAGGCTAAGAAGAACACCGTGGTGCTTCCCGCTGCCTGCTTCACATTGAGTCCGCCGGAGCTTGAGCAGTTTTTCAGGTGCCTCCTAGAAGTCAAAGTTCCTCAAGGATACTCAGGGAGTATAAGCAGATATCTGGACTTAGCGAAGAAGAGGTTCACCGGGATGAAGTCTCACGATTGTCATGTGCTCATGACGCAGATACTTCCTGTTGCGATCCGAGGGATAATGGACGAGCATGTCCGTGATATGTTGTTTGGCCTTTGCAACTTTTTCGACGTTATCACCCGGAAATCGATCGGCGTGAGGCAGCTCAAGATGTTACAGGATGAGATCGTGGTGATACTATGCGAGCTCGAGATTTACTTCCCGCCGGCATTCTGTGATATATGTGTACATCTCCTTCTCCATGTCGTTGATGACATCAGGCATCTCGGCCCGACGTTTCTGCACTACATGATGCCGATGGAAAGGCAGAATGGTGTCCTGAAAGGATACGTTCGCAATAGGGCCCGTCCAGACGCAAGTATGGCCAAAGGATTTCTAACCAACGAGTGCATCTCTTTCTGCGACAATTACCTAAGCACCGAAGACGATCAGGATGTCGGTTTGTCCACCAGGACGCACCTTGGCAGGCTCAACGGAGTCGGTCACCGCGAGGGCTGCCGCGACGTCCATGTCGACATTCAAAAACGATGCGACAACTTTGAAAGGGCTCACTGGGTCGCGCTACAACACTTAAAGTTGATCGAGTCTTTCGTGGAAGAGCACAAAAGCTTAATCAATCAGAATTATATTGAAATGGGCGGGCCGAGGAAGATGGGAGACGTAACCAAAGAGCACAACTCCGGCTTCACGCGTTGGTTCAAGCAAAGTCAACTGATTGAAGCACGGAGAAAAATGCCTTCTACGGAAGATGAAAAACTCATATACATCTTATCACAGGGCCCCGGGCAGAACGTAAGGACCTATCAGGGGTACGACATCTCCGGTTATAGATTCTCCACCGAGGACAAGGACATGAGTAGCGAAAATCAAAACTCAGGAGTAACTATGCTATCATATGGCGATGCCGAGACTAATGTGGAAGAAAGATACTTCGGAAAGATCGAGGAGATATGGGAGCTCAACTACTGCGGAGAGACGGTGGTGCCAATGTTCCGTGTGAGATGGGCCAAGAATGTCAAGAAAGAAGGACGGTATTTCACCACAATGGTTATAACCGATGCCAAATCGAAGAACGCATCCGCGAAAAATAAGCCATGGGTACTCGCTAGCCAAGTTGACCAATGCTTCTTCATCACCGACCCGTCAAGGCCTAGCCGTGTTGTCGTGAGGAGGGGCAAGAGGAGCATCATCGGAATGGAAGGAGACGCCAACGAGGAAGACTTGGACAAGAACGGTGATCCGAAGATCGAGGAGGAGTTTGACAAGCACTTCGACATCCTACTACTGGTAAAGTAAGAAGAAAGACATCACTACCTACCCACGGTTGTCCGTTCACGTGAAGAAATCTCAAGGTGGCCGACATAAAGTATTCAGTCGCCAACAAAAACGGCAAGAGACGCTAATTAAGCTAGATCGGAACCGATCGAGACAAATTAAGAAGATTTTTGTGTGTATATACATGGATGTGTATGTGTGTATGTGAGACAAGCACTTCTTTCTATATATATGTGCATGTGTATGTGAGACAATCACTTATTTATATATATATATATATATATATATATATATATATATATATATATATATGTGCATGTATGTATATGAGACAAGCACTTATTTCTTTAATTAATTGTATTTTAATGTTTTCTTTTTTTAATTATAATTAAAAAAATATTAAAAAATGTGGGGCAACCCAGGATTCGAACCCATACCCACTAGGCTTATTTACTTCATAGCTAAACCAATTGGGCTAGTAATAGATATCTGTCACAGTACAGCGTTTTGTTTTTTTATTTATCTATCCACGCAATTCTGTGGCGCACCAGTAATGCATGCGCCATAGAAATCCAAGAATTCTGTGGCGCACTGTCTTGGGGATGCGCCATAGAAATACCTATGGCCCAATGACATGTGGCCCCGCAAGCGTGGCCACAGAATAGGCCCAAGCAATTCTGTGGCGCACCGCAAGAAGCATGCGCCATAGAATTCTAATAATTCTGTGGCGCACGGGCTCGTGGTGCGCCACAGAATATGCCTCTCTGTATATGGCATGTGGCCCCGCGCGCAATCCTCCACACTTAGGCAAAATTCTGTCCCCAGTTCATCGCGCGCGCGACGAACCCTAGCCCTCTTCGTGTTCGTGCTCGTGCCGCGATCGAAGAACCCTAGCCCTCTCCGCCTTCGTGATCGTGCCGCCGTGGAGCAGCCATCGAGGAGGTGCAGGACCGCGCGCGCCGTGACCTAGGAGAGGAGGAGCCGCGCCGTTGCCGATCTGCATCGACCGCGGCCGCTCGACACCGCGCCGTCTTCCTCGACGCCTTCCACCTACAGGGCAGGTAAGCCCCCTCTTCTCCCTCTCATGGCTCTCTCTCTCACGCACATGGACTTCGATCATAAGAAGCATTGGGAACACAAGTGTTAGATTGTGGAAGCCGTTTTCTATTGCAGGAACTTGTAGAGGAGAGAATTGGTTCCTCATTTGTTTGTTTTTGTGCTTTTAGAATTGGTTCCTCACTTGTAGAGGAGAGAATTGGACTGAACTGAATTAGGAGACAGTTCCCTGTAAGCGCTACTGAATGTATTGCAAGATTATGATATTTTCTTCAGGGTTCCAGAGCTCAGATCTTGCAGCACTTGCATTTTGTTGTTGTTGAAGGAAATAGCAGTTATACTGCCAACACATTTCAGAGGATAGAAAATATCTGATGCAGAGAAAAGATTAGAATTTTGTGCAGGTTTTTCTTTTTGAGATGCCAAAGTTTCGCGAGGAAGTTGATTAATTTCCTTCCGAGCGAATTTCTGGCACTCTTAGACATAGGAAAATTAGCAAAGGTTATGCCCAAATTGTTTATGAATTTTATACTTAGTAGCTTTGTCTGTTCCAAATATTCATGTTTGATCATTTGGTTGTGTAACAATTATTATGATGTTGCTAGCTATTCTGTAAAAAAAATATCACAGAAACAAGCCAACAGTAGCACCTACCCACATTTTCCCATTTTATAACACAAGGAAGAAAGAATAAAATGTCTACTGATTTAAAGCATCTATCTAGTGTACTGGATAAGCTACTGATTTGCAGTCTTATAGAGTTTATTTGTTTTCCCAATCGATAAGCACAAGAAATTCCCTAACATGGGTTGTTTATTCAATACAGTGAACAACTGTATCTTTGCTGAAAATTACATTATGTTTATCTCCAATAACTCCAAAAGTACAATTGGGAATAAGCCTTTTTTATAAAGAATTGGGAATAAGTCTGTCATTATTTCGGTTGCTCATTGCTGCATCAAGCATGGCTCAGGAACAAGGCATTGCCCAAGCACATTGGTGATCAGTGTGCAGCATATAGCACACCTTCTGTAATTGTGGCCAGATAGCAATCAACGTGTATAAATAAGTGTTTTTTTTATAAAGAACAGGTAAATATAACCGTAATATTTTTTGCCATAATTCGGTTTCTAGTCGGGGGCTTTGGTTTAGTACAGTGCAAGATTTACACATTGTCGAATTATTTGCGACGCACTGTCTGCAGATGGCAAGTGCGTTCCTCCCGGTCCTGCTACTTGCTTCTGCCACCTAGCTACCAAGCATACGTGGTATACGTACCGTATAGAATACTTGTAGGGCTTTCCGGTAGGAGTGAAGGAAAGCGTGGGACAGGGATTCAGTGACTTTGCTTAGCAAAGTCACACCGTGACTTTGGCTAGCCAGATGCATTGGATCAAAATCTAACGGACATCCTTGGCCCAAATTTTGAGCTCAAATTTAAAACTGTCTAGCAAAAATTGAAAAAAATCAGGCATGTCAGTTATGTTCATCTCTATATTCTGTGAAAGTTTCACGTCATTTGGATAAACGGTTTATGCTTAAATAGCTTTTTATGTATCGAGCTCAAAACGTAATTAACTCTTAAACCATTTGTCAAAATGAAACAAAAAAATTCCACAATACTCAACGGAACAAGTATGACATGCCTGATTTTTTTCAAATTTTTTTAGACAGTTTTAAATTTGAGCTCAAAATTTGGGCCAAGGATGTCCGTTAGATTTTGATCCAATGGCTCTGGCTAGCCAAAGTCACGTTGTGACTTTGCTAAGCAAAGTCACTGAATCCCTGTCCGAAAGCGTGGTGCTGTAGTGTCGGATGGCCCGGGTCGTCCCTACATCGGGAAAGGGGCTCCAAGTCACATGCAATGGCAGGAGTACAGGCTGTGAGCCAGCTTATCCAAGGCTGGCTGGCTCGTGTGCTCCTTGCGTCTTCTCGCTCGCTTTGCACTGCCACGGCACATGCAAGGTCAATCTTCCACACATACTTTAATTATGTTACCACAAGCGCGCTCTCCCTGCTAATCCGTCAGCAAGTTGCAACAAGTTAACGTCTGCAAGTTGCAACATTCCTGCTGTAGCACACGTGCGCCGTTCAAGATTTACAGTACATCTGCAGACAATGTAGAAATAAAGCCTAGCCAAGATATTGGGCACTGGCGCCTCCTTTCCATTTCCACTTTTGCTGCACCATAAGTCGAATTTATTTATGGAAATCCTCGATGCCACAATCCTAATCTGTTTTGTGACGACAGTGCAAGATTTACACATTTTTGACAAATGAAGATATATTAGGTGCATCTACAATGGATATACATTGTCACAACCCAAATAAAACATGTGATCTACCACATTGCAAAATGATCATATAGTACATGCTTCATAAATGTGGTCAACATGCATACCAAAATTAAAGGGATAAATGGTGTCTGTGTTGATTATATTTCTCACGCCGGATGACAACTAGGTAATGAGTTAAAGAGGGCTAAATTAAACATCAGATATGTAACCTATCTATTTTGAACAATCTATCTTATCACGTTAGATTCTAATAAGACCATGCATGGTGATTACAGATGGCACCCGTCGGGTTCGGGGCCGGGTTTGCACCCCCCATACCCGCACCCGGCGCTCCTCCCTGTCCCCGAGACCCGGCCCCATACCCGCCGTCGGGTCCAAAACTCCCCCATACCCGCGACCCGCCGGGTTTGCTGGACCCGACGGGTACCCACCAGAGGACGCCGTTGGAAGTGGTGGCCCGAGGAGAGCAGGGGACGATACAGTCGGAGGGGCTCGCCGGCGCGTCGAATCGGCCGCAGGAGCAAGGCGTCGGGGCGGAGCAACACGAGGACGGAGCGACCTCCGGCACCATGGCAGCAACGGCCTCGACCTCGGGCGCCATGGGCGGAGCAGGATTGGGCGGGACAACAATGGCCTCCAACGGGCGCCGACCGCCGGGGACAGGAGGGCCGGAGGGGACATGGCCGTAGGGAGTTCGCCGGCTGCGTCGGGCATCAGATCGGTGCGAGCACTCACAGGCGGCGGCGGCTCCTGCGAGTGAGGGGTTACGACTCCTGCTGGGAGTTGGTGGGATGTGCATTTGTGGCGTACGTGCGTGTGTGGGTTGTGTGCGGAGCGTTGTGTAGTCTGTTTTGTGGCTTGCTTGTGCGTGTAGTCCTGTTAGGATTTGACCAACACAATGACACGTGGGACACTCCTCATGTCATCGCGGGTACGTGGGTCTGCGGGTATGGGTTTGGCACCCCCATACCCGCCTCCGCTAGACCCGACGGGTCTAGATTTTTACCAATAATCAGCCCCATGGGTTTTTTTTCTTACCAAACCCGCCCCTTTTAAGGTGGGTACCCGTCGGGTTAGCGGGTATCGGGTACCCATTGCCATCTGGAATGGTGATGGTGGTGACACCTTTTTTTCTCTCTTTCCTCCTTGGCTTCTTTGCAGTCCTTTCTACTCCCTCTGTTGCAGGAATAGATTGCTATGCAGTTGTAGTTTTGCGGACAAGCGTAAACGCAGATAGAGCATTCGTTGTAGTTTGTTATGCCATAAACGATGCTGCAAAATTCTTACGATTTTGCAGGCAAGTGTACACACAGATCGACAAAAACTTGTTTTGGAACATTCAGTTTGTACCAATTCTGGCATATTGAGCTTGCATCATCCACTACTCCTCTGGTTCAGTAAATAACAGTACATGAGGACTTGTCGAGTCCTCTGGTTCCGATCGACACACCTGGTAGCAACCCGCGGTGGAAAAGCTACTGCCGATCCTCACTTGTAGTTGAACTTGATAACAGAGATAATTTAACACTTAACTACAGTCAAATTACCCTCCTAATAGAAGCTAGATAATATGCTTGGGACTCGACTTGTCATTCATATTAACCAAAACTTTAAAATATACGAGTTCCACAACTGGTACTTGTATAAGCGCTTACATTTATCAGTGAAAGGAGAAGGGGAAAAAAAACTTTGGGGTACCAATGTCGACGAGCTCGTATACCGGGGCATCAAGAGGAGCCTCGGAAGCAAGCAGCGGCACGACATGTACGCTCCCCGCCCGCCCTTCAGATTGGGCGTGTATAGGTGCCGTGGGGCTGCAAGGGGAAGTGCAAAACAGAGACTAAGGCAACAATAAGGCAGATCATGGATAGATAATAAATTGGACCGAACATGAAACCATCTGCCATCGAAGGGATAATCTTATGCTAAACAAGAATCTACTACAACAGGTCCAAATTAAAGTATCAGCATCTCTACATGAACCTGGGGGGCAGCTATAGTATTTGGATTGAAATCTACCATGACTGGAAAAAAATCATGGTTGACAAGAAGCAACAGTTTAGCATCATACACTAGTGTAGCAGCATAGGCAAAAAATAACTAAGCCTAAACATGCTAGAATGTTAATCAGGAAGAATTAATTACTCTAGAATCGTGTCAGTGAACTTAGGAAATTATTTAACAGGTGCAGTTATTCTCTAGAGAGAATTCATCGGCTCGAAGTCCAGAGCATATTACAGCTAGGGGTATCACAGAGTACGTTGGGGAGAAATGATAATAAACAAGTTAGTGGCTAGAAAAGCAGAGTACCTGATATACTGAATAAATAGAGTGGCTTGTTGTTCTAATGTTCTGGTGATACTTGTGTACCCTTGTAGCACACATGTAATCATACCTCATACATGAATGATAACGAAGTAGTTTATATTGAATAATTTGAAATCCAACTCAAAAATTCAAATTTGAATGTTATTACAGAAACATGTCTGGCTCTTCCAAGCACGGGTCCGTGCCCGAAGCCGGTGCCGAGGAAGAGGGCTGGGATGCCCACGCTGCAACCAGAATTGAGGAAGAGGACCGGGAGGACGGCGGTGATATTGATTGGGGGTACTTGGAGGAAGAGGACCAGGATGACAACACCGATGGTGGCGGCACTGACCGCACGGCGGCTGGTGGTAGCGGCGACGCCGCCCCGACGACCGATAAGAACAATAAGAAGCCTCGGGCCCCAAGGAAGGATCGTAGGCCGCAAGTGCTCGCAAACGTCACTGATACAATCACCGAGGTCTCGCCGAGTGGCCTACCATTGGCGCCTCGAGCGGTTTCCTCAGGGTACGGCATGCAGCTAGGGTGCATCGTGCGGGAAAGCATGTCGATCAACACGACGGACCTTAGAAGCATCGAAAACAAGGCTTTGGTCGAAATCCTCCTGAAGAAGCTTCACCAGCGATACACGTTCCCGGAGCCGTTCAACAAAATGGTGGACTCTTTAGCCATCACGAAGATGAGCACCACGTTGAGCAGCTGGAAATCCCGGGTGAAGAAGAAGATTGCGAAAGGTAAAAGCTGGAAGGAGATCCGTCGCACAGACCCGACGCTCGAGAAAGAAGATTTTGACATACTGAAGGCGTACATGAACACCGAGGAGTGTAAAAAATGGACAAAATGGGGGCAGGATATGCGGGAACAAAACATAGGGGTCCAACATTGAGGAAGCGGTGGTTACCGAGGAAAACAGCCTGTTTGGGAGAAGGAGGACCGCGAGATGGAACGTCTCGGAAAAGATAACCCCTGACACAAAATCACGGATATACAAGTTAGGAACTTTGTCCGGTCCCGGTACTTCTTAGACTGGAAGACGGGGGAATTCGTGACGAAAGACCAGGACGTGAAGGAATTCGAGAAACATTTGGTAAGGACACATATATCTCAAGTACATGTATATTGCATTGATCTAATAATTAGATAATGGGCTCACCTTAATTTCCTTTTGTCCGAAGGAGAGGGAGTTGCGGAAATCTGACCACTCGTCCGAAGGGTCGACGGGTCGGTGGGACACGCCTTTCAACAGGGCGACAAACGCATACAAGAAAAGGCCGTTGGATGCCCCACCGACGTCAGCTGGCCGTATCTCCGGCTTTGGGCTAAACATGAAGGTAGCCGAGTACTACGCATCAGATGCCAAGTCGTCGAGAAAGAAGAGGAAGACGACATCGACTAAGGATGATGAGGAGGTCGTGGAGCTGAAGAAGAAGATGGCGGCTCTAGAGAAGAAACTTGAGAGCAGAGAGGTGGACCCCGACACGCTCAATAAATTAGTGGATCAGAGGCTCAAGGAAGTCATCCCCGCTGGGTTGATGGAGGGGATAGCTTCTTGGAATGCGGGGGGTCAAATTGGACCGATCCATCTGCCCACCTTCGTCGGCAGCAACTCAAGCAAGAACCAGCAAGTGCCGCCGCAACAGCTGACCCCCCAGACGCCGGCGCCGCTCCTTTTGGTCACATCGGCGCCCCCTTCCGCAGCAATGCCGAAGAATGATGGGCCGGCCGCCGGCACCGTCACCCTTGTCTCGACACCCGCCGAGCTCGACGCCATCACCAAGGTAACTAATTAGTTAGTCGTGATCTAACTACGCCTTCTCAAGATGATTGTCATCTCATGATGCCTGGTATGTTGCCCAACAGGACGAACCTTGCGTACTCCTGCATCGCGTGGTGCCCGGCGGAGATTTGGTGGATGTTGCTACCGGCACTATTATACAACCGGGGGAACGCACTATGCACCACTCTCAAATGGACGAGAACGTGATGAAGGTGAAGTTGGCCAATGTAGTGCCGGAGTATCGCGACGTCCTCCCCCCTTTCAACCTCCAGGCTGCGACGAGGAGGACACCTTGGTACTTGGAGACTGCACGACTTGGGTGATGAAATGGCCGAAGAGCCAGATTCGTCTTGGGGGGGGTGTCTTGTGATCAAGCGCAACATCGGCGCCACATCCCCTATGGCCCCGCTCAATAAGATCGTCCGGCCCACGAAGCAAAGAGCCCTCCAGACAGCACCCAAGGCCGCCACCCCTCAGAAGGAAACGGTAGTCGTCGCCACCACCACCCAGAAGGAACCGACGATTGTTGCCACCACCACAAGGCACAAAGTGTTGTTGGGAAATATGCCGCAACGATCGGCCAAAAGATCATCAAATGCAGTTGTGCCTCAACCGTCGGCATCACAGCCGCCGTCACCACCAAAGGACGTGGACAACCCGTTTGCTGGAGCCGGTGTCGATGACTATCATTACGATGACAATGTCGACATCAATGCCTACCTCAACACGGGCTACAGCCAAGATAGGTACATGCCTGATATGGATCGTGACGATGAAGCCTTCCGCAGTCACGACGATCAACCTAGGCGTACTGAAGTCACGCAGCGTCTGACCTACCCGGAGCTTACAGTATTCAGCCCTGGCACACTGCATAAGACAATCGTAGGGTCGTCCCGAGCACCCGCACCCCCAGCTCCCGCACCCCTAGCTCCCGCAGCAGATCAGGCCACCGCCAGCAAGAAGATTAGGAAGAGACCTGCTAAAAAGGTCCAGCATACTAAGATCTTGGCCGACGCCATGGTACGACCCCGTAAGGATGGCTTGACCCGCTTGCATGAAGCTGGGAAACATATACTGGGTCCGGACGAGATACACGGGGCAACTGGACCAATGCTCACATTGCAGAACATTATCGTGATGCTAGAGGGCCTCCTTCTTAAAGAAGAGTCTCCAAATTACTCGGCGTTTGTGGTCAAGGTGCCAGAGGGCCCGGACTTTGTCCATGAAGACCCCGCGGGACTGTTCTTCATAGCGTACGAGGATATCTTCAATCTGTTTCACTCGAGACGGCTGGACTATAACTTGGTCCGCCTATACGCGCTCAATGCTCAGCTGCAGATCCAGCGAGAGTTACCCCCGTACGTTATGGTAGCGGATCCCTACTACATGCGTGATAGCCAGCTGGAGGAAGGATCAAGTTCACGGACCAAGGCAGTGAAGTACCTCGAGAGCTTCATGTTGAGAAACAGTGAGAACAAGAGGGACATTCTTTTGCCTGTCTTTCCCGAGTAAGTCTCGCGACCGTCGTAGCTAATGTTTTTTTCTAGATTTCATCCATTGCTTATCCTGGATTCGATTGCATGTGTTGAGCAGGGACACATACTGCACACTCATCGTGCTTTGCCCAAAGTGGTCACTAGCCGAGTACTTCGACTCGTCGAATAAGACGAAGAAGAAAGACTACACCAGAATAAGGAGTGTTCTCGATGAGGCTCTCAACGGCTACGCCCAAAATGGAGGCACATTCGAAAAGAAACAAGAATGTATCAGGCCGGCTACTGGCAAATACGGGTTCAAGCATGTGACCGAGTTCCCCTGCATCAAGCAGCCGGCTTGGAGCACGAAGGAGGCCTTCTATGCCCTCCATCACCTCAAAGGGATTGTCTGCGATGCAAATAATATGAATCATCCTTCTAAACTCCGAGACTGGTCCAACAAAATGGCGGGGGAAATCTCATAGGATGATCTTATGCAAGATTTTCATCGCATCAAAATCATGTTGTCGGAGATAATCATTGAAGATGTCAACAAAAAGGGAGGGTCCTTGAACCAGCCCATAGGGTTATGCCAGAGGGATATCCAGGAACGCCTAGAGCGGCAGGCTGATCGTAGGACGTGGATGACGAAAGAGCTATATAAGCCGTTTCCGGCGCCGCTCCAGTTGAGGTATCGTTGATCGAGGTGTGCGTAGCTAGATACTATTAGTTTGTTTAACAAAATTTTCTTAACTTATATAAGCTAGCTACTATATTAGTTTAGCTCTAAACTTAGGCCTAGCTAGCTACTATTAGTTTGCTCTAAAATTAGGCCTAGCTAGCTACTATTAGTTAGCTCTAAACTTAATTAGGCCTAGCTAGCTACTATTAGTTAGCTCTAAACTTAGGCCTAGCTTTATGTTGTATATCTTTGATGCTTATTTTTGTTTCCTTAGTTGTTTTTGGTGAACATATATGCCTTAGTTGTTTTTTGCATTATACTTACTAATATGCTTTGTGTCTATCTATATAGATGACGTACTACGTGGTGTTCGAGGGTCGGGTTCCAGGAGTCTATGACGAGTGGAAGGACTGTAAAGCACAGGTGGACAAGTTCAGCGGCAACTGCTATAAAGGATACGAGACTAGACACGAGGCGGTTGCGAAGTGGAGGGACCACCAATCGAAACAGAAGAACAAGATGAAGACCTCCATCAAGCTACCGTTCGTGCTCACCATCGTCGCCGTGCTTGTAGTCTATTTCATCTTAGCTTAGGCCTTATTGAGTAACTATGTGGTGGCATGTTCGATGAACTATGTGGTGGCATGTTCGATGATGTTTGACTATGTATCACTATGTTCAATGATGTTCGATGAACAAAACTTGATTCTTTTGCACTATGTATCACTATTGTATATTATGTTATTATCGAGTAATGTGTGACTTATATCTTTGTCAAATATCACTTCTATGTTTATATATTTGTCAAATATCACTGCCTGTATTCAAACTGTATAAATACTGTAATATACCTGGTATTTTATACCAGAAACAATTTAAATTTCGAAATCCTGCAGATGTTTCTGTGGCGCACCATGGGACAATTCTGTGGCGCACCTATTTCTGTGGCACACCAGGAGGGGATGCGCCACAGAATCGACTATTTCTGTGGCACACGGGATGGGTGCGCCACAGAATCCATTATTTTTATGGCGCACGGGTTGGGTGCGCCACAGAAAATATTTTTGTGGCGCACCCCTGTGGCCCCGGGGTGCGCCACAGAATCTCTTTTTGGTGCGCCACAGATGAAGGGATCTGTACTAGTGTTACTAGTCTCCTGTGCACAACATTTTATCAACTCATGTTGTATATCATGATGAGTCATCCTGCTGTTTTGTGGAGCATTGTTGAGAACAAATCTGTCAATTCTTCAAAATTTCCTGCTAGCCAATTTAAAAGCTCAAGGAAATTTCCTTTATTTGGTGAGTTTTCATTTCATCATGTCTCGTAAATGCCAAGCCTTGGTGCAAGAGAAATCTCAAACACTTGAGTGCCCATGTCAAACTCTGCATATACAAAGCCTTGTATTGTGAGGTGTTTGAAGCAATAGACTCCCGAATTTATGCTTGTGGTGTAGTGAACATATCATACTTCTCTTCAGCTTCAGCATGAGCACTAGTAACATCACTTTCATGTTTCTTCAATCTCGGCTTCTGTTGCAGTTCCTAAACTCATTCTTCACAAATACATCTCCACCGGGACATTTTGTCTTGTCCTTGAACAAATAACAAACAAAGTAGAAAGCACCATCTAGAAAGCACCATCTCTTTCCACACTATACTCAATCCATGGAAATTCTTGAAACCAAAGACGACAAAAACGACGATCACTTCCTCTTTTGTTTGTAAATTAAAACTTATGACTCTTTGGTTGACATGGACCCATCTCAATATATATTATTTCTTACTCTATCTTGGTCATTCACAGCATACATTGAGATGGGAATCCGGTCCCGGATCATGTTCAGGTGCCCCCAAATCTGCTTCTATTGGCTCATCATCGTCATCAATACCTTCATCATCTTCAACAATTGGTGTTTGGGTTGCTCCTCTACTCTCTGGTGCTAGCACTAGCGCCAATTGCAAATTGCTCTCAGGCTGAATAGGAGAAGTACAACTACTAGATGCAGCGCTGGTCTGATTTGGTGTGGATAGTTCATCCGTTTTCCTTGCTTTTGAAGCTTTTTTCCACATTGCAAATATACTATTGCCTACAGCCCCACCCTTCTTCATCCGTGTTACAAAAAACAAGGGGAACAGAGAGTAAAAAAATTGCATTTGTATCGAGCAAATTATATCTAGTAGACTACTACTGCACAATTGTTGAAGATGATGTAGCAAGTCAAGAAATCCCCCAAACCAGAAGAGAGGCAGACATGGAGGCAGAGGCATTTATGGAGCGGAGAACACCGCGAACATAGTTAATTAAAGATTATGGAATCTAGTCGTACCAAGAGAATCTCCAACCGTAGACCCCAAATATAGCCCTAAACTGTCCGCGGATACGCCAGGGTGTGTCGGCGGATAGTGGTCGGGCAATCATAAAAAGACGATGATCCAACCATGTCCCTCGAGTCCAACCCCCAGACCCATATAAAAGCATGCAACATCAGGTCTTACGACCTGAATGATGAGGAAACCGACATGGTCGTGATGACGGACATGAAAGGACAGCTTGCACCAAGAAAGCCCTAGACAAAGCAAATATTTCCTCCGGAATCCATAAAAATGGGCTAAGGAGTTTCTTGAGCAACAATTAAAAATTGAGCGAAATATGACAGAGGACTGCACACTATCTGAGGAAAGCTAGCTTCCACAATACAAGAAGTAGTAGTGGCAGTGGGAAAGAATATGTTGCCCAGCTCGGAGAATAGGCAAAACTGTCCATCTCCCCGCTCAAGGTGTTACCCATTGATCTGGCCGCGGCGAAATTTGCCGCAAAAGATGATATTACGCTTTCTCAACTGCTAGGCGGAGATATCCCCAAGTTGGATGAAGTATGGAAACAGGAATACAGGAAGCCTCCGCTGCCACCAGATCAGATCAAGATTCTACGAACACAAATGCGAAAACTGAATGACTGGTATATTAAAAGTCACCAAGGGAGGAAATCGAAAACTTTGTGAAAATTACACGAGAGAATTTCATTGGTGAAGACGAGTTACAAATTTATCTTGAAGAACTCTATATGTTATACAAGTTTGACGTCCTCGACTTAAGTGTCCTCAGTACCTATTGTTTGTAAGTGATTCAATTCCTTAATTTATTTCTAAAAGTCTCTAGCTCAGCTAGTTCATTGCCTGTAATTATGATCACTACGTTACTATGCAGAATGAGAGTGATGCATGTAACCGAAAATGTATCATTAACATTGGGTTCGTTCACTCAAAGCGAATTAATAAAGTCTTGCTATAGGACTTCGCCAAGGAAACGGAGGACAACTTGCAAAGGGTTCATAGAGAGCCAACATTACAAGATATTGTTTTCTTACAACTTCGAGTAAGAGTGTTAATGTCTTATACACATTAATTTTTGCTTACTCGATGTTAAGTTTATTACCGACGTATATAAACGTGCGCAGGTTCCATTACATTCTGCTAATCATTGAAGTTGATTCTGGAAAAGCTGAAATTTACGACTCATTGGAGAAACCCGAAGAGAAGTACAAGAGCATTATTGATGCGCCCAAAGGTAATTTCAATCATTATCGCAATATATCGGTCTCTTTTCTTCATTTTCTGAGATATCAAATAACAATAACTCATGTATTCATTTTTTTGCCGGGTAGGGTTTGGAATTTTTTCATCCAGAGGACACATGGTGAATTTTAAAAGAAGCATATTTTTCATCATATCAAGGTAAATAGTACGATCTAGGTTCGAGCTTCTCCTTAATTCTAATTTCAATATAATTATGTCATGCTTGGTTATTATATGATTGAATTATATTCTCGTAAAGTGCGAGAGGCAGCCATAGGGGACCAATTTGTGTGGATACTTCGTGTCCGAGTGGATTCGCTGGGAGGTCAGTGAGCGGAACACAAAGACATTTATATAATAAGTGAACAAATATATTCACAATTTTACTTTATTACCATCAATTATGTTGAGTGTCTTTCATAATTTTTTTTATGATGATTGATATTTATATTGATCTCCTTCTTTTATAGTTCGATAAAATGTGGAGCAATCTGCAACTAAAGGAATGCTTTGTAGCAATTCAAGAGGAAATTGCCGGATTTTTGTTGGATCATGTGAGAAACCGAAAGGGATAATTCTCGATCGATTAGACGGTTTCTAGTCCTGGTTAGATCTCCATGTAAACGAATAAACTGGCTCTAGCCCCGGTTAGATCTCCATGTTAACGAATAGACGGGCTCTAGTCCCAGTTGAATTATCATAAAGAATAAAGTATATTGTTATTAGATAGATATTTCTTTTATAAACATTTTGATATGATATATGTATTTGTCTGATTTGTTATTAATTAACCATATATTTTTGCATTACTGACCATAAATTTTTTAAATAAAAAAGACAGAGCGAGGGGCTTCCACATCGGGGTAAATCTGTCCGGGTCCTCTTATGAACCGGGACTAAATCTCCCCGATCGTAAGCAAACCTGGACTAGATCGGGGGTGACTCTAGTGCCAATTCAGTAGTCCCGGTTGCTATGGGTAACAGTTGTATTTCAGCTTTACAAACGTGTCTGTTTTGGTTGCAAACTTGTAAGGGTACATAATTCTAAAAGGATCATTTAAGGCAAACACGATACGCATCGGATCGACCCGTTTCTGGTGTACGACGGTCTGTTCATCAATACAAAATGTCTGGTCTCGGGATGATTAACTGATGTTGTGATTAATGTCCAACAAGCTAGAGCGCTAGAACTTTGCTTAGCAGTGCCGTGCTAGTGCCGTCTTAACTTAGCTACTAAGGCAGAGCAGGAATAATGGTTAATCTGGTCGGTGGAAATGTTTTTGCCGGCGGCCGGCCGAGACACGATCGACGCCGTCACCAAACTAAGTAAATCACATTTCGTATGTGCGTAGCCACTGGTAGAAAATAGGCCTTCCATACGCCCCCATTAGTCCCCAAAATAATCGACCCGCGACCATAGGGGTCTTTAGTCGCGGTTCGGTAGGAGACCCGCGGCCAACAGTCTGGGCCCAGCGCGCTCGGTCCACAGCTGGCGGACGGGAGGGGCTTTAGTCCCGGTTGGCCAGGACAACCGGGACTAATAGGTCCTCAGGCTGCCCCGAAGGCCTTTAGTCGCGGTTGTCCAGGCCAACCGGGACTAAAAGCCCATCCCTATATATAGGACTCAGCTAGCTGCACTTAGACATATTTGGTGTCACTTCTACTCACAATATTCACAAGGGGTGGTGGGTTTTCTTTTGGTTCCTCCTATGCACACAAGGTGTTCGATGAAATGCCCGAGAGCATGAAACATACATGATATGAAATGTCCGAGCCACACTTGAGCTTTTTCATTTATTTTTCCTCCGCGGTCGCGGTTAGCAACTTGAACCTTTCATGATTTGTATTATTTCTCTAGCTAGTTAGTTTAGCAAATGCATGATGGTTAATTATATACTTTATATAATAATAATGCAGATGAATCGGCAATGGATGTACGGTAACCGACTCTCCGGCGAGTTCACTACGGGTTTGAAAGATTTCCTCGTAGTGGCAAATGCGAACAAGCAGCGAGGTTTTATTATCTGTCCGTGTTCTGAATGTAAGAATCAGAAGGGTCACTCCTCCTCAAGAGTCGTTCACATGCACCTGCTTCGGCACGGTTTCATGCCAAGCTATAATTGTTGGACCAAGCATGGAGAAAGAGGGTTAGAATGGAAGAAGATGAAGAAGAGGATCATATCGATGTCAACTATCATGAGACTTTCATGGAGGATGATGCTGAAGGTGGGGAAGGTTTTGGTGAAGGTGAAGAAGAGGCACATGATGAGCCCGCTGATGATCTTGGTCGGACCATTGCTGATGCACGGAGACGCTGCGAAACTGACAAGGAGAGGGAGAATTTGGATCGCATGTTAGAGGATCACACGAGGTCGCTGTACCCAGGATGCGACAATAGTCTGAAAAAGCTGGGCTGCACACTGGATTTACTGAAATGGAAGGAACGGGAAGGTGTAGCTGACTCATCATTTGAAAATTTGCTGAAAATGTTGAAGAATATGTTTCCGAAGAATAACGAGTTGCCCGCCAGTACGTACGAAGCAAAGAAGGTTGTCTGCCCTCTAGGTTTAGAGGTTCTGAAGATGCATGCATGCATTAAAGACTGCATCCTCTACCGCGGTGCATACGAGAATTTGAATGAATGCCCTGTATGCACTGCATTGCGTTATAAGATCAGAGGCGATGACCCTGGTGACGATGTTGAGGGCGAGAAACCCAGGAAGAGGGTTCCCGCCAAGGTGATGTGGTATGCTCCTATAATACCTCGGTTGAAACGTCTGTTCAGGAACAAAGAGCATGCCAAGTTGTTGCGATGGCACAAAGAGGACCGTAAGTCTGACGGGGAGTTGAGACACCCCGCTGATGGAATGCAATGGAGAAAGATCGACAGAGAGTTCAAAGATTTGGCAGCTGACGCAAGGAACATAAGATTTGGTCTAAGTACTGATGGCATGAATCCTTTTGGCGAACAGAGCTCCGGCCATAGCACCTGGACCGTGACTCTATGCATCTACAACCTTCCTCCTTGGTTGTGCATGAAGCGGAAGTTCATTATGATGTCAGTGCTCATCCAAGGTCCGAAGCAACCCGGTAACGACATCGATGTGTACCTAAGGCCATTAGTTGATGAACTTTTACAGTTGTGGGGCAGAGCTGGTGTACCTGTGTGGGATGAGCACAAAGAAGAGGAATTTGACCTACGAGCGTTGCTTTTTGTAACCATCAACGATTGGCCTGCTCTCAGTAACCTTTCGGGACAGTCAAATAAGGGATACAAAGCATGCACACACTTCTTAGATGAGACTGAAAGTGTATTTTTGGATAATTGTAGGAAGAACGTGTACCTGGGTCATCGTCGATTTCTTCCCCGAAATCATAACGTTAGAAAGAAAGGCAAGCATTTCAACGGCAAGGCAGATCACCGGCCGAAGCCTGCAGAACGTACTGGAGCTGAGATATTTGATATGGTCAAGGATTTGAAAGTCATCTTTGGAAAGGGTCCTGGCGGACAATCAGTTCCGCTGGGAGTTGACGGGCACATACCCATGTGGAAGAAGAAATCAATATTTTGGGAGCTACAGCATTGGAAAGTCCTAGATGTCCGCTCTGCAATCGACGTGATGCATGTTACGAAGAATATTTGCGTGAACCTGCTAAGCTTCTTGGGCGTGTATGGGAAGACAAATGATACAAAGGAAGCACGGAAGGACCAGCAACTTTTGAAAGACCCAGATGACCGGCATCCGGAATGGTTTCAAGGTCGTGCCAGCTACGCTCTTACGAAAGAAGAGAAGGTCATTTTTTTTGAATGCCTGAGCAGTATGAAGGTCCTGTCTGGCTTCTCGTCGAATATAAAGGGAATAATAAACATGGCGGACAAAAAGTTCCAAAACCTGAAGTCTCACGACTGCCACGTGATTATGACGCAATTGCTTCCGATTGCTTTGAGGGGGCTCCTACCGGAAAATGTTCGAGTAGCGATTGTGAAGCTATGTGCATTCCTCAATGCAATCTCTCAGAAGGTAATCAGTCCAGAAGATCTACCACGGTTACAGAACGATGTGGTCCAATGTCTTGTCAGTTTCGAGTTGGTGTTTCCACCATCCTTCTTCAATATCATGAAGCAACTCCTGATCCACCTAGTCGAAGAGATTTCCATTCTCGGTCCTGTATTTCTACACAATATGTTCCCCTTCGAGAGGTTTATGGGAGTATTAAAGAAATATGTTCGTAACCATGCTAGGCCAGAAGGAAGCATCGTAAAGGGCTATGGAAATGAGGAGGTAATTGAGTTCTGTATTGACTATGTTCCTGACCTTAAGCCGATTGGTATTCCTCAATCGCGGCACGAGGGGAGACTAAGTGGAAAAGGCACGATCAGAAGGAAATCAACGATATGTATGGACGGTCATTCTATGACTGAAGCACACCACACAGTTCTGCAAAATTCGAGCTTGGTGGCTCTGTACTTCGAGCAACACAAGAATATTTTACGCTCGGACAACCCGGGGAAGCCTGAATCATGGATTAGAAAGGCCCACATGGAGACTTTCGGCAGTTGGTTGCGAAAACATTTAATGAATGACAATGATGTTGGAGATCAGCTGTACATGTTGGCCAAGACACCATCTTCGACTATAACGACTTTCCAAGGGTACGAGATTAATGGGAATACATTTTACACGATCTCCCAAGATAAAAAGAGCACTAACCAAAACAGTGGTGTCCGCTTTGATGCAGCAACCGAGATTAGGCAAAAGGTCACATATTATGGTTACATAGAGGAGATATGGGAACTTGACTATGGACCCTCCTTTAAGGTCTCTTTGTTCCGGTGCAAATGGTTCAAGCTAACAGGAGATGGGGTAAAGGTGGACGAGCAATACGGAATGACAATGGTGGATTTTGACAATCTTGGTTACCTTGACGAACCATTCGTCCTAGCCAAAGATGTCGCTCAGGTTTTCTATTTGAAGGACATGAGTAGCAAACTGAGGAAACGGAAAGATAAGAAAACGATCAGTACATCATGCGATGATCCAAAGCGCCACATTGTTCTTTCAGGGAAAAGAAACATCGTGGGAGTGGAGGACAAGACAGACATGTCAGAAGATTATAATATGTTTGGTGAAATTCCGCCCTTCAAAGTCAACACTGACCCAAGCATTAAGTTAAATGATGAGGATGCTCCATGGATACGGCCAAATCGTAAGAAAGCGGGGACACAAGGGAAGAATTGATGTGTAATAATTTATTGTACCAAACTTTTTTGAATGGATCATGTGAATTATATTATCTCTGATGTGTTTAAGACTAACTCCTTTGCAAAATATTTGAGAAAACGAGTGGAAAACATGGAAAAAAGAAGGTTACTTAAATGTCTCAAAACCTTTTGAGATAAAATATCTGATTTCATAACTTTTATTAAAAACAGAAAACAGACGCGCTAGCGCGCCGCAGTGTCGCCGGAATACAAATTCTTTTATTAAAAAGAGAGAACAGACGAACACTACTCCTCGTCGTCGTCGTCGGGGAACTCGTCGGTGACCTCCTCCGGGTCATCGTCGTCGGCGAACTCGTCAGTGACCTCCTCGTCGTCGTCGGAGGTGCATGATGGTATGTCCGAGATAGGCCCCCACCTCGGATCGTCGGAGGCCCAGACTTCGCCGGCGCGGTCGGCCCGACGAAGCTCTTGCAGCGCCTTCGTCCTCGCCTCCCGAGCGGCATCTAACGCGAGGTGGCGTTCGAGGCGGCGCTCCGCCCGCTCAGCCGCGCGGGTCTGCCAGAGCTCCTCGTCGGCGCTCTCCTCCCCCGGGTTGTTCCGGTAATAATCGCGGACGACGCGGTCTTCCCTGGCGTCGACTAGGCCCTGAAACGCGTGGTGACGGAGGTGGAGGTGGTCGGCGGCAGTGACGATCTGCGGCTTCGGCGCCCTGGCCTCCGCTTCCTAGACGGTGTGGCAGTCGTTGAAGTTCATCAGCGACCGCGGGCGGTTGAGGCGCTAGGCCGCCGCGTCCCAGGCGCGGGCGGTTGAGGCGCTAGGCCGCCGCGTCCCAGGCGCGGGCGGCCTCCGCTGCCGTCGCAAAGTAGCCGAGGGGGATGCGGTCGTCCCCCCAGCGGATATCTGCGCTGAACATTCCGTTCTGCCGTGCTCGGACGCCGCGGAAGCCGGTGGTGCTGTTCCTCCTCGGAGGCATGGTGGAAGCGCGACGGTGCGTGGAGAGGAGTGGGCGCGTGGAGAGGAGAAGACGCGCTCGAGGCGCGACAGTTTATACCGCGCCCTCCTGGCCACGCGTCACAACTCCCGCGCCACGCGCCACCCTAACACAACCAAGCAAATAGTTGCACATTACTACCCGAGCTCAAAGTGAACACTGACCCAAGCATGGATGGATGTGTTAAAGGGGGGGTGTAGAACAAAACAATCGGTATCACCATCATACATCATCCACGGGGTAGTGACCCCTTTAGTCCCGGTTGGTGTCACGAACCGGGACTAAAGGCCCGCGGAGGGTACCTGGAGGGGACCTTTAGTCGCGGTTGGTGTCCCCAACCGGGACTAAAGGCTGGCCCTATATATTCCCGGCCCCAAAAATTTCTAAGTCCCAAACCCTCGTCTTCCTCGCGCCGGCGCCCTGCTCGTCTGATCTTCTCCTCTCCGTCGTCGTCGCCCGCGCAGAGACTCTGCGAGAGTACCGCGCCTTCGCCGTCGCCGTCGCCCGCGCCCTTCTCTCCACCGCCTCCGCCCTGCTCCGGCCCCGCCCCATCGCCGTCTCCGGTAGGTTCCCCGCGGGCCTCGCGCCGCCCTCGAACCAACGCCGCCCTCCCGCTCTCGAACGGCGACCATGAACCAACGCCGCCCTCCCCGCGGGCCTCGCGCCGCCCTCGAACCGTGGCCGGAATCGCCGGAGACCCCGAGAGCAGAAACTGCCACACCGCCGGCCACCGTGTGACGCCAGGGTGACGTCATCATGACGTCACCTGGCCACGTGTTGGCGAGTTTTTTTTAAATGACGTCATCGTGACACGTGGGGCCCACTGTATATGGAATTACATAAAATAATTAAATCTTCTAAATTAAATAACTTTTAATTTATAATTCCAAAAATTATGGAAAAATATGCAAAATGTTCGCAAAAATGTAAGATATCTGTTTATATCATTTTCAATCATGTTTGACAAAAAGTTCAAAATGAGACCATATTTGAATTTGAATTAAATTCATTAAAATAATGATAATAAGTTTTAATTCAATAAATTCAGAATATTAAGTGTAATATACCAAAATGACCAGGAAAGCAAATGCAACCTAGCTATGGGGTTCTCCAAGTCATTTGAGCAACTAATCTTGGACACACCTCTAAAGTATGGTTTTCCCCCTCCGGTGGTCATCGTTCTTCCACCCAAAACCCTAGCAATCTGTTTTCCCTCCTTCTACAACAATATTTGCTAAATCTCCTATATACTTAATTAATTTTTCTACATGCATGTCTGCAGGAGTGACATATGGCAGACAATAGAGCCTTGCCGCTTACGGATCAGGAGGCTGAAGGTTATATATTCGACATCATAGCCAACGAGATCCCTTATGTGCCGGGCCCAGAAGATGATGTAGTCTCTTCTTATCTGAACCTTGATGATTAAGAAGGTGGAGAAACAGACATTGTCGATGATCAAGAGGGTGAAGGAACGGACATTGTCGACGAAGGTGAACCGTCGACAAACGACGATCTCCAATTGCAAAGACCAACCACCTCCGGCGAGGTATATATATATACATTGAGCATCTCGTGATACAAACTTACTGAAATGTGAATACATATGCATTAACGCGCGCGACTCTCTTTCTTATTTTAGCCCTCGGCCGGATCGAGTATGACAAAGCGTGGCAAATCCAGGTCGATGAAAGAAGGAGAAACATATACCATCGAATCAGTCGGTGAAACCGGCAAGCCCCTACAGCACACCACAAAGTTTATCAACCAATACGGAGTCATTGTTAGAGACAACGTCCCGATCAGCGTCCAGGAATGGAAGGAGCCAAAGAAAGCACGTCTTGGTTTCAGTTATGTAGACAAGAGAACGAAAAAGGATCTGTGGAGAAAGCTTATGGTACATTTCATTCTACCTCCGGAATACAACAAAAAAGATGAATTCGATAACGAGGTTCCGGGTGGACGTCAGAGGAGGAGGCTAGTCAAAGAGTTCGCTCTTCAGAAGATGGCCGAAGCATTCCGGAACTTCAAGAAAAAATTGTTCCGTGATTATGTCAGCAAGGGCAAGACTCTGATTTTCACTAGACAACATGAGAAACTGAGAGCTGATTGGCCAGAATTTGTGACGCAGAAGAAATCGGAGTATTTCAAGGAAATATCGAAAAAAAATAAGGTTAATGCGGATAAGAAACAGTACCATCATGTTATGGGGCCAGGAGGATACCGCGTTTTGGCGCCTAAGTGGCAGAAGATGGAGGACGGCCTGAGGGGAAGAGGAATCCCTCTAGGTACAGAGGGATGGGACGAAAGAGCCAAAATGTGGTGGTACGGGCATGGGGGATCGCTAGACCCGGAGACAGGGGCGTGTGTTCATCGGCAGAAAACGTTTGCTCCCACCCAACACCTTATTGACGCAATGGCCAAAGCTCAACAGGGCTTGCTCACGTTCAACAGAGAGAGAGACGCACTGACCCATGCCCTCGGTAATCCTGAACACGGAGGACATATACGAGGCAAAGGCAGAATGCCGTGGAAAGTAGTGTTTTCCCAGGAAAATAATCCGTACTGTTACAGAAGCCGTAAGAGAAAGACGGACCGGGATGCAGATCTTCTGGCGAAGCTTGCATCGAAAGTTAGTGAGTTGAAGCAGACCGTGCATGGAATACTTGAGAAAGAAAGATCGACGGTTGTAGGGCCGCATGAAGATCATGAAGCGGATCTCGGAAGCCAGCATCAGCGGAGAAGCAGCGTGGCTTCCACGGAGGCCCCGCCTGCAGGTGCTAATGCACCGATGATCGAGAGTCGTGCACCGGAGCCTCACTACCCCGTGGATGATGTAAAGGAGATGAAAGAATGTGATCTGCATCATCCCGTGGGGAACATTTCCACGAAGGTAGCTACCGGCAGTGCTTTACCCTATACACCTGGAGCACTCCACCACAACAACCCCATTCCATATGGCTATGCCCGTGTCACGGTGGAAGACATACTCCAAGTGTTTGAGGATCTGGAGATTGACATAGCTACATCCGAAGGGGAGAGAAGACTTGGAGATGTCAAGCGCCAGTTCATTCTATGGAAAAAGAAGTACATAGTGTTTCTAGGCGAGACGCCAAGGCCAGCAAGTCCACCCCCCTCCGATGGTGCAGGTGGTGGTGGTGGTGGTGGTGCTGGTTCACCTACGCCTCCTTCATGCCATTCGACGCCGTCCCCCGATCCACAATCTCCGGCGGGTAAGCAGGCGTCGCCCACCAATCCTCCTCCGGCGGATACGCAGCCTCCGCCCCCCAATCCTCCTCCAGCGGATAAGCTGCCGTCGCCCCCCAATCCTCCTCCGACGGATAAGCTGCCACTGCCCCCCAATTCTCCTCCGGCGGATAAGCAGCCGTCACCCCCCATTTCTCCTCCAACGGATAAGCAGCCATCGCCCCCCATTCCTCCTCCGGCGGATAAGCTGCCGTCGCCCCCCATTGCTCCTCCGGCGAAGAAACAGAAGCTGACTATTAACACGGAGCCTTATGTACCTAAGACCACACGGGTACCGGAGCCATCACTGAAGCCTATCCCCCCAAGGCCTTGGGAACTTAATGATGCCAAAACCAAATTGGCCGCGAAGGCTGACTATGAGAAATGGTCGACCGATCGGAAGGCGCTAAGGGAGCCTAAGCCCAAGGAAGTATACCCTCCATCAGTACAGAAGTGGGCTACGGGTTTTTTGTCGACACCGTCCCAAGCCGAGAAGAATTTGCCTAAAGACTATGAAAATGAACTTCTTAGGCAAGCACAAGCATTGACGGAGGAGAAAGAAGAAAGGAAAAAAAGCGGGAAACAAGTTGACCATCTCGGGATGCAGAGTAAACAATCGATCCCCCCGCTCGTAGTGAAAGCCGGTCCGGAACAGGACCCCGAGGTCAGAGAAGCTGCAGCAGTAATGGGATTGACTGTAGCTACTGCCATGAAAAATGCGTCCGAGGTGGGTATGTCTCTTCGTGCCTTGTTAGGCCTGCACGATGCGCCAATGGCTGAGGTAGTATTACAATATGAGAAGAAATGACCTCTCGTCGAGCCTACGCAGGAAAAGAGTCTACCACCACTAATGCAAAGTCTGCTACGTTGGTACAAACATTTCATATCATGGTCCGACAAAGAATTTGTTTATGTGGATGTTACAGAGGAGCATCACACCAAAAAGTACTCTGTAGCAGTTGAGATGAGTGAATTTGTTCCAGCTGTTCAATCTGCGCGAGCTCGACAAATCTATTCTGAGTTGCTACGTTCTGTAAGTGATTTATTTCTACCTCATCTTGTTCTTCATTGCCTACACTAAATATATATATATATATATATATATATATATATTGTCCTAACTATATTGTTGCGTACACTATTATGCAGATTGAAGATTTGGGAATGCAAAATAAGACTTATCCATGATGTTCGGTTCATTGACCCACAAATCATTAATGGAACTATGTTAGAACGTCACCCCCTAGACGTGGAGAAAGACTTATACAATTAACTAAGGCTTTAAGCCTGGAGCTGACGGAGGATTCTGAGGCCATCTGCGGCTCCCGCTGCCGCTGCGTTGTGGGCCTTTTTGCCCCCGATATCATCGGTGGCTGCCGTCCTGGCACGTGCCTGCCTTCATTTCTTTCCCGACCCGGCCCCTCGCTGCCTTATCCTCTCCACCGCACAACGCCACCGTCAATACCACGTTGCCGTCTGTTTCCTTCCTACGGCCGCCGTGCGGTTTGGCACCGTCCTCTACTACTACAGCACCCCCTGCATTCCTATTTTATCTGCCCCGCATTCCCGTGTCTCACTCCCCGTCGCTGAGCGCCGCACACCATCCCGGACATCGCGTTCTTCTTCCCCGCATCGACCCCGAGGCAGCGCAGTTCGTAGGAGCAGAAGCTGGAGCACGGGGCAGACCGCATCTTGGTTACATATGCCTGTGGCTCCGAAGGGATCACGAGCTCCAGTGGGGACAAAGGCGGCTCACCATGGCGGCCTGGAGGATGATTGCTCATTCGTTTTCTTTCCGATCCGATTTTCTTCTTTTACCTAACTCAGTTTGCCTGGGTTTTCATGGCCTTAAAATATTTTTTTCCCAAAATACGTGATGTGTTGATAACCGATTTTGTAATCCCGAACTAAAAGGCCAAGAGAACAAATAGTGTTTCAGAGCCAAAAATTTGTTCTTATAGAGAACTTGGAGGTTTCAGATTCGATTTTTTCTTAATGGAAGTTGTGAAAGAACTGCGAATTGGCGGGTTGCAGTTCCGATCTATTCCTCGAGAAAGGCTTTCCTACTAAAGAAATGGGAATTGGGAACTTGCAGCGCGGCCTGGAAGCGGTCAAGAATCTGACTGTCGGCGCTCAAGCGAGGCCCCGTTTTGTCCCGTGGAAGAAAAAGTCCAGCAAGTACTTTTCACGACACATATGTAGCTTCTCTCAAGTAACGATAAGGTACCTATTGTTTTGTCAACTAGAACAAACCTTATTTTCCCGTGTTCATTAATCTTATTTGTGCTTGGAGGGATAGATTTGTTGCATTGGGTCTGTTACTTATTACATTTCAGATAAATAACCAGAACCAATAGTTGATAAATATTGTCAAGATTTGTTTAAATTTTAATTGGGTTTGCAAAGGGAACACTTAGATATGTGTGAGACATAAGCAGAAGTCGGAAGCAAGCACGACAAGTCAAGAATGACAACATCATGAAAGGATTGCTATCGTCTGCATTAGGTTCAACCTGATGCGTGGCAAAGCTGACTTTGATAGAAGAGTAGAAGACTATACAGGAGATAAAATCTTTAAAGGTGAGGCAAATAGTTCCACCTATGCATTTCATATTCTCATGTTCAGTTAATTTCAGATTGACACTGTGGCAGTGAGCCTGTATCGTGTGTTTATCTGGTGAGCATGCTTGGCATGTCCTGCCATGCGAAGATTGTTGCAATCTCAGGATAATACAATTCTCTATTGATGCGCTTCATATTAGTTTTATTAGGAAGGTTTAAGAGATTTCATGTGTGCTCGCTCCAGCACTTTTGCAGTGGGGAATTAACTGAGTAGTATCAGGTACATGTGTGTTTTTTGGTTGATCAGTAAACATTAATTGTTCACCCGTGTTTATTATGATCTACCTCACTAAGTATCAGTAGGTAAAATCTGAGATGGCATGCTATTAGTTATGGAGGCTTGAGATAAATGCAATGGCTTTCGCTTCTTCTGATGATGTTAAATATATATTAAAAAAATATTGATATAACCAACTTACTGTTTAAGCCTCAACATAGTGTACTATAAAGGAAGACTTGAACACTCTATACAATTACTTCCTTAATGATTGATAATGGACAAACTTTGGGTGAATTATTTTGATTTCAAAATAAAGAACTTAAGCTACATAGATCGAACTTGTAGGTTAGTGACTATTTAGATGGTGTTTTAGGTCTTAGAGTAGACCAAAAGTTTAGTTCCTCAACGGAGTGTTTTTGCTGTACAATATTTTATCATTAGCAAAGCAATCATCTAGAAGGCGAACACCAATCTTTGGGGATCAGTGTGGTGCATCATCTCAATGCTTTCTGGACAAGAGATCCTGTCCTGGATCACTGATGACAAGCTCAATTCTGCTGTCACAGAGCCAAGGGCTGCTCAAGCGTGTCATCTTGTTGATGTTTTCGCACACCTCCAAGCATCTTGAAACCTTCTACCATTCCAATGAAAGACATGGTGATTTTGCTTGCATTATCATGATTTCTTTTTATCCCCCGATTCATACAAACATGAGTTAGCAATCACAAAGTTTGCAGGAAGCCATAATTTTCGAGATGTGCCTCTATTGTGGTTAGTAAACAGTAGGTGACATCTGATTGTGTTTGCAGCGAAGCCGTAAGGAACTCTTCCCGGATGACAAGAAGAATCAAAACACTATATTAGGTAACAAAACTCCTACTGCTTCCCTCTCCTTTCTTTTCTTTTATATTCATGATTCGTTGCAGTAGAATGCTAGAAAAAAAACTACTGCATCGCCATATACTCCAATAAAATGCAATTATGTATGTGCCTTTTTGCTCTCATGAATGTTTGATACTGTGTGTGCCCGTTTCCATGAATAAATTTCTGTCAGGTAGAATGTATGCTTGAAAAAAGAGGTGCAGTCTATCCCATTGACAGCTACTTTGAAATGTATTGAGAAATCTCCTCGAAGGGAAAAACTGCTGAGAGTTTAACACATTAATTTATACCTAACTTTTGGGATTTCATTGCACAAAAAATAATTCATATGATACTTATTAGCTGGCATTCTGAATATTCAAAACATCTGCAAGAAATAGGACTAAAGCACAATCCAATCTCATCATAAATTATCTGTACAGTTGTATTTGTTCACCAGTCAGTCATCATTCTGAATATTCCATCGAAATTCATCCGTTTTTCAATGCTCGCTTAAACTTATTTTCGGATTGGTTACTTGATCTAAATATGCAAGATATATTGCTCTGATGAATGACGATCAAGAGGATCATTAAATTATCTACTAGATTTATTTCTCGGTTTCACTGTACGAGCTATGTGCGAATTTTGTTGTCCAGTGTAATGTTAGATACTCCATATATTTGCTGCAGAACACATGGATAATTTTAATTTGTTTTTTAGGAAAAAATTTGGAGCCTTTTTAATGGGTTGTCTTTTTTGTTACTGATAGCCTCTTCCCGACTCTTAAGTGCTTCTTTTACTAATTATAGGGAATACGGAAATAAGAATTAAAAAAATTTGTCGTAATGCCCTTCCTAGAGTTACTCATGTCATGCTAGGGATATGTGCGTTAGTTTTTTCTTGGATCTGATCCATCTCACCCATGGTACATTCAACCACATTCTAGTTGTATACTGTTTTCTTGTTGAATTGTGATGTTAAAAGCTATCGTAACTTCTTTTTTAGACAACTTGATATTCTTATTTTAGTCAGTTCATTTATCCTGAGATTACCACAAGCAACCTAGACATAGTTGTACTTCTTGACAAGCGGTGTTCGATTTTCTTATGTTTTTGCAGTTTTTGTATATCCAAATAGCTGAAAAATGTTTCTCCTTTGAGGTAATACGGTGTAATGTGTGTACTTCTTCGATGGTCAAAGTGTGATCTAAGTGCCTAGATGTTGTATATGAGCATGCTAATAATTCCAGGTTTTGAAAGTAAGCAAGATGGACTTAGAAAGATAGATTCACAACAATTTTTACTAAGATGCGCTGCAACTTGCGAGTGATTGGTAAAACTCATCTTCATCTGTTTCTGTCGGTGGTTGTGATTCATTTCTTACTGTTTTAAATGCTTCATGGGACGTGTATTGTTGCTGACGTTCCTTTCTCCCTGGAGGTTCTTCTCTGATTATGTAAAATAATCGCCTTTTTCCCTGAAGTGTGCTTCAGCGACCTATGCAACAATGCTCTTCAATTACTAAGTAAAAGCTTCGAAGTAATCTTAGCTTTATCTTGCTTCCTTCTATAGCTTCTCCAACTATAAATAGTTAGTCTCAGCGCATGAGACTTGGTTTTCAAATGCAAGGGTGGTACAAGAAAGTATTTGTGTGCTGCTTCTGAGTCTGTCATATCCAAATACACACACATTTTTCTCAATGTCGCATCCACTATATATTCATGAAAATAAAGAGTTACATAAGCGTTACTTGGTAGTGTTTTTCTATGTGTTCTCATGTTTTCTTTGTGCTACTTGCATTTCTTATTTTATGTGACTATGACACCTTCATTATTGAGTGACATACATCTATTTTCAGGTCCTAAAATTTTGCTTGGAATGCATCACTGCTTCTGTTAACTTTCGGTTGTCTGGATCCAATACTGGTTGGTTGGTGGACAGCTTCAGTGCTTGCCTGCTTGCTGTCTCCATCGGAGAGCCGAGTGGAAATCGTTAGGCCCCAGTTTGTATGGATGAAGACTTATATCTCTTTTAATTGGCATACAACTTCTAAGAATTTGGTGACACTGGATCAGCAGTCAATTAAGGGCACGAAGGCTCAAGGGAACCAGTTTGAAGTTCGATCTGACTCGGCAGAGGCCTTTAGTTCATGTTGAAGACACACTTCACTGTTATTTGCTAGAAGTTGGTGCCCAATGTGCTAGGTTAGTGCTGACCGCGCAACGTTGCTTAGAGTCGGTACCCAGCTTCTGATGTTCTGGCTCATATATATGAGCATTTTAGGGTGAATGGCAAGTCTCCATCCTGTTACTACTTATTCTTATGCATGTTTGTTTACAAAAGTATCCATGCGAAAGAAGGTAGCTGAGGTGACAAAGAAGTTCTCACGTGCTGTTTAATCACACACCATGAAAATATTCTTTTGCTAGACAAACTTATTAGTTGATTTTCCCCTAAAATGACCAACATAACGGACTCCACCAAACACATTGGTGCTGGTCGGAATTTTCTTCCCTATATATACCTGAAGCGTGCATCTATGGCTGAAAATTCCAGCACACTCAGAGGTACATGATACACACAGACTAAAGGTGATATTAATATCGCCTAATTACAATCATCAAAGCAAACTGGTGACAACAGGTTTCAACCAAAGAAAAAACGTCGACGCATGCAATGCATCGGCCACACCATGTAACCACGTTGGGCAGACGGCGCGGCAAGGCGCGCATATCGTCTAGTTTTCTTAAAAAGCATGAACTCAAAAGCATGTTCTCTCTTGTGCTCATTCTCTTTTGTTTACTCCATGCATGGTATGTCTAATCGATAAATTATGCATGACTGTGCATGTAACGTGTCCGCAGGTTCCACTGGATGCTGCTAAAAATTGAACTTCACACCTCCACAGTTTTTATCATGGACTTTATGAATTCAGATCCAAAGCATTGGATCGATATGAGAAAAATGCTGCAAAGGTAATTATTTTCAATCATTTGCGCTCTATATCGATCGGTCTCTTTTGTTCATTTCCTAATATGCAGTAGCTAATAACTCCCTTGTTCATTTAATTTTCTTTGCACTGTAGAGTTTAGAGACGGTTCTCAAAAGAAAATGTCGGTGGATTCAAACATCAACTAGAATTTGAAAATATGCTTCGTGTGGATAAGTAGCCACCGGGGACCAATCTATGTGGATACTATGTTTGTGAGAACATACGGAAAGAAATCTCTGAGAGGAAGAAGTCGGAGAGCACGCGGAAGAGTCTCAATAACTTGCGGAGGACGCTTAGTCCAGAAGCTCGCTTCCGATCAATTCAAGAGGAAATAGCAGGATTTTTCCTTAGGCATGTCGTCGATCCTCAAGGAGAACACTATGCGTCCACCGACGATGATGCTTATATGCATCTCCGAGATTGAAACTTGTTCGAAGTTGTGTATGGTCATCCATCTTAATTGTGTATATGGAAACTTGTTCGAAGTTGTATATGGTCACCCGAGATTGAATATATATTATATATTCCTATTGAATTCTTCTTGTTTGAAATTTCATATATGCATGTATATAGTAGCGTAAAATATATATATATGTGTACTTAAACTTCATCAAAATTAAAATAAAACACAAAATAAGATATAAAAGAAATAAACAAAACAAATTAAAAAGAAACCGGGTTTAGGGGGCTAAAACCCTAAACCTGCGGACGAGACCTTCAGTCCCGGTTAGCCACGAGAGCGGGACTAAAGGTCCTCCGCCCCGACAGACTCCTGGCGCCCACGTGGATGAGCCTTTAGTCCCGGCCCGTAAATGGCGCGACTATAGGGGGGAGGGGGGTCTTTAGTCGCGCATATCTAGTCCCGGTTGCGCGGCCCGGACTAATGGCCTTTGTGAACCGGGACTGAAGGCCTATTTTCTACCAGTGAGCGTGCTAGGCTGCTAGCTAGGTGCGACCGACCTGCATGCAAAGTCTTCTCAGTTTGCGTCAATCATCGGTTGCAATCAATATACACTAATGGAAACAACCCCTCTCGTCCAGGGGGCCAGGGGGCACCTGTCCCAGTTGCAACCAGATCCGGGGCCTATGCCATGCATTGGTCCCGGTTTGTGTGCCCGGGGCAGCAGAAATCGCCTGGGGGCATTGGTCCCGGTTCGTTGGGAGATATTGGTCCTGGTTCGTGCCAGGGACCGGGACCAATGCCTAGCCACAGGCCACGTGGCACGCGAATGAGAATTTGTCCCGGTTCAGGCCACGAACCGGGACCAATGTCCCCCTTCCCCTATATATACTGCCCCAGCCCCCCCCTTCCATCTTTTTTTTGCTTGGAGGTGTGAGGGAGGTGGGTGTTTGTGTGTGTTATTTTACTATGCACACGAGGTGTTCGACGAAATTCCCGAGCCACACATAAGCTCACTGAAAATGGTATGTTCGACCGAGGTTAACAAACTTATCTTTTTTATGTGTAACTGATACATAAAAAAGTAGTATTTGTCGATGTACTGTGGTCATTTCTGTATTAATATGTTATTGTAATGTATTTTGATAAACTTAATTATACGATGCAGATGGATGCACGGCAGCGATGGATGTACGGTGACCGACGCACTTCCGAGTATATGGCAGGCCTGAATGCATTTCTTGCTGTATCTCAGGCGAACAAAGATAATAGCTTCATGTGTTGCCCATGTGTTGATTGTCGGAACGTCAGAGAGCACTCTTCCGAAAGAATCCTTCACGGCCATCTACTTCGGAGAGGTTTCATGCCCAGCTATAATTGCTGGACGAAGCATGGAGAAAGAGGGGTTGTGATGAAAGACGATGAAGAAGAAGAAGAAGATCCTTTGTTCCCTGAATACGACGATACTGCAATGGAAGAGAATGCAGAAGAAGGAGGTGATCAAGAACAGGCATCAGAAGAGCCCGATGATGATCTTGGCCGAGTTATTGCTGATGCAAGGGAAGACTGTGAAAATAAATTGGAGAGGTTGAAGCTGGACAACATGTTACAGGATCACAAAAAAAATTTGTACCCAAATTGCGAAGATGTAGCACAAAACTCGGTACCACACTGGAGTTGCTGAAATGGAAGGCACAGAACGGTGTGACTGACAAGGCATTTGAGAGTTTACTTCAACTAATGAAGCCAAAATTCCAAAGGATAACGAATTGCCTGAGAGTACGTACGAAGCAAAAAAAGCTCTCTGCCCTCTAGGATTAGATGTGCAGAAGATACATGCATGCATTAATGACTGCATCCTCTACCGCGGTGAGAAGTACGAGAATTTGGATGAATGTCCGGTATGCACTGCACTGCGGTATAAGATCAGAGCAGATGACCCTGGTGATGTTGACGGCGAGCCCCCCCGTAAGAGGGTTCCTGCTAAGGTGATGTGGTATGCTCCTATAATACCACGGTTGAAACGTCTGTTCAGAAACAAAGAGCATGCTAGGTTGTTGCGATGGCACAAAGAAGACCTTAAGAAAGACGGAAAGTTGATGCACCCCGCCGATGGATCGCAGTGGAGAAAGATCGAGATAGACTTCCCAGACTTTACAGGAGAGGCGAGAAACTTATGGTTTGGTCTAAGTACAGATGACTTTAATCCATTTGGGGAGCAGAGCTCCAGTCATAGCACCTGGCCTGTAACTCTATGTATGTACAACCTTCCTCCTTGGTTGTGGATGAAGCACAAGTTCATTATGATGCCAGTTCTCATCCAAGGCCTGAGGCAACCTGGCAACGACATTGATGTGTATCTAAGGCTATTAGTGGAAGAACTCTTACGATTGTGGGGCAAACCAGGTGTACATGTGTGGGATGAGAACGAACAAAAGCCGTTTGACCTACGGGCGTTGCTTTTCGTAACCATCAATGATTGGCCTGCTCTTAGTAACATTTCCGGACATACAAACAAGGGATACAATGCATGCACACACTGTTTGGATAAGACTGACAGTGTTTTTTTGGATAAATGTAAAAAGGTTGTATATCTGGGGCATTGTAGATTTCTTCCGATCAAGCATCCCGTAAGAAAGAAAGGAGGGAAGCATTTCAGAGGTGAGGCAGATAACCGGAAGAAGGCTGACCTCCGTAGTGGTAATGATATATTCGATATGGTCAAGGACATAGAAGTAATCTTTGGGAAGGCTGCTGGCAGCCAACCAGTTCCGTACGGCCCTGATAAGCGCGCACCCATGTGGAAGAAGAAATCTATATTTTGGGAGCTACCCTATTAGAAAGTTTTAGAGGTCCGGTCTTCGATCGACGTGATTCACGTGACAAAGAATCTCTGTGTCAATCTGCTCTCCTTCCTCGGCGTGTATGGGAAGTCAAAAGATACGCCAGAAGCACGAGAGGACCAGCAACGTATGAAAGACACAAGCAACAAGCACACAGATACAGGGCGCCATTACTTAAGCAGCTACGCTCTTACTAAAGTAGAGAAGGAAATATTCTTTGAAGTCCTTTACAGTATCAAGGTTCCGTCTGGCTTCTCGACGAATATAAAGGGGATAATAAACATGGCAGAGAAAAAATTCCAAAACCTGGTCTCATAACTGCCACGTGATTATGACGCAGTTGCTTCCGATTGCATTGTGGGGGCTTCTACCGGAAAATGTTCGAGTACCCATTGTGAAGCTATGTGCATTCATGAACGCAATATCTCAGAAGGTAATCGAACCAGAAATTCTGACAAGATTACAGAGGGATGTGGTCCAGTGTCTTGTTAGTTTTGAGTTGGTGTTCCCACCATCCTTCTTCAACATTATGACTCATCTCCTGGTTCACCTATGTGAAGAGATTCATATTCTCGGTCCGGTATTTCTACACAATATGTTCCCCTTTGAGAGGTTCATGGGAGTCTTGAAGAAATATGTTCATAACCGTGCTAGGCCAGAAGGAAGCATCTCGAAGGGCTATGGAACAGAGGAGGTCATTGGGTTCTGTGTTGACTTTATTCCTGATCTTAAAACGATTGGTGTTCCTGAATCGCGGCATGAGGGGAGACTGAGGGGAAAAGGAATGCTGGGAAAGAAAACAATGATACCCAGGGACGGGCATCCTTTCACCAAATCACACTACACAGTTCTACAAAATTCTATGTTCATGGCTACGTATCTCGAGGAACACAAGAATATTGTACGCTCCGCAAACCCGGGGAAGGATGACTCATGGATTAAACGCAAACACATGGAGACTTTCGGAAGTTGGTTGCAAACACATCTTATAAATGACACCAATGTTGAAGATCAGCTGTACATGTTGGCAGGGTCACCATCTTCGACTATTGGGAGTTTTCAAGGGTACGAGATAAATGGGAATACATTTTACACGATCTCCCAAAGATAAGAAGAGCACCAACCAAAACAGTGGTGTCCGCTTTGATACAACAAACGAGAATGGAAAAAAATGACACATACTATGGTTACATAGAGGAGATATGGGAACTTGACTATGGACCTTCTTTTAAGGTCTCTTTGTTCAAGTGCAAATGGGTCAACCTGAATGGAGAAGGGGTAAAGGTAGACCCGCTTTATGGAATGACAACAGTGGATCTCAACAATATTAATTACAATGACGAACCATTTGTCCTAGCCAATGATGTGGCTCAGGTCTTCTATGTGAAGGACATGTCCTCCAGACAAAAAAAATAAAAAATAAGCAAACAAATTCATCATACGATGAGCCGAAGCGTCACATAGTTCTCTCAGGGAAAAGAAACATCGTGGGAATCGAGGACACGACAGACATGTCAGAAGATTATAATAAGTTTGTTGAAATTCCACCCTTCACAGTGAAAGCTGACCCCACCATCCTGTTAAATAATGAAGATGCTCCATGGTTACGGCCGAAGCGATCATAAGCAAGGGAGAATTCAGAAGACTAGATCATAGTTCTGTTTGACCAGTAATTTGTATTGACCGGTAAAAAGCTGACAACTATGACCAGCCTAATTTTATTATTATTCCAACCGGCGGCACACCCACCCACTTTGCTGTTTCTCTCACCTCCGTCTGTTGGCGATGTGTAATAATAAGCGTGGAATACATGATCATATAGTTCTGTTTGATCAGTATTTTGTATTGACCGATAAAAAGCTGACAACTATGACCAGTCTGATTTCATTATTATTCCAACCAGCGGCACACCCACCCACTTTGTTGTTTCTCTCTCCTCCGTCTGTTGGCGATGTGTAATAATAAGCGTGGAATACATAATCATATAGTTATGTTTGATCAGTATTTTGTATTGACCGGTAAAAAGCTGACAACTATGACCAGCCTGATTTCATTATTATTCCAACCAGCGGCACACCCACCCACTTAGCTGTTTCTCTCTACTCCGTCTGTTGGCTATGTGTAATAATAAGCGTGGAATACATGATCATATAGTTCTGTTTGATCAGTATTTTGTATTGACCGGTAAAAAGCTGACAACTATGACCAGCATGATTTCATTATTATTCCAACCAGCGGCACACCCACCCGAGTATGAGATAACTGTAGGCAGATATTGCAGGCACACTTCGAAGTGATAGTACGGATACCATCCTGACAGATATCCTTAAAACAGAAATAGATCTTCGGTACTACGTTGAAGTTCAAATGACGCAAAGGGTTGCACCTCTGCGGTTACTTTGGCAAGCTGCTAATGCATACACTTATGCACTGTTTGAGATTTTTAGCTTAGAATTTGAACTGATCTTGGATTGCGTGGTCTATAACTGTGGCGAAATTGGACCCATATCCGAGTATGAGATAACTGTCAAAAACAGGCGTCGGGGTCATTTTGTTAGATTCGACTCATCAGAATACATTTGTAGCTGCAAGAAGTTTGAAAATGTAGGTCTTCCGTGTTGCCAGGTACTGAAGGTTCTTGAGATCAGAAATATCAAAGAAATTCCACCACACTATGTTTTGAAAAGATGGCGAAATGATGCTCAGAGTGAACCTTCGAAGGAGAACTATGGTTTTTCTGTTGTAGACGAAGATCCCAAATTCTCCGTGTTAAAAAGGTACAACTCGCTTTGTCGAACTTTATATAAAGTTGCAGTGATTATGAGGAGCATTGCCGAAATTGATTGGCCTTGCCTTAAATAATTCGGCTTAGTGGGTTCATCTATCCATGCATCCGTCGCGGCGATCGCAGTGATTATGAGAGAAACGCCTTCGATCGGGTCATCATCATTTGGCGACGCAGAATGTCTTGTATGCTCTGGACTCACTCGAAAGATCACAAGAGAAAACAAAAATTATAAGATATTTATATTCAAATTATATGCAAATAGTAAAATAATTAATAGTTTCAATAGTTAGCATAATTATTTAGTTAAACAAAAAATGGATTTGAATTAGTTATGCAAATTCTAGCACTTTTCATGTTGAAATTTTTGTCAAATTCGAAAGTATATAGAAGTTATTAATGTGCAAACTTAAACAATTTTTAAATTTGGGCGCTAAAAAATTTGGGCTCGCAGGGTGCCACCAAATTTCGAAATAAGTATTGGTCCCGGCCCGTGGTACCAACCGGGACCAAAGGGGTACCTCTAGTCCCGGTTGGTGGCACGGGCCGGGACTAGAGGCCGAGTTGTATAAATATCTCGGCCCTCTCTCCCGGCCGAGCCACCACCCAGGACAGCGGACAAACCCTTGGCGAAGCCCTGCCGGCGGCGGGAATGGATAGAAGATCTCGCCGGTGCTGGTTCCGCCGGCGGGGTTGAACTAGGGGACGCGTTTTTCGACGGAAACTATATATATTTAAAAGGCCCGGGGGCCGTGCTTACATAGGGGGCGCGGCGCGGCCGCAGATGGCCGGCCGTGTTTCATCGGGGGCGGCGGCGCGACCACAGGCGGCCGACCGTTTCTTGGGGGGGAGGGGGTAGCCTAGGAGCTATATCTATTGGGGGGCGCACCGGCGCGGGCCTAGTCCTCATCGGAGGAGATGAAGTGGTAGGCAGGTGCCTGCCACAGGTGGGCAGGCAGCTGGGGCGGGCCCACCGATGGCTGCGGAGGCATCGGGGGCACGTGCGGCGGCGGCAACTCCTCTGGCTGCGGCGGCGGCGGCGGCGGCAGCTCCTCCGGCTCCGGCGCCCATTCGCCGCCGGTCCATGCCTAGGCCATCCCGTACTCCAGGCCGGGGGGTAGCGGCTGTGGCGGCGGCTGGTCCTCCGACGCCTCCAGCTCGGCGTTCATAGCCTGCCACCACGGTGCAGGCGCTGGAGGGGGCGGCATCGAGTCGTCGTCGGCGGCGGCGGCCAGAACCTGCTCCCACCGCTTGACCTCGTCCTCGATGAGGGAGCGGCGGGAGGCCTCGTAGGCGGCCTCCAAGTCAGCCTGGAGCTCGGGGTCCTCCTCTTCGGCGGGGATGTCCTCCTCGAACCACAACTCCGGCTCCCTGCCGGGCCGTGGTGCGGGGTAGTCGGCGGCGCTCTCCTCCGGGGCCGTGGGGCGTGGGGATGTAGGAGCGGCGGCGCTGGTCGTGCTCCTGTTGGAACCAGACGGCCCAGTAGGGGGAGCTGCGCGCGTACGCGCGGTCCCTGAGGATGTGGGCCGGCAGGAGCGCGCGCCGGCGGTCAATCTCCTCGCGCGCGGCCTCATTGGTCGGGGCCGGCGGCACGGGGATGCGCTGCGGGTTCAGGTGCCAGCCGTCCGGGAGGTGGACGTCCGGCCAGAACACCGGCGTGGCGTGCTCCCAGTGCCACTCGGCCTCTTCCTTCCGCACATAGTGGCGGAACCGCTTGCCCGGCGCGGCGCGAGGCGGGGGGCGGGCTGCCGGAGGTGGAGCGGGGACGCGCGGCTGCCCCCCAATCCGTACTCCTCCCGGACCGAAGCCGAAGGCCTCCTACGGCGCGCGGGGGACGCCGGCGCCTCTCTGGCCGGCGCCGCTCGAGGACCCGGCCTCGTGCTCGTTCTTCGGGCGTTTGAACCAGCGGCGGGGCGACATGGCGGCTAGGGTGGGTTGAGCTGGGACATGGCCTGGGTGAGTGCGGTGTACGGGCGGCGGGGGCCCATTTAAAAAGGACCCGGGGGGCTGCCATGCCAACCGGCGGCATGAACATGGCGGCGGTTGCAGGCGGCCATGAATGCGCGGGGAAGCCGAGGCGTGCCGTTCGTGGCCACGCGCGCGGGGAAGTGGAGGCGCGGGAAGACGAGGCGGCCAGTGGGCCCTTTGACCGCGCGCGGCTGTGGTCTTACTTTAAGGACCGGGCGAGCCAGCCACTAGGTCGCCGGCCAGTGGCCCCTTTGACCCCGCGTGGCCAGTGGCCCCTTTGACCGAATGTAGCCAGTGGGGTTAATAAAAGACGCGGTCCAGTCGGCCCTTTGACTAAAATGTGGCCACTGGGCTTAATTAAATACGTGGTCCAGTGGACGCGGTTGGGGAAGAGGAGGCCGGTTGGGGATTGCGAGACAGGATCGAAAAAATTGGGGAAAAAAACGAAAAGAAACCCCTGTCGCGGCAGAGAAAGTGGCCACAATACAATTTTTGAGAGGAGCCATTCATCTCGGTTCCTAACACGAACCGGGACGAACTCCCTGGCCAGGTTCGCCACGTGGGCCATCCCTAACCATCCCGGGTCCTGGCACAACCGGGACCAATATGGATGGCCATTTGTCCCGGCTGGCCCATCCCGGTTGCACAACCGGGACAAATGAGACTTACCAACCGGGACTAATGCCCCTGTTTCCACTAGTGATATATGACGCACGGTCTCTCCTTGACAGTTCTGGTCACAACCTTTTTAAAACATCCAAGGTTAGCAAAATTCATGTGTAAGTACTCGGGCACGACAAAATGTTGTCTGTGTGAATTACCGGTGGTGCGTATTGAAAGTTCCACACTAGTAGAGAAGTGCCTTTCTGTGGATGGCTTTCTGTGGCGCACCATATAAGTATGCGCCACAGAAATATATTTTTATGGCGCACGGGGGGGTATGCGCCACAGAAAAGAGGAATTCCGTGGCGCACGGGACAGGGGTGCGCCACAAAAAAGAGGAATTCTGTGGCGCACGAGACAGAGGTGCGCCACAGAAATATGCTGGGGCCCAACCCAATCATTGCCCCACTCATATTCTATGGCGCATGGTGGTTAGTACGCCAGAGAAATATGACATTTCTGTGGCCCACCACTGTCCTGTGCGCCACAGAATTCTCATCCCCAAATTTTCTGTCCACACGCATGAACTCCACCCCCCTCGGGAACGTCATTTCTAGTTTTTCACAGGAGAGTTGGAGGTCTAAAAAGTATCAAAAAATAAATCCCTTATAGATGCACGGAGAGTTTAAGTTCTACTTTTTTATCAAATTTTGAAATATAAATTTCGACTATCTGAGTAAAAGTTCGTGAAAAAAAGTAAAATAGGCATAACTTTTGCATACGATGTCGGAAAAAATGATCAAGATATCAAAAAAAAAAAACTAGAGAGAAAAAAGAACCCAACCTTTTGCATAGCTTTTTTTAGAATCGCCAAATTCCAAAAGGAACAAAAGTTATGGCCGTTTGAAGATTTTTGACTAGAAAATAAAAAAAAAGGAAAAAAATTCTGTGGCGCACCCCTTCATTTGGTGCGCCACAGAATTGCTGAGGCAGGATTTCGAATCATGCCTCCTCCCCTCCTCTTCTTCCTCTTCTTACCCTTCTCCTCTTCTACCCTTCTCCTCCACTTCTCCTCCACTTCTCATCTCTCCTTCTTTCTTCTACCTCTCCACTTCTCTCGTCCACCTACTACTCCACCTCTTCTCCTCCTCCTCCTCCTCTTCCTCTACCACCACCTCTCCTCTTCCTCCTCCTCCACCACCACCTCTCCTCCTCCTCCTCCACCACCACCACCCTCCTCCTCCACCACAAACCTCCGGCGAGCTCCTCCTCCTCCTCCACCAACTCCGGCGATCTTCTCCTCCACCAACTCCAGCGAGCTCCTCCTCCTCCTCATCCACCACCACCACCACCACCACCTCCGGCGAGCTCCTCCTTCTCCTCCTCCACCAACTCCGGTAACCCCCATCCTCCAGCCACCGCCGGTCATAACGGCATCCGATGAGATCCGGCGAAATTTCGAAATTTCGCCAAAATTCCCGCGGCCAGATCTGGCCGCCTTTTTTTTTAAAATTAAAAAAAAAATCTGTGGCGCACCCCTACTTGGTGCGCCACAGAATCGACATTTCTATGGCGCACGGCCAGGATGCGCCACAGAAAAAATTTCTATGGCGTGAATTCTGTGGCGCACCCCTCTGGCCCCTAGGTGCGCCACATAAGTCAAATTTGGTGCGCCACAGAAGACCCTTTCTGTACTAGTGCCATCGCATGCCGGCACGCGCATGCATGTATGTATAGGACGTTTTCTTCTTTCCTACCTAGAAACTACGCCCCTCCACGGAAGCTGTGGCCGCTCGATAAATACCCTAGCACCCGAATGCATGGATCATTATTCATCCAGTCCAGATCAAGGCAAAATCTCTGTTTAGGCCCCGCTTGGTTTGTTATTTAATTCCCCTCCGTAAAATACTGACAGAGTCCAGTTGAAAATTACGGAGGTTCCAAGGTCCGTAAATTTTACCCGTCCGTTTCCGGCCGGAATACGACAATCCAAGCGCGTCCTTATACTATCAGAAAATGTCGGGTGTGGGAGAAATCCGTGTCGAGAGGGTGGAGAAGATCGACGTGGGGAGGAAAACGACCGCAATGAAGAAAGCGAGCGTGCATGGAGCCACCACCGGCGGCACCGGAGCCCAGCCAACCGGCATCGATGCGGCCGCAGCCAAGTATATTGAGAAGTTCCATCGGCGGATAGAGGCGGAGGAAGCAGCAGACGAAGCGGCCTCCGCTGCTACCGATGCATGCAACAAAGTGAATCGTAGCTAGCCAGGTGGCGTGTAGCTAGGTGTTTAGTCATGTGCCTGTAATTGTGTATGTTCTTTTTTTCTATTCTTTGATTTGAAGTCAATCGGTGTAAACATGAGCATGTCTTAGGGTTTGTGTAAATATATAGATGGGTTGCTGATTTTTAGAAATATTAGCACGGATGATAGCTAGGGTTGTACCATTTCAAAAAAAAAAAACTAGGGCTGTTAATTTTAGAAATATTAGTATGCCAAAATTATTAATTTGAATGGAAGCATCATGTGTATATACCATCGGTTCACTATGAAGCGCCCGCAGAGACTACCGGTAATGTGCCATGATCATCACCTAATTATTTGACAGAGATGAAATTCGTGTGATGTGCGCTAAGCATTAAGCAACATATTTTGCACCATCTTCCTGACTTTTCTCTCTATAATAACCCACGTAGATGCATTTTTTTTCGCGTTGGATATGCGTTTTTTACTTGTGCGTTACCTTAACTCTCAAGGTAGTTTTTGCTCACGCGCTGTGCTTCCGTGTGTCGGTGTGTGCATGGTCAAGTCGCGCCGCACGAAAATCTTGCCATGTAAACACGGGACACAACGACTAAGAACTCACGATTAGTCTGTCGGTCGTTGAGTTTTGTTGGGCTGATGAAACATGGGGTCGCGGGTTCGAATTCTGGAAGTCATGTTAGGCCTTCCCTAATGGTAGTATCTTGGCACAATATCATAGGCAAAATGCTGACGTGGCACTATATTTATTGAGGAAAGAGAAGATTGTTGTATCTTATTTAGGACACGGCTCTTGCACGGTATCATAGGCAAAATAACTTGTTAGACCAATCACATATTAGTATGAGGCCAAAATCATTAAATACATGCTTACTAAGATACAACGCTTAACATACAATGCATTAGGCCTTCCCTAATGCTTGTATCTTGACACGGTATCATAGGCATATTGCTGATGTGGCACCATATTAATTGAAGAAAAAGAGTGGTGCCGTATCTTATTTAGTATACGGCTCTTGCACGAGATCATAGGCAAAAAATATGATTAGACCAATCAAATACATGCATGAGGCCAAATTCATTAAATACCAGCCCACTAAGATACAACACTTAAGAAACCATGCATTAGGATGGTTGTATCTTATAATACAACGGTACCTATGATACCGCGATAAGAGACGATGCATTACGGAAGGCCTTAGGATAGTTGTATCTTACAATCGTATACTACCTAGGATACCGCGCTTAGAGACAATGCTACGGAAGGCCTTAGTATTTTATTTCTATCAGACCTGATAGGTGGGCCCATGTTCGTCAGGCGGAATTACGGCCAACTGTGCAGATAAAAATGATTCAGGTATGTTTTCGAAAAGTACAACCGCCACTTGTCAGCACCATGATGATTTGGACTAGTTTTGCTCCTGTATAGCAAGTTTTTGTACTGGTTGAGCACAGTTTGCAAGTAGTTGTACCTATTTGCACATCCATTGCAAGTTGTTGTACCGCTAATGCATATACCTCTAATAATTAATTAAGTCGCTTTCGACATCCGTACGTACACCACGTACATTCAGCAAGAGGGTGTTTTCCATGCAAGCTCGTACGAAACATACGATGGATACTGCCGCTTAGTTTGGCCGGCTGAGACATGCACGATCGACGCAGTCCTCAGTCCTGGCATCCCCAGGCCATGCGGACATCAGATTTCGTATATGGGCGTAGCTAGCGATCGAAGGTGGTACCAGCCAGCAACTCTATTATGTGCGGGTCTAATAATCGATCATCTGCTGCCATCAACGACGAATCTGATTCTACTTTGACATATTATTACATGCATGGGACCTTTTGAAAAGTTTAGCGGGCCTCTTTGTTTGGGCTGGCTGTGGCTGGCTGCGGCTGGCTGTGCTGCTGCGTAGGGAAAGCTGCTGTGCATAGAAAGCCGCTGTTCTGAGTTTTAGTTTTTGGCAAATTAGCTGGCTGTGTGGCTGTAAACTGATGAATTGTCTGAAATGCCCTTAAATTCATGGGAACGTGCTAATACGTGTAATTAATAACATATATATATGAACAGATGATATTGCACAGATACATCTATTTCAGACGATTTATGTTAATATTTATAATTATATCTTAATATTATTTTAAAAAATAGAACACATTATTTTATTGTATTTTTCAAAGATTTATACATGCCAAAAGTTAAGATGCGATCATATATTCATTTATATGTACGACATACTGTATACCCAATGGCCTGCATGCTGGTCTAACAACGTCCATGCATGTTGTTTCTTATCACCGATCCATCCAAATAAATGTCGAGCCACTGAGCCGCATGCATCATTGAAGATTCCGCATGAAACAGCTAGATAGCCTAGGCACGATTACCAGAAAAAAAAGATAGCCTGTGTACGATGCGGGAGAGCTGAGGGCAAGCTCAGTGGCATTCTAATGTAAATAAGCACACAAATGAGAGCAAAGACATATACCCTTTCGGCTTTGAGTGCCAAAGCTGCGGGAAGCACCCCCGGGGATGCTTTTCTCAGTCTGCCTATTAGGTGCTTTGGCTTTGGAAAAGCCACGAACGAAGCCGGCCCCTTTGTTTCCATTTGCTTGCTTATTTTGGTGGAAAGCCGGTAGAGAGATTCAGTCTACAATGGGTCTTGAACGACTTCGAAAAAGAACATCCGGCCGGTGTGTGTAAATTACCAGACTCTTTCTTCTTTCTTGCTTGCAAACCACGCCACCACGCGCTCGGAGGCTGTGGTCGATCTATAAATACCCAGCACCCCTCGAGCCTCGACGACGATCAGACATTTCAGTCCAACACACCGCGAGACATGTCCCGTGTCGGCAAAGTCTACGTCGAGAGGGTTCAGAAGATCGAATCAGAGAGGAAGACGGCGACGGCGAGCCTGCACCGTCCCGCCGCCGGCGCCGGAGCGCAGCTGGGCGGCATCGACGCTGCCGCCACGGAGTACATCGAGAGGGTGCATGGGCGGCTTGCGGCCGAGGAAGCTGCCGCGGCTGCTACCGCTACAGCAAAGTAAAATGTAGTGACGCACGGCTGTAGAAAGCTGCGGGAGCTAGCTAGCTTTCTCGGCGTAAGGCGTGCTCCTGCAGGACTGTTAGAAAATGAATTGTAGAACGTACGATTTTCTTTGTCCTTTCAAGTCAGTGTATTTATAAACATGCACAAGGCGTGCTCCTAGGATTATTCTATTAGATAAGGATCAGAAACATACAGCACAAGGGAACAAAGGAAAATAACAACCCAGTCCCTGGATTTTACATGGAGGACCCTGAAAGTAAAAATGAAAACGCGATCAGGTCCATCTTGTACCTCCAGCACAGATTCAACACCGCCACCGCCGGGGATTTGGCCACTTGGGGTTGCGGCGCCACCATGCCTTCTCCTCCAGAACCTTGAGGACGAGGAAGGGATGGACGCCGTGATGAAGCAACACTGCCTCCCTTGAAGCCATCTATGGGCTGGGAGGAATGGATTGGTTGGCCGCCCTTCGGCCATAGAATCCTACAGCAAGGAAACCAGCAAGAAATCGCATTCGTTCATGAGAGGACTGCGCCGTGGCTTCAGCAGAACAACTGCAGTGGATGAAGCTCGACCCAATCGAAAGGATTGGGGCCTCCTTTGTCTTCCTCTTCCAATCGCATTACCTTGATGGCAACAGGAAGAAGAAGCCTCCAGAAGCCAAGCCTCCAACACCGGAACCACACCAACGTTGCCTGAACCCAGCATCCTCCACGCCCATCCGCCTCCACGACGGCCGGAACTGAAGGAATCCCAGGCGCCCGCCAACGCCTCGAGCTTATTTGGAAGAAGGGAAGTCGTAGCAGCACCACCGCATGTCGTCTCCATCCTCTGGAGCACAACCAGCAGCAGTATGAACTGCAGACAACACCAACAAACGCTCGGAATTCGCGGTGATGAAATTCCCAGTGGCATAACGCCAAACTCCACTAAGAACAGGAACAACACACATGGCCGAAACAACCTAGACCTACTATATACAGAGGAGCTCCACGCAACTTTCCCTCATCCACTCCGGCCGGCAGCGCCGCCGAAGAAGATCGAGGATCGGGCGGGATCTAGGAGGCTACAACGGTTGACTCTCAAGGAGCTCTCGAGAAGAGGAGAGAAAGAAATGCCCTTTTCTGATGAGAATGAGTCTATATTACGTTAATTATTGAGTTGAAGGCAGCATGTATATGCCGGTTGGTTCCATATTGTAACGTGCATGCAAACCGAGGAGAGATGCTACACTTACGGACAGGTTTTACAAAAATTGTTACGGACCGCAACGTGGTCTATCAGGTATGGTGGAAAGGAGAATCAAGTCCGCTTTTGCTGCAAGCTTAACCAAGCAAATCACGGCACGTCCGTCCGTATGCAGTCCGTAGCCTAAAACCATCCGTAAGTCTAGCATTATTACAAACCGAGTATGCAGAGAGGCCCGCGTGAAATAAAAATTACTGGCTAATAAATTAAGACAAGTCTTTTGACTTGTGTGTACCCTTAACTTTGAAGGACATTTTGCTATATCATGCCGCTTACATGCATGCATGCACGGTCAAGTCGTCGATGTTGAGCATGTTGCCAACTTGCCGGGAGAGTTTACTCAAGGTGTGGTAGCTATCTAGCCTAACCGCCGGATTGTCATCACAGGGGATTATTATACCATCTTCACATTTGAACTATTTGCGTACAATTACAACTTGGATTGCTTCGGATCTTTCTATGGGCATTTACGGCAATGAATCTTTGATTACCTAATGGGGAAGTCATTGGCAAAGTCATAAGGCCCTCTACTCTTCATAACTGCCGTTCAAGCACAACGATTTCGACCACAACCGATGTATATTAGAACCCCTTTACTTGCGGGGGCACTTCTTGGAACCGTCAATTATGTTATGGTCAGAGTTCTACTCGTAATGATATTGTCGAATTTGGAGAAGTAGTATGTAGTATTGCACTCCATAGCGCTACAGGCTATAGCCCATGGTTGATGGAACCAAACTCTTTCAGAGGTTTTGCCAACAATTTAGCCGCTGCCCAGGCGCCTACTTCGGGCGGCGGGGTGCAGGACGCTGCTAGGCCGCATCAGTTGCAGGGCAGCTTCGCCTGTGGACGATGTTAGCTGCACGTCGTCTACTGGTGCTGCCGGGCCGGGCGAGCGGCAGTTTTCTGCCGCACTGGAGGAACCTCGCTGCGTGTCGCTCGTGCGGGACAGCTACTGTCCCTTGCCATTGCCCCGTGCAGACCGGGTGACGTCGATGAGTGGGCCGGTGGAGGGGATGGATGCAGCCCCCGCGGCTCCCTGTAGCTCAGTGGGCCGGGAGATCTTTCCCGCCAAGGCGGATTCGGTGGTCGAGGGGTAGCCTCGCCGACTTTTCCCCCCTCCGCCGTTTTATCACCACCGGTGGATGCTATGTCGGCTAAGAACGAGCTGAGGCGCAGCGCGCGCCACGTGGTGGCGATGGATGGCTCTTCCCCGACGGACGAGGACGCCTTGTCCAAGGCAATGCGTAGGAAGGCGACTTTGTATTCATCTTCGCAACTAGGTATGGCTTCCGTGGAGAAATCTTTTCTTGCTTTCTCCAATACCAAGTTATCATCTAGTTTAGGAAAAATTGGTGTTAATTTAGGAAGAAATGAATCTAAGATCATGTTGTTGACCAATGTGTTGAAGCACATGGAGTTTGATCGTTTAACGGTTACACCGTGTGCTTCTGCGAGGGTGGACATACCTCACATGGATGATGATTCAGCGAATGCCACTTCGGATGGACAACTTTTATCTCATCTAATGGGGGAAGTGACTGAAGTGGGTATGGATGAAGACGGGCTAGGATCTTTAATTGATATTTATGCATCCGGCCAGAAATCTAAAGCCGCTAAACGTTTGAGGAAGAATTCACCGCGGAATTCCGTGATACCGCCAAAAAACCAAATTGTTTCCCGATGAATGGCTTATTCACTAATAGCCGAGGTCTTGGTGACTTGGATAAACACTTGAATATTTCTCAATACGTCAGGGATCATAGATTGGATTTTGTGGCTATCTCTGAATAAGGGAGGAGAGACTTTCCAGTGAGCGTTATGAACCGCCTTTCAGGTGGTCTAGATTTCACTTGGCACTTTATTCCTCCTCGCGGAAGGTCGGGTGGCATATTACTCGGCGTAAAATCATACTCCATATATGTGTTAGCACGGTCGGACGGTGATTTTCATATAAAATTACACCTTCGCAACCGAAGCGACAATTTCGTGTGGAGTCTGGTTGCTGTATATGGTGCTGCCCAGGAAGAGTTTAAGGAAGCTTTTCTTCGTGAATTGGTGAATCTGGCTAATAATAATCCACATCCAATCCTAATTGGAGGTGATTTTAATATGCTAAGGTACCCACACGAGAAGAGTCGTGGACGGTTTGATTGTGATTGTCCTTTCTTGTTCAATGCTGACATTGATAGCTTGGATTTGAGAGAGGTATACATGATCGAAAGTCAATTCACTTGGGCAAACAGTCTTCCGAAGCCTACTTACGAAAAACTAGACCGCGTATTGATGAGTACTGATTGGGAGGATAAGTTTCCATTGGTAACGGTACGTGCTCTTGAGCGTATTGAGGCATTGTCGGATCATGCCCTCCTCATGTTATCCACTGGCATGAAGAAACCACATTCACAACCGCAGTTTAAATTTGAAGTGGGCTGGTTATTACGTGATGGTCTTGATGAGCTAGTTAAGAGAGTGTGGTGCAAACTTGTAGTACGTGACAACTCAATCCGTAGATGTAATAAAAAAATGCATAATGTGCGTAAGTATCTCCGCGGATGAGCTAGACATACGACTGGTATGCTCAAGAAAGAGAAATAGCGTCTTTGTTCCATTACTGATGAGTTGGATCAGATCGCTGAGACTAGGTTTCTATCTATGCAAGAGATTGAACTTAAAAGTCAATCAAACGCAAAAGTAGCACAAATATTGCGAGAAGAGGAACTCAAATGATATCAGAGATCTAAGGCACAATTCATTCTTGAAGGAGATTCGAATACTCGTTATTTCCATAATGTTGCCAATGGAAGTCACAGGAAAAAACGAATTCATTCTCTCCATCAAGATGAAGGGCTAACTGAGGGACAATAGTGTCTGAAGGCTTATATAACAAAGTTCTATAAATGTCTGTTTGGGGCTCTTAAAGTAAGTAATATTACTATGGACGAGACCCGCACATATGATATTCCCCAAGAATCCAATGAGGAAAATGCTTGTCTTAATGCTCCCTTTTCGGAAGAGGAGATAAAGAAGGCTATATTCCAAATGGATCATAATAATGCACCTGGCCCAGATGGATGTCCGGCGGAGTTTTACCAACATTTCTGGGAGGTCATTAAGGATGACCTCATTGAGATGTTTGGTTGCCTACATAGTGGACACCTGTATCGCCTTAATTTCGGGGAAATCATTTTGTTACCTAAGGTTTTGGAGGCAGAAAGGATACAACAGTATCAACCAATCTGTCTTTTTAAGGTTAGTTTCAAAATATTTACAAAAGTTGCTACCATTAGGTTGAATTCGGTGGCAGATAATGTGGTAAAACCTACGCAGACTGCTTTTATGCAGGGTAGGAATATCCTTGATGGGGTCGTGATTCTAAACGAGACCGTACATGAGATGCATTAAAAAAACTGAATGGTGTAATTCGTAAAATAGACTTTGAAAAGGCCTAAGATAAGGTGAACTGGGAGTTTCTCCAACAAACTCTGAGAATGAAAGGATTCTCCGAGAAGTGGTGTGCTCTAGTTTGCAGTTATGTAGCTGGAGGTAGTGTGGCTATCAAAGTCAAAGATGACGTTGGCCGCTATTTCTAAACTAAGAAAGTTTTAAGGCAAGGTGATCCACTTTCGCCCATATTATTTAATATTGTGGCTGACATGTTAGCGATCATGATTGAACGAGCCAAGGAAAGTGGCCAAATTGAGGGAGTAATTCCACATCTCGTCGATGTCTATCATTCAGTATGCAGATGATACGATTCTTTTTATAGAACATGATTTGGAGAAATCTGCACATCTGAAACTAATACTTTCGGTGTTTGAGGAACTCTCTGGATTAAAAATGTATTTCCATAAAAATGAATTGTTTTGTTTTGGCGAGGCCCAGGATGTTAATGCACAGTATGCCGAGCTATTCGGATGCGAGCAAGGTCAATTTCCTATTAAGTATTTGGGAATACCAATACATTACAGGAGGTTGACTAATGCAGAATGTAGCCAAGTTTAAGAGCGTTTGCAGAAAAGACTTGCTAGTTGGAAAGGAAAATTGTTGTCACTTCATGAAAGGCTGGTACTCATTAACTCAGTACTATCTAACATGGTACTGTATATGATATCATTCTTTCAGCTACCTAAAGGAGTTTTGAAAAAAACTGGATTATTTTCGATCAAGATTTTTTGGCAGGGTGACAACGAGAAAAAGAAATACCGTTTGGCCAGATGGAATGTAGTTTGTCGCCCAAAAGACCGGGGGGTTGGGTATTCATGATTTAAAAGCCAAGAACTCAGCCCTACTTGGTAAATGGTTTTTCAAATTATTAACCGACGATTGCGTTTGACAAACCCCCCTTAAACAAAAATACATACGCTCGAAAGCAGTCTCACAGGTTATGTGAAAATCTAGTGATTCACACTTTTGAGTTGGACTAATGGCGAACAAAAAATCTTTTTTTCGCTATGGGGTATTTAAGATTAAGGATGAATCCCAGATACGGTTCTGAGAGAACAAGTGGTTAGGTAATACCACACTCAGAGAACAGTATCCGGCCTTATACACTATAACGCGACATAAGGATGATACGCTGCCTACGGTCATGCAAACATCACCTCCTAATGCGATGTTTAGACGGTATCTCATCGGGCCTCGACTTGCATCTTGGTTGTCTTTGGTTAATAGGTTAACTACGATTACGCTAACACCAGGCACCGATGAGTTCCGTTGGAAACTCACTAAGAACGGAATGTTCTCGGTGGATTCTATGTATAGGGCTATGATCCAAATAGATTCGTCAGTCGATATTTTTAAAAACGTATGGCGTATGAAAGTACCGCTAAAGATTAAGCTTTTTGTGTGGTATCTTCGTAAAGGAGTCATACTTACAAAGGATAATCTTGTCAAACGTAATTGGCATGGAAGTTCAAAGTGTGTTTTTTTGCTCTCACGACGAGACAATTAAGCATTTATTCTTTGATTGCACATTTGCGCGTTCTATATGGTCCGATATCCAAATGGTTTCGAATATTTATCAAGCCACATCCGTTGCCAATATATTCGGTAACTGGTTAAATGTGGTAGATAAACAATTCAAGACTATTATTAGGGTAGTAGCGCTTGCCGTTATTTGGTCATTCTAGCTTTGTAGAAATGACAAGATTTTCAATGATAAAAACTTTTCGCGCATGCAGGTTCTATTCCGATGCACATGTATTCTCCGTACGTGGTCCACATTACAGAGGGGGGGAGTTTCGATGCCTTTTTACGGAGGCGTGTGCACGGCTGGAGCAGGTGGCGAGAGATATTTTTATTTCACATGGATGGCCGCTTGATCTACGGATAGCAGCTCTATAACATTGATAGTATATGTCTGCACAATTTGTTTAGACTTGTCATCCTTTTTTCTTTCAGTTTTCAGTTTTCGGCTGTGTGCATTATCATGATGCAGAGGCCTGGTGTAATGATTAAACATTTTAATTAATAAAATCCCTTTATAAAAAAAACAATCTAACCTACAATCGATAGTCCCAGCAAGCCATGGTCGGTGGACCAACTCTTTTACATTTCTCGGCTGCTTAGGGCCACTATCAGCTACTCACTCCGTTCAAAAATACTCCCTCCGTCCACGAATAAGTGCACATCTACTTCTATACTTAGTCAACCTTTTTAAATTTTGATTAATTTTATATAAAATTGTAGCAACATATATGACATCAAAATGATATATTTTGAAACTTCATATCAAGACAAATCTATTGATACTAATTTGGTGTCATAAATGTTAGTACAGTTTCCAATAAAATTAGTCAAAGTTTAGTAAGTTTTACTGACAAAAAAGGAAAACATACACTTATTTGCGGACGGAGGGAGTAGATGACTTCCACGTATCTAAATATAGATGTGTGTCTACGGAGGGAGTAGGTCCCTTCGGTGCAACTCCTTACATCAAGTACGCTGGTCCCGTGGCACGATAATTCCATTGTAAGCTTTGTCATGTGTGTGCATACAGATGCAGTGATGAAAGATACCGCGGAGGCCAATGATTCCGCGTAAAGACATCTTTGAGCGCTCTCTTCGAGTTGCGATAACCTTGATCATACAGCAGGATGCAAGCAGCCCGTCCGGCGGACGGGGCGGACGGGCCGCCAGCTTTCGTAGGCTACAGCGGGAGAAGTAGCAAATGGATCGATCTGAAAAGTGCTTGACACGGTAGGTAAAAAATCAGGTTGGCGGACGCTAAGGGCTGGGCGTGTACAAGCTGGCAGACGTCCGCAGGTAAAGCATGCCCGCGTGAAGTGCATGCTGTGTATATTTCAATGACCATCTTCTTCTTCTCTAATTGGGGAGGAAATCCTGCCTTGTCGTGCATCCTCAGCTGGCCCCGCCTGTCGGTTACATCTTTCTTGCTTTCGTAGTTTGGCGACACCGCGTGGTCTACAGGCGGTTCCCTCTGTAGGCGGTTCTAAACGTGTGGTAATCTTTGACCCGTGGACGTCAACGTCTCTTCTCTCTCGCCTCCACTGCATCGGGCAACAAGCTGCCATCCGTCCTTCCTCCCACCGCCTTCCCGCTCGGCGACCTCGTAGCCGCGGCGCTGCAATCCAGAGGCTGGTACCCGTGGAGAAGAAGGGTGAGGCTGGCCAGGACACACAGGGTGCCAAGTAGCCGATCTGGTTCCCAGCATGTCCTGGACGCGCGTCGGTCCGTTTTGCGTGTGCTTGGGTGTGAGATCTTGCCTGGGGGGCGCTGCGCGAAGAATCGGAGGGCACCGGGGAGCTGGATTATGTTCGATGCGGTAGGGGAGAAGCGGCCACGAGCCGCCCTCTCCTCTCACCTCCGTCCCCCAATCCCCATGTACGTCTTCCATGACCTCCTGGTCCTCGACAAGCTCGGCAGAGGTGTCATGGAGCTCAAGGACGCCACTGCTCGCCCCTGTTGAATCTTCGAGCTTCCCTCGACCGGATCTCCTAGACGATTGCCGGATCTAAAGGTTGGGAACATCCCCGAGTTGCTGGTGGTCGCGTCCCTACAATACCCCTTGTTAGCGGCGTCCACTCCGACTTCTGGTCGCACCGGCCGGAGGTATGGCCTCCTCTGCCTAATCTCCTTTTGTGATTTTCATTGGTAATTACAGTGGGAAAGCACCTGGTTGGATAGATAGATCCGTATAATTATTTTGGATGGATCGTGTGTGGCAATTGGTATGATTTGGTCTGTCAGGGTTTGAGTTCATATTTTTTTGTCAATGCAGACATCTCACTAGAAAATTTAATTTAATCCAATTTGATTGGAAGCATACAATGTCCAGTGGTTTCACCGAAGCTAAAGTTTGTGCACTACATTAGATAACCGGAGTATGAGTTCAGATGGCATGAGTGACAGAAACAATGGAACTCCAGGGTCTCTTTACAACCTTCTTGAGTGAAGAGATGCAAATCATTTTTCCGGTTCCACCGTAGATCATAGAAAAGGAGAGATTTCGCTCTAGGCACACTCCCTCTAGCTCCTCCCATGGGTGTCCTTAGCGAGCTCAGCCCGGTATCTAGCGCCATCTAGGGCGAAGAATGGGAGTTCAGTGGCATCCCCTGCCGCAAGGAGGTGAGATTGAGCTGCAGCTACATGTAGGAAAATTATAGTTTAATTGATAAAATTGTAGCACCTATGAGATAATCGTTTGATACCAGTCCTTTCTCTGCAACCCTAGGATAAGCCTAACAGATTCAGATCGCTCATGTACCGACAGCAGACATCAAAGGAATAGTTAGTTAGAAAGGATAAATTGTCTTTGCGAAAATAGCTTCGCAAGGAAGTAACAAAAGTAGCTTCTTAGGTTAAGGAATTCAGGTTAGACTGCACACTGTCAACTCCAAATGATGCCTTATTTCTGTGACTATAGATGGGAATGAAGGTGTTTCTATTCTAATCCTTCATGAAAGGAAATGAATGCACTTTTTTGAGTGAATATATTGATGATGCATGGCATCATTCTCTGAAAGAATAATTAATAATACTCTGAAAAAAGGTAAAAAAATGTGACAATGTGAGAGCTGGCCACCTACATCTTTAGTAAAGAAAAAAACATATATGGCAGGAAAAACGGAAGATGAAAGAAGGTAAGGCAATCTTTAGCCCTTTGGCATTACGCAAGTCTTTGGGTGTTTCAATCGTTAATGTTGGTTTTCTGATCGCTTCTTGCTCGAGGATACATTATGTGAACTTTCCGCTTGATATACCATGTCCGTAAAATTGTCAATTTTTTAGTCTTTTTCAGTCATGTGCTTTGTATTAGGTAAAATCGTCCTTTAGAAGAATATTAAATCTATCTAACAAAATGCTGGATTTTCTTCTTCTAATATTCAGTTGTGGCTGTATACATGTTCTAGTGTATGCATCTGTAAAAGTAGTTCTTTGTATGCCGATCCATAAAAAACTTCTGTGTTTTCTTTTACAGTAAAACTGCACCATAAAAGAATGTGTGCACTTGGACTCTTAGTATTCAGAGATGAATTTGCAGAACAAATGTATCGTTTACCAGCTTAAAGCTTTCCATGTTGATGTGCTTCTGAGTAAAATTGTGGCATAGACCAACAAATAGCACGGAATTAGTAGGTTCCCTGTAGCTACCTTTGCCTATAATGTGGTCCTTTTGCTATTTATACCGTAACTGTTTGTTCTTGATAACCAATCTGATCTCAAGGAATCATGGTACCTGACAATTCTCCATTTGCTCACACGATAATGACACGAGTCTTATATATCGTGTGAGCTATATGTGGCGTTCTTTGGGATTTGTCAATATATTCTGAAGGTGGAGCTACATGACATTGTTCTTGTTGCATTCTCGGATTTAATGTTTTCCATATTGTGATAAAATATAATTGTTGTTTTTGGTCTGTTAATTAGTTGAGTTCATTTCCTGCAATATAGCTAGACACAGAAACAATCGGGTTGTGATATCTGTACCGGAAAGTTCTCTTTTCACACCATCCAAGCCTAGAAGATAATGTTTTCTCTAATGCTTGCCAAGGCAACATGATATTTACAAGCTTCCTTTGTTGCTCTGCATAAGACATACATGGCACACAAATAACTTTGTATAAGCAAGTATTTACTTTGTGCAAACTAGCATCCCTATTGTTCTAGGTTGTAGCTTCATGATCCATATGTTATATGTACATAACACAAGAATCTCCGGCCTGTGGTGCACTGATGCGTCCACGTTGATTTGCTCCATGGGTTAATTTGACTTGCTTTGTAATTTGTAGTATAATAGATACCCTCTGCAATGATATACTGATTTACCACTTGATAGATGTATTTGATGGATTACAGGTTTTTGTCATGGTTAGTGTTTGGTATAAGAAATATTTACTGGCTTAGGAAGCACTTTACATGGTCAGATCCATGGTGGTTCAGATAATTCAGTATAGCTGATAGCTTCTCAAAAGGACATCTCATTTGGAGACCACAAGTTTGCAATATCAATACTCATACCTATTTTATTACCTTCATATGGTGTTATTTTCTAACTATCTATTTAAAGAAACTGAAATGTAACTAACTTTGCGAAAATATAATTTGGCCTTTTAGAGTTTCGGGTGAAGGAAATTCTTGACGTTCTCCACATGCTGCAATTGACCTTTGGAGCAGTATGCTTCTTTCTCTTACTCCATAGTTTTTCCTCACTATTAAGGCCTATTGATTGCAGATACACCATTATTTTGTTGCAATGCAGCAATATCACTCACTATGCTTTTTTTTCATGCAGGAATTCATTTGCTATCCAGTCAAAGTGGGAATAGTAGCTAGAATGTTGTCTCTAAGCCTATATGCATATTTTGGGTCTTCATTATCGTTTAGCATATTGTGGATTAAAAGAAGTGGGTTTGATGTGGATGTTACTTCTTTCTATGAGATGCTCCCAACTTGGTTTGTGGCCTTAGGAAAACTTTGCTTCGTTATTTGGATAATGGAACATGGAGCAATGCTTCTTCTGGACGATACATGTATATTTTGTCTTTTCTAAAGACATGTAAGTTGATCCAAATCTAACCCACTGACGTGACCGTTTGGAAAATTATCTTATTTATCTGGCATTGATGATTTTTATTCATACATAGCTGTCCCGATGAAGGATACAATTATCATCCTATATCAGCAGTGAGATATGAATCTAAGTGTGTTGCTACCTAGGGCATGTTATGGACATATAATGGTACGCGTTATAAAGTCTTGCGATTTGATATAAATCAACAAAAGAGACAATTAGCTTCACATAGTGCAAAGAAGAGGGAACCGCTGCGAAAAAAAAGAGGGAAACCGTTTCTGTTAAACTTTTACATGAGCTTTGTATTATACGGTATATCCCATCTATCAAAATAATATATATTAGGAAGCAATAAAATATAGACACATGATTCATATTGTAAGGCGTGCGGATGTTCGGGCGCAGCGAAGCGCGCCTCCCCCTTCTAGTCATTTAACTAAAGATCAAGTAATCAACCGCGCATATATGATGATTCGACGACAAAGCCAACACAGCTGGAACTTGGACCAATTTCTTTCTGGTCGCCATTCACACGACAGAAATTGGCGAACTCTATTTCGACTTTTTAGAGCCGCTTCTGGTTCAGTGTCACTAGCTAGCAGGCTAGCCCCCTGCTTTTGACACGAGAGATATTTGTCCGGACAAATATTGTACTGAACTCGGCTGTAATATTTTGAAATAACTCAAATGCTTTCGTCCATGTTATTTGTCGCTCTTTTGCCTGCAGATTTTATGTCAATTAGCATTGGATTCCCGGTGACAAGCTGAGTACGCATGCATAATCGTGAGCCGTAGGGGTACGTGTTAAAACGAGAGCTGAATATATGCTCTCCGGGTCCTGCAACAACATAAAAAATGAGCCTTGACCAGATCAAATTAGAATATGGGGAGTATATAAATACGCACACGTGCGTGTTGAACGTTCTTCCCTTGTTCCTTGCATGAAGTCAACCATTGTACAGACAAGGCTCGTTCTTCGCTTGTTCCTTGCAAGCCACGTCACCTTTATGGGGGTGTCTGCTCTATAAATACTGCGGGGCCTCCAGTGCTTCGACCATCAGTGACTCAATCGGGCAGGCCAAAGCAGAAGCAGAAGCTCAACACTAGATCACACATGTCACTGGTCGGAGAGATCTGTGTCCAGAGGGTGGAGAAGATCGGTGCAGAGAGGAAGACGATGAGGACGCCGAGCATGCACGGGGTCGCCGAACCCATGCCACGGCTCGGCGGAATCGATGCCGCTGCGGCGGAGTATATCGAGAAGGTCCATCAGCGGATGGTGGCCGAGGAAACTGCGAGGGTTGTTACCAGTGGCCGGTGCTTCAAGGTGCTAGCTGCTAGGTGCAATTAATTTATGCGTGCACATATGAACATTTAAATATTTGATTGTTTTCTTTCCGTCCAGTCGAGCCACTGCAATTTTCATTTTCTTTAAACTGAGAATTCTTTTTAGGGCAAATATGTACTAGGATAGCTCTAAGCAATAAGATGAGGGAGTTGTGGAGTTCTAGAAAATATTTAGTCGGCAATCAGCGAGTTCAAGACATGCATACATACGATCGGCTCATAGATGCCTGTGTAATGTATACTAAACGGAACATTTTGGACATTATATGATCTTTCCGGCGGCTTTCCTCTTGATAAAAGATAATTGGCACATACATACCTTTTTGACTTTTGTGTTGCCTTAACTCGATCAGAGGGGTATTTTTGCCGACATGTTGTGCTTCCATGCATTCAGCGTTCTCAACTCATCGATTGCCCAGTATGTCGATTGTGATGCTTACACCGTTACACGTCTAGGCTACACGGAGATCCTGCCTTGTAGTACACGAGAGAGGCGCACATCGCTGCACAAAGTTTACCTTTTTGACGGCAGAAGCAGGTTGGAAAAGCATAACCAAACAGACCCTGACGCTATCTAACCTGTAATTGATATAGTGGCAAAAGCGATGGTCGATGGCAAAATATGTGTGCATTTCCGCGTGAAGTGGATGCAGTATCCTCGGGATGCTTCAGGTCCGGACGCATGATCAGTTAATAAATATACAAGGGATCGAATATGTCAAACATATATATATGATGAAATGAAACAAAGTATATTCAAAAAAAAAATGAAATGAAACAAAGCCAACGGTTGAAGTTGCTGAAGCAATAGCATCATTGCTTCTCCACTCAAGTTGTTCAAGAAAAATGCATGCTTGGAAGGCCTGAAAGTTGTGCCCACATCTACCCTATCTCCAGTTCAACTTGAAGCGTTGAAAGACTTCTGATTACCATCTGCCTTGTCCACAATTCTTCCTCGTCATACACAAAATCCAACTTTTGTCACGTCTTAGCACATTTGTGTCATTTCTAACATGATGAAATATATCATGGTTGGTGTATAAATGAAGCTTTTCAACACTCCATGATCCACTTGCCATTTATCCTCATCGCCCAACTCTTTGATGAAAAGATGATAAAAACAAAAAACAAAAAATGAAAAAATTGACCTTCTGCCTCTTGGATAGATAGAGACGGAAAGAGAAAAGACGGTTGTTCTCGTGAATTTAGAAAAAAAAAACTCTTTTTCGGTAAAAAAAATATCTAATAAAATTATCAAACCCAAGAGTTGCATAAAAGATCTTGCATGCTGTTATGTTTACAAGCTAAAGTTCTAGCTCATGGAACTATGTATATACATTAGTCGATACAAAATTTGTTTTATCAGAGATTCAAACTTTTCTATTTAGGGACTCAAGGTGAAGTTAGCATTTATCAATCAAGAGACGGAGCAATGCAACATGGAGGTGGAAGGCCTTCGGGTCTCGTCAACTTATTTTCTCGGAGAAAAACATTAACCTTATTTGAAACATCAGCTATCTCGATGCGTCCAAAGCTCGCCCTGCTATACGCGCACCCAATAGTCCTACTAGAGCAAGTTTGCTCAAGAAGTTTTTTGGTTTATCTCAGTTGCTTGATTGTTTCTGAAATTGTTGCTCACAATGGCTATGGAAGAAGGTGCCATCATAACTGACATGATACAATTTATTCTTCCAATTATTCATTATGAAAGCCCATGATAGAAAATGGCATTTGTTGGTGCAAGTTTGCTTGACTCTTTTATCAATGGACGCCCTTGCCCGTGCAAGTTGTTTCAAAAAAAGACGTTACCGGCTTCCTACATTTGGTATTTTTTCCCGGGCGCCATTACTTTCTTCGGGGTTTTTACGGTAGGGACCGGCAAATATAGGCCGTCAAAGTAGGAGATCTAATGGTCTACATTGATCAATACTTATTGACTAACGGACAAGTATTTTTCCAACAAAGGGCGGACTTGGCAGATAAAAAAAGACACCCATCAAATATAAGAAAAGATCCTTAGAGCATGTCTAACAGACCCCCTATATGGCCCAAACCCGTATAATAACCGCTGATATACGGGTTTGGGCTCTACCCGGCCATCTAGCAGACCCCGTAAATGGACCACCCCGGACGATTTTTTACAAGTTTGGGTAGGGGGCGGCCCGTCGACCCCTACATGTGCGGGTCGGGAGGAGATGTAGAGGGCCAACCCCGCACCTTTTCCCCAACTGCGCGCGAACCTCCCAACCGCCGCCGCCGCCGCCGGAAATCCGCCTCCTCGCCCTCCCCGGCCACCGCGTGGCCAGATCTCGCCGCCATGGACTCCTCCCAAGCCCCTCCGACCGCCGACGGCGCGCCACCCATGTCTGAGGTGGTGAATACTGCCACCGTCGAAGCCGCGGCCTCCGCCGATGTCGCGGCCATCATCTCCGCCACCATGCCGATGAAGAGGAAGAGGATCCCGAGGCTCTTCTTCGACACACCGCCGGGGCCTGCGGTAGCGACGGCGGCGGCGGCGGCGGCCACTACTGCTACCGCCAAGAGGGTGAAGTCATTCGCGACGAGGGGGCGGCCGCCAAAGGTGAAGAAGGCCGCGACGCCTGCAGCGGACGATCCGCCCACGCAGGTGGTCGCCGAGGTTCCGTCACCGGCCGTTCCGCCTGCTCCCACGCCGCCCACGCCGCGGTTTCCCACGCCGCCGCCGGCTGGTGCCCGCCAGGTGCTCGACGAAGTGCCTGCGCCTGCCGTCGCGACATCCTACATGGATATGCTCAACGATTCTGCGGTGGACTTGGATTCGGGCATTGGTGGCTTCGACGACGAGTACGCTGACTATGGCGAGGATGAAGAGGCGGACGAAGAGGTGGACGACGACGTGGTTGAGGTGGACGAGGCTACTGCGCGGCGGAGCAAATCGGGGAAGCAGCCCAACTACACCGTGATTGAAGATGTCACATTGGTCCGTGCGTGGGGCAAAGTGTCCATGGATGCTGCCACCGGCACCGATCAAACCGGCAAGCGCTATTGGCAACGCATTGAGGATCTTTACCACAAGCTCAAGCCTCGCACGAAGACTTTGGCGGATCGATCCTACCGCTCCCTTGAAGGCCGGTGGAACACGATCAAGCCAGCTTGTTCTCGTTGGAGCGCTGCCATGGACCAAGTGGCGGATAATCCACCAAGTGGATGTGTGGCATCGGACTACGTAAGTTTTGTGACAGATTTCTTGTGCAAACTATGTGTTCTTGTGTAAACATCACACTACATTGTTGTTGTGCAGCCCAAGTATGCTCAATTGCGGTACCAAAAGCTCGTGCGAGCTAGCAGACCCCCTACCCCCACCCCGTAAAACAGAATATTCTGTTTTACGGGGTGGGGGTAGGGGGTCTGTTAGCTCGCACGAGTTTTTGGCCGGCGAAATGTGTATACAGGGCCCTCTACACGCGTTTTAGGGGGCGAAAACATAAGGGGTCTGTTAGACATGCTCTTATACTAGTTCCCTTCCTTATAATAGCTCTTATAATTATTTATTTATTTTATTTCTTACATGTACAAAAGGAAAATCAGTGCTCGTGGCTCGCAAATTCATAATTACTGTTGATGAATCCTAGAGAAAAGTCATGTGTCAATTTTCCATTACCGACCTAGGACGTGCAGGCAACCACTCATCGCTAGCTAGCTTGGATCAATTTGCCGCCAAGCATATCAGCGACCATCTTGTCGGGCGTGGCACCGTTCGTCCCAACCAACCCCATTCCGCAATGAGATAATAGCATAAAACTACCAGTTTTTTGACAACAATCCAAAAACACTACCAGTTTACGTTTGAATCACATTTTGCTACCACATTTTGACGAATAATTCGCAAATAGGACAAATCTTGGTCTGATGGCGAATTGACACCAGATCTGACGAGTTGGGCCCATATGTCATAGAGATAAATAATTAAAAATGAAAAAAAGAAAAAAGAAAAATGGGTGGCTGACGTCAGCATGAGTCAACAGAAGTCAATGAGGGGAATCGGTGACTGTCTCGTCGCCGTCGGCCGGGACGCCTTCCTTCTGCCGCCGGGTTCCTCGCCGCGGGCGAGCGAGCGCATGGGGGCGACCTCGGAGCAAGCGCAGGTGGCGACCTCGGAGCAAGCAACGGAGAGAATGTGGCGATCGGCGCTGGCGCCCGCCGGCGGAAGGAACACCCTCGACGAGCACGGCCCTCGCCGCCTGCTTGACGACGCCCCCATTTGTGGCCGTCTCCACCGGCAGCCAGGAGGGCTCTCGTCGACGGTGGAGGAGCGGCCGGCCATGGGTCTAGCTTGGGTGCGCTGCACTGCATCCACCACCGTGATCGAGGTCGAGCTTGAGGGGCTGCGTCCACCGCTGTACCATGCTCTTCGGTCAACGGAGGAAGGAGAAAGGATGCCATTTTTATTTTTTTTAAAAAAATTATTTTATTATTTTTTAATCAGTCTGGCAAGCGGGGGCCATCTCCACCTCACTCTCAGATTTTTATTTTAAAAATTGGACTGACAAGTGGGGCCTGATGTCAGTTCCGGTGTCAATTCGCCATTAGACCCAGATTTGTGCTATTTGCGAATAGTCCGTCAAAATGGGGTAGCAAAATGTAAACTAGTAGTTTTCCGGAATTTTGTCAAAAAACTGGTAGTTTTATGCTATTATCTCTTCCGCAGTCGATCTTGCTAGGCACCAATTTCCGAGGAGTGAATTCACACAAAATATTTGCATGCAACAGGCATGCTTAAAGTGCTCCCTCTATTTTTATATACAAGGCCACAAACTCATATTACAGGTACCAAGATAAACAAGTTAAACTAATTAATGCATCTCAAAGCCAACACATTTAGCCTCGTTTACCGGGTTAATAAATGAGTGTATGCAACTCCTCTTTCTCCATTGGCTCTCTTGAAGAGCACAACCACATCACGCAGCCTCATGTATGCATGCATGCTTAGTTATTTGGTTGAGTAATTAATGTCATGGGTTGCACGATGAAAACATCATTAATTTGCCTCATTTAGTGTTTGTGGCCTTATAAAGAAGCAAAATTGTATATTTAGTAGTGGCCTTGTATACAAAGACAGAGTGAGTATAAAAAAAATGTACCACAGACGACCACTGTAGCAAATGATATACGTACTTCAGATTGAGCCACATGCATGAAAGTATCGGTCATATATCAAATCATTACCATGATTTTGCCCGATGAGTTATCTAAAATGCCCCTATAATCAAGGGCTGATATACTCAAATACTACTAAGCCATAGGACTAGTAAATTGCACCGTAAAAGAACCCCTTTCTTCACTCAAGGGAGGATTTTTTTTCCGGTGATGCTTGTTAAGAAGACCATGTACAAAGATAGCAAATCGATGTGTTGACTCGACACTTACGTCAAGCTGGCTGGAAACCTATAATCCTGGATTGGCGTCCATGAGATACATAACAATTCCCCAGATTGTCTTACGTACCATACTTTGGAGACAACTCTACAAGAGGAAGTGCATCCTATCTAGGTTGTTCGTAGGTGCATCAAGATATGTGCTAACCATTTTTCTCCTTTTTTCAAACAACTTTTTTTTGTCCATAAAACCATACAACATATTCAATGAAACAATTGAGAAAAAATATGAAAAATATTTCGGTATTTTTGATATTCAATATATTATTTTTGAATTCTAAATATTTAAAAGTTTTAAATTAGACAGAAGAATTGCTAACTATTTATTTCACATCCTAGTTCTGATGGACCCTCAAAGTTTCAAATCCATATGATGTATTAGTTGGCATGCATGTATCGGTGTAAATAAAAATAATTTTCGGTGACTCTGACCCAAATTTTTAAATAGCGCGCACTTTCGGTGCTATAGCGGATCCAAAGAGCTCCTGCTAAAAGCTATGCAATTTTAACGCAAAATAGAAGCCGTCGCTAATAGCTCGCTAAATCATGCTAAACACTAAATTGATCCCAAAAAAAATAGCTCTATTTCTTCTGCCACTGCTGCATTAGTGATTTGAATTTGAACGTTTAACCTAATATGCAGAGAAAATTAAAAAAAACCACCACAATTGTGGCTCGGTTTTCAAAAAGCCACCACGATTGTGGTTTGTGAGAAAAACCCACCAGCTGCACGTAACTGTTTTTCAAAAAACACTGACCGTGCCTCGCGCCCGCGCTAACGAGGATTAAGTCATACGGAGCCCGCTATCAGGAACACGTGGCAATTTTTTGTCGCGGGCGTTAACGGCCGTTAATGGGACGGGTCAAAAGAGCACCAGCGCGGCCGTGCTCGTCACTCACTGTCTCTCTCTGTCTCTCTCGAGCGTGCTCCACTCCACTCTCTCTCCGTCGCATCCGGCCGCCCGCCACCGTCACCATCGCGTCGCCATGCCCTCTTGGAACGATGGTGAGAGTAGCAGCGGGCGCCTTCTGTCTGAGTTCGAGTTCCAGCCGGATGTGAGTTCTCTTTCCTGTTGTTAGGGTTCCGGTTAGGATTAGGGATTTCATAATTTGGGATTTTTTGATTTGATGCATATTTTCGTGGATTGGATCCTGATTTGGTTTCTGAATGTTGTATTCTAGGTTCCTCAAAGTATCTATGACCCTGATTTCTCCGGCATTGACCCTGGCGAGGCACGGTGCGACTATGGGCTTCCGATGCACAGATTTGTTCCATTTGAGAGCAAGGACATCGGTAGAAGATTTCTTGGATGTGGTTGTCTGGTAGGTTTTTCATACTCCTCCGATCCTAAAAAAGTGTCGGACTCCGACACTTTTTTAGGATCGGAGGGAGTAGCTTAGTTAGTTATTTTCCTTTTGTAGAAAATTTAGCAACTGAATTTAGAAACGGTGTTGTTAACTGAATTTAGAAACGGTGTTGTTAACTGTATTTAGCACATGTACTTACCAATTACAGATTATAACTGGAACTGAATTTAGTGCAACTGGTCATGAAGTTAGTTATTTTCATTTGGTAGAAAATTGAGCAACCGAATTTAGTGCATCTGTACTTACCAATTACAACTGGAAATACATTTAATTGTATAATTAAACATGTCTGTGAATGTATAGGAAAGAGGTATATGTGACAAAGTGATATGGGTTGATGGGGATTGGCCAGTTACTATGCAAAAAGCTATGGCCAGGCTTTGGCAGTTGTATGAAGAGGAGAAAGACAACAGAATTACAGAGGGAGTTGAAAGTGCCAAAAAAACTACAAATTGGTACCGGAGAAGAGGGACTTGGAAAAAGTTAACACTCTGATGCAGAAAGAATTAGCCAATTCTCTCAGTGTTGAGCAAGTGTCAGTAGTATCTGCTGGAAACCTGGAGTGTGAAAAGCTACTCAGGCAGAAGGTAGAGAGACAGAGGGAAAGCCTCAAGGAGGAGAAGAAGAAACTTGAGTATTATATTGCTGATCTGCTCAAGGCTCATGAAGTTAATGAGGAAAAGCTCAAGAAGATATCTGAAATGTGTCAGGAATGAGTACTTGTGTCTGTTGAATTGCCTTGGTGGCTTAATTCATGTATTCCTATTGAACTTATGCCCCTTAGTGGCTTAATCCTCTATTTGTGTTGAACATGTGTGCCTTAGTGGCTTAATTCGTGTAATTGTGTTGGACCGGTAATATGGCAACAATACTGTGTTGAACTAGTCCAAATTGTCCATAGAAACAGGTGTACTGTTATGTTATTGTTGGCAGTACCATCTTTAGGTTTTTTGACAAGAAACCACCACAATAGGGGTTAAAGTTGCAGAAACCCTCCACATCCTGGACAACCAGGTGTTATGTTTAGGTTTTTTGACAGAAAACCACCACTATATGGTTGTCTGCTGCAAAAAATAACCATCACTATCAGGTTTTTCACAGTTTCACAGAACTGGATGCCACAGGAAATGGACACAAGTTTACATGGGAAATTCATGACAAATTCACAGGAAATGGGAAATTACACACAAGTTCACAGAACTGGTTGCTACAAGTTCACAGGAAATGGAACACAAGTTCACACAAGTTCAGAGATGAACTACAGTACAATTTAACACATGTTCACATAACTGACAAATTGACACAAGTTCACAGACCAAATTTGACAATAGTGCATCAGTACATACCAAGTTCTCAAAATATAACTCTGCAAACAAGTTCACACAGCAATATCATGAAACAGTTCCTTAGAGCTTTCCTTTCTTGATATCTGCAATGGTCAGTTTGTCAATGTTGCTTGCAGTCAAATAGCACTTCAGCCTGGAACTTTCCTTTCTGGACCTTGTAGGCCTGACAGCATCCACATGTTCAACACTTCTTGGAGCTGTGAAAGGCCTTTTTGCTGCAGTTGTAGATGAACTGGCCCTAGCAGGAGCAGTAGCTGCACTAGGTGTTGTACCAGCTGCTGGAGTGGCCCTTGGTGTTGCTGTACTGGCTCTTGGTGCTGCAGGAGTGACCCTTGGTGCTGCAATAGTTGCTGGAGTGGCCCTAGGTGCTGCTAGAGTGGCCCTAGCTGCTGCAGCAGCTGCTGTAGTGGCACTTGGTGCTGCTGTAGTGGCTCTGGGTGCTGCAACACTTGCTGGAGTAGCGAAAAAAATCAAGAAGGAACAAAAGATGAATTAAACCTCATTTCTTGTTGGCATTGTAATGTTGATATCGGGTTGATCGACAAGGGGGGGCCCGAGAAATTGGGTCTTGCTTCAATCTGGATTCGTACGAATTCACTACCTCGCATCCAGGTTTCTAGGTGGGGCATTTTAGTTAGAACCGATCGATAACCATTAACATCGCCCCTGTCAAAAAATATTGCTACCGTATAGAAATACATTTTAGATTGAGAATTTTTAAACCTGATCACTTTCCTCCCACTCGAAGAAATATCGCTACCGTTTGCAAAAAATCTAGATACAATTTAATTTAAACGTGTAATATAAACTCAAATAGATAATGTATATGCTTGTTTTTATGGGTCGCTGCGTGAAAATATTTATAATGTGTGGAAAAAATATTCAATACGGGCTCAAATAGATAATGTATATATGAGTAGTTCATTTTCTTTCTCAGTTTAGTACAAGAGAAAAAAAACTAGTTAAAAAGACTAAAAGAAAATATAATGTTGCATGGATCACCTCAGTTTAGTACAAGAGAAAAAAAAACTAGTTAAAAATATAACGTAGCAAGAATGATTTGCACCTTGCACCTGCTAGAAGAACAGATTCATCCTACCAACTGCCCTAAAGTTTCTTTCCTGACATATAATGACTTCTATCCTATTTTCTCCTATACATGAGAACTTACAATTAAATTTTTGGGCCTTGTGCGGCTGCACAGGTCGCACTCCCATGGGCCCGGCCCTGGGTATGTTAATCTCTGGAAATGGCATATCCCGCTCCCTCATTAAAGTCAAATTAAGAACTTTAGTGTCCTCATACTACTTCACCATGTTTTCCACTTTCTCTATTCCAACTATTAGTTTCATCCCAGCATTCCCTGTCCCCAATTCTCTCACATAGTACATGCTATCAGAAATTCCATAGCCCTTTGTCTTAATCAATGCTAGCATATTCAGATATGTGATGTCGGATTGGGAAATTTTTCGCTCTAAATTGTCAATGCCTTCTAGATGCAATCGAACATCCCATACATCATCGTCTAAACTACAGAATTCAAATAAAAACATCCTCAGTTTCTAGCAATAAAACAGAGATAGAGACCTCACAGTGACAACAATAGCCCTAAATCGAGACAGAGAAAGGGAGGGACACTTACTACACGCCAGGAGGTTGTCCAGGAATGGCTCTGCTCCGGTTGATCTTGCCAAACGGATGCAAGTGCTCTTGCAGCTGCCTTCAATGGCGAACGAATCAAGATGGCCGGATTGGAGCTCCCGCAGAAATCCGGCGGAAATCCTCCTGCAGAACTGTCGTCCCCGCCCCCGCCAGATCCGCTGCCCTCCCCGCCACCGGAAAATCCATCGTCGCCGCTGCCGCCTGTGGGTTTCTCCGCCGCCATCGTCGCCGCTGGATAAAGAACAGAGAGGGCGAGAGTGAGACTAGGCGTTAGGGCACGCGTGGACCAGTCCCATTAACGCCCGTTAATGCTCGCGACAAAAAATTGCCACGCGGTCCTGACAGCGGGCCCGTATGACTTAATCCTCGTTAGCGCGGGCGCGAGGCACGGTCAGTGTTTTTTGAAAAACTGTTACGCGAAACTGGTGGGTTTTTGTCACAAACCACAATTGTGGTGGCTTTTTGAAAACCGAGCCACAATTGTGGTGGTTTTCTGTAATTTTCTCTAATATGCGCTAACACACTACTTCTATAGCTACAACTATCATTGTTGTTCAGTAAAAGTTTTCTCATTGAAATATTGGATTTCGTTCAAATTGTTTGCAGGATACGAATCCTAATTTTTCTGAGAATTTCTTGTTTTCTGAGAAAAAATCTAAATGTCTTAGCGCCACGATAGCTTCGCAATAGCTTTCGTAGCATCTAGAAAATGCCGGGCGCTAGCACATATATGCCGCTGTGTTCAATTTCAACACAATCCATTTGCATGTGCATGGCCGGCTTGTCCTGTGACTGTAAATCTGTAATGTCTCTGACCGAAAGCAGTGCCCAACCTTGAAGTGTTTGGCAAGCCGGCCGGCGGCCGGCTACGCGGTCCTGAAAGCTGATCAAACTAATACGGCCGCCCCCAATGTGCATCACGCAGACATCAGATATTCAGATTTCGTGTGCCATCGACAATGCATGCATGCAGTCTCGATCTATTAGCGTCTCTAATCATCTGTTGCCATCCAAGACCTAGTATGAATCTGATTCGAGATAAGCTGTCCTGACGTACACATGCACGCAAACCTGCATCTTCCTTGAAACAAAGTGAGATAGAATAGGGTAGTTCTTGACCACAGATTTTGTGTAAGCAGTCACTGCAAGCTGAGTACATAAATGCATATATATATATATATATATTCTAAACGACATGTGAGAAAAAGAACCTTGACCAGATCAAAAACTGGAACACAGTGACACAGGGAATATATGTAAATACGTACGTGCCTACGTGTGTTTGAACGCTCGAGTAAACCTATGCACGGACAAGACTCGTTCTTCGCTAGCATCTTCCTTACAAAACTCGTGCCATCTGCTCTATAAATATCCCCGAGTGCTCGACGGTCATCCTATCTTCTATATCTAAATAGGGACACCCCACTACATGATTTCTCTCAACATGCAAGCATGCCACATCATTTTGTTCAGTTTTAACTCCATGTCATCATATCGGCCAAATAAGACATCTTCCATTCTTTTGTTCCCTTTTTTTTGGTTCAGTGCTGAGTTGTGTCATTGATCGTCACGGAAAGGTCCGAAATACACACAATTATTTAGACAAAGCACTCAAACGGAAAAAGCCCATCCCATCCCTTCAGCCCACATGCAGCACACTCTATATTAATTGTTCCTCACGTGAATTTCTGCACTCTTTGGTGCGACGAGGCCTTTCCACCTTCCGGCCCCGCATTTTCCCCCAGTCGCCGCCGCTCCTCTGGCTGGCCTTTCCCCTCCCGTCTCCACTAGCGTCTTGCCATCTCCCCTCCCCTCCTCTCTCAACAGCAGGCGGCCAGCCACCACAAATCCACCCACCACCGTATCGTATATAGCCTGTACGTTGCGAATGCTTGCATTTGCTGTCTTCCAGATCATGTCTACGCCTTCACCAAATCTGTCTATGTCGGCCGCAGGGGTGTCCGTGAGAGGAGCGGCGGCAAGGACATTCTCCACCTGCAGAGACGTCGAGGATCTCTCGACGTACGACCATGCCAATGTCCTCTGCCCCACCAACAAGGTGGTCGCGAGAGGAGTGGCGGCAACAAGGCAACAAGGCCGTCCACGTACATACAGAGGGATGTACGACAGAGCCGCCATCCTGTACATCGCCAATGCCGTACATGTCATCCTCTGCATGACTGCATCTTGCCCCTAAGGTAATCTACTTATCTGACTTCCTCCACACTCATTTACAAATCCCAATCGTAGATTCATGTGAGTTTCACTGTCACTGTCGACCGATTGTGCCACTGCTTTGGACGGTATTGGGGGTGATTCTTGTGCGCAGGTTCTCTGGCGACAGCTTGCTTGAAAACTAACCATGCTGACCTACAGGACATATGTGAATGTGGTATCTCTCATGGAGCAGCAACAACCTCTTCCAAGCGATGTGTTTCTTCTACACCAATTTTCTGAGTATACCGTGTGTTGGTTTGTCTTCTTACATTTTCATCTTTCTCAGAAGCTGCACATTTCTTATAGTGATATTTGCCCCGTTTGGACCTGTACAGTGAAACCTATGTTTGGAAATCTTCATGTACGGTGAGATTGATTTATCTCTGACTTTCAGTCGAATAGTGTTATGTCAATAAGATGCAAAAGAAGAAACTGTTCCGCCAATTAAGCCATGCATGTGGTTTGTTTTGATTTTTCAGTCTTGCAGGTGCCTCCATGGCTCCATAAGGCAGGCAACAACTACAGGTGTGTTTGTGTTCTATCAAATATTAGATGGCGAGCTTACTCAGTAGTCAGTACTCCAGGAGCAACCTCTCTTGCTTCCAGCAGAATAGGTTCATTAGCAAGTAAAGAATGGTGTTCACTATATAATACTTGCATATTGCTACTTTAGTATTTTATTTTACAGTTCCATCTTTCGTCGTACTGAATTTTTAGTGCTTCACGATTATCAACATGTATTTTATGTCAGATGGTAACTACAGATCTTTCTTTTTTGACCTTGATACTCTGCGATTTCGCACAACCATTTCCATGATCCTGGTGATCCGATAAAGCCCGTTGTCCAGTTTGGTGCAAAAAATTTCTACCTATTTATTACGCATTGGCTTCAGTCAAGACATGCACACCCCAATTTGAAGATAAACTTGATTGAGCTAAGAAAGGATAGCACACATATATACTAGACATGATGCCGTGTTTTCAAAACTCATGTCAGAGGTTATTTCTTCTCAGATTTCTCAACATCAGATTTTGCTATTATTGCCATTCAAAGAAACTTAGTACGTGGCTGTAAAATGTCGGGACTATGTATGCCAAATTTCTCTCTATAGTCCATTAAACTAATCAATAATTGTCGAGACATCGTAGTAGTTTTCATAGACGGGGGTGCCATGAGACTACGGTAGAGACGTGGGGTAACGGGATAGCGTAGTAACACGGAACACGGGATTTTACCCAGGTTCGGTACGTCGCGACAGTACGGCGTACCTACTCCTGCACTTCTCACTAATTGGGACTAAAGCCCGTTTAACAGGGTTACAATGTGAGGGTGTAGATCTAGCTACTCGGCGAGGATGACCTTCTCGGCGAGTTGCGTAGAGCTTCTCTGTTATGCGGTAAGAACTTGAACTTATTTTAATCTATCTCCCGTCCGGCTTTATATAATAGCCGGATTAGGGCTTACAGAATAAGAAACCTAGAAGACCACGTTTAACTTATAACTTGGAAAGCAAGGAATCCGTCTTCTTCTCCAAGCCAGATCACGCGGGCCGTGATCCGGGTTCTTCTAGAATCCGGCTTCTGCGCGTCGGACTACTGGGCCGCCCAATGGTCCTAAGCCCATTACCTGTAGGCCACCCTGGTAGTCCAGCTCTTTGTCTACCATCTTCTATACCCCTATTCAGTATATATCCGACAGTAGCCCCCAGGAAGGATCAAAACTCTGATTCTCCGTCTTTCATCAAATACATTTTGTCCGGGAAATCTTGATTCAGCAGTCTTGATTCTTTCTATTTTCCTTTTGAAGGAGATGGTAACATAAAACTCGGAACTCTGAAAATCCGGCTTTTCTTCTCGCGATCCTTCGCGGAAAAGAAACTTCTAACGTCAGCGTCTTAATCATGCTGACGTAAGCGACGCTCGGTTTCACGCGGGAAACCCCTCAGCGTATCTCTGACAGATTCTCACGGGAAACGAGGAGATAGCCATCATTCCCCTGTCGTTTCATTTCCCAGATTTTCCGGCGAGCGACACGCGTCGAACATCCAACGGTCGAAAGAGCCGTTGGCACGTATCTAAACGGCTTTCCGGCTATAAATAGCCATCCTCGTCCTCATCGGAAACTTTCCTCACTCCCCCACTGCCTACGCCATTGCTGCGAACGCGAGCTCGAGAGCAAAGCACTTGTCCCAGGCGCTCACAGCATCCAAGCACACCGAAACGCAACGCCACAAGATGGCCTCCTCGCCGTCATCGCCGACCCGCGCCGCCATCAACGAGCTGATCAGCGATCTGGATCCGCAGCCGGGATCGCCCAAGCCCACCGGCGACGTGCCGGAGAAGACCACGGCCTCCGCGGCGGGTGGAGAAAATACTTCCGCCGCCGCGGACGTTGCGGGATCGAGCTCCACAGCATCCCCGCCGTTCGTCCCAACGACGGCGAGGGTCAAGATCCATTCCCGCGGCGATGAGCGCTTTGCTACCGGAGCCAACAACGAAGCAGAATTTGTCGGCAATTGGAGTCCGAGTAATACTTCTCTCGTTCTTCTTCGTCGGATGTCAAAGGAAGGATACATAGTCAAAGGCCGATGGCGGATCTCGAAAGATGAACCCGAGCCCAAGCCAGAAGTCGGAGAACGCGTCATCCTTACCTCTCATATCGCGAGAGGTATGGGTTTTCCCCCTTCCGCCTTTTTTTCTAGACGTCCTCAACTTTTATGGCGTTCAACCACACAATATTTCTCCGAATTCCATCCTCTACTTAGCCAGTTTCCAAGCCCTTTTCGAAGGATATCTCGGGATAACACCTGACCTAGGTTTCTGGCAATATTGTTTTGAAGTAAAGCATAACATCACAAATGGCATTTCGCCTATTTGCGGGACCATATCTTTCACCCTCAGAAAATTTAGGGAGGAATGGTATCCAAAAATAGAAATGCCGGAACCTGACCAATCTTGGCTAGGTTCTTTCTTTTATCATCAGGACATTCCATTCCCAGGCAGGGCAACCGGGGTTCCTCCCTTTGTTAATTCTGCCGCTACTCCTCGCGAGAGTTGGACAGCCGCAGTAGTAGAAAATTTGCCAGAAAACCTGATGAAGATAAAGCGGCGCATCGCCAAACTTTCTTCCTCTCAACCTTCTTTGGTTGGGAAGGATACCGTTTTGTGCTGGTTCGGACGCCGTATCCAACCTCTCTCTTTTCGTTCCCGACTTCTTTGCGAATACCAAGGGCCAGAAGATAGCATGAGCGGAACAGATAAGGCCTTTACCAAAAAGGATTTCATAGGACGACTTCACCAACTGGTCGCCGTCAGTAGTCAGATTGAGGAAAATCTGGCGATTTATCACGTGGAAAATCTGGTCCCTAAGGTATTTATCTTTCCTTGTTTCCGAGTTTTTCCTCCGGTTATCTTCTCTCTCTGCTTTTTAACATATTGTTAACTCTTTCCTAGTTCGATGAACTTGGAGAAAATGATCTTGCTTCCGACGCTGAACTCAACAAATTACATGCCGAGTTTCACAACAATCGTAAGCGCAAAAGGCAATCAGCTATCAAAGAGGAATCTATTCCCAACCTGGACGATATCCGGATAAAAGAAGAACCATTCGACGAACTCGGATATATTCGTCCAGAGGCAAAGAAATTCTTTGCTCCTGCGCCTCTGATTCGCCCTTGGCCACAAAATGGATTAGTCGTTCGCAATGATATTGCATTTTCACCTCGTCAGGTTATACACGATGGCCTTCATCACGTTGGGATTCTCTTTGCGGAATATGCCAAAGAATTCAACGAGGTTTTGACCGACTTACGAGAAATGAGCCAGGTAATACTTCTAGCCGCCAAGCATTAAGTTGAAATATGAATTCTTCTTAATGTTTCTTCGTATGCCTGTTCAAACTTAAGCATCTGGCTTTCATTTCCATGTTTTAGCATTCCGCAGACGCCATAAACTTGGAAGTTTTTAAGAAGCTTAGTCTCAAGAGCAGAGAAGTAAAAACCCTTCAATCTGTTTTGAGTCGAAAAGCAACGAACTAGCGTCATCTCAGCGGCAACTATCAAAAGCCACCGGTATTTTAGTTTGTGCCATTTGTTTTCTCTAGAGAATGCTTGCTGAATTGTTTTGTAAACTCGAATTATTTATTGCCCTCCAGCTGCTTTAAACAAAGCCAACAAATTAGCAGAAAACGCTGTCCATGTTTCTCGACTTCGTGAGGAAAACTCAAACCTCCGAAAGGAACTTCTGAAAGTTCAAGAAGACCTAGAAGCCAGTAATCTGGCCCTTGGGATTGCTCGATCCAAGGCTTCTTTACAGGCAGAGGAAGATAAATCTGTTATCAATGATTTGGAAAGTATTCTACTCCCGCGCATGAAAGAAGCAGACGAAATTGACAAGGTTCTTGGTAAGTTAACCTCTTTTTACCAATGTCTTCATGTCTTATTTCTTGTATCTTTTCATGTAACCTTTGCTTTTGTCAAAAAAGCAGGAAATTTTCCAGGAATTTCTCGGACTGAAAAGATCCGGGCCTTTGGGGAAGTGTGGAATTCAATCAGGAATGCAGGAATGCAGCTGATTAATAAATTCCTTCCCACAAGTACTGTACGATTTTCGGAAGTCTACCGACTTCCGGGTGCCATTACAGAGGTAGCAGAGTCGAAAGAATCCATCCTTCGCTCTGCCGCACGAGGTGGTGCACGCATGGCACTTGGCCTTATGCGTCTACATTACCCTAATGCTAAATCTTGGCGCGTAGCATCCGGTATTCCTCAAGAATATACAGAAGCGCAACGAAATGCGATTTTTTATGAAGTTAAAGGGCACGCTTCCAAGATTGCCTCTATGGTTAACATTTCCATTACTTATCCGGAAGAAGAAGTGCCCGCAGCCCCCGAGAATGATAGCAGTGATGAAGACTCGGATGCTTGAGGGAATACACTTGACCCGAATGATGGATGTGTATAAGAGCATTTTTACAATGCAATTCATATTGTAATGCTTCTATATCGTTTGTCGAAACAAGAACTCCGCCTTTTGCAATTTCAAGTTTCTTGCAAAGTTTTTTCGGGTTTGACTGTTCCTTTATCTTCTAAGTAATTTGGCAAATGTGTTTTAACTGCTCTAGTGTTTAAAAATGGCTCAACTAGCAATATGAATCGTCATGCCGAGTAACTGGGGACGAACCAAGCCGTTTTGAAACTCGGAAACACGGATCATGCTAAAAGCATTTTTACTGACTAGTTTCAGTAACCCAACACATACACAATCAAATAAAACTTAGAGAAAACAAGGAACTGTTTTGAAACTTGGGCACGCAGGCACAATCCGAGTTTCCTTTAACCTTTAACAGGCCGAATCATTCAGCTTTTAAACACCGAGCACGCAGGCACAATTCGGGTTAACATTGAGTATTTGTAAGATCATTGGGAAATAGATGAGGCAGAAATATTTTGTACTTATAATGAATATGAATGACAACATTCCGACAACTTGATTTCATGGTCTCAAAGATGTTTACATAGAAATTGAACTAAGTATAGAAGGGACGTAATTGCTGGATACTCCAAGGCCTCTTTGTCTCTCCTAGTTCATCATCTATTTTTCTCTTTCTTTTGCGATTCGGCTTCTCGGGATCGTCCTCCGTATCTCGAATGTCGACAAGATAGTATGATCCATTCTTCATGGCTTTACTGATGACGAATGGTCCTTCCCATACTGGGGCCAATTTGTGCTTCCTTTGCTGCACCAATCTCAGCACTAAGTCACCTTCTTTAAAAGAACGATGCCTGATTTTCCGACTGTGATAACGTCGTAAACCTTGCTGGTAGATGGCGGATCTTTGAAGCACAAGTTCTCTTTCCTCTTCTAAGAGATCGACAGCATCCTGTCGTGCTTCTTCAGCATCCGAGTCGTCAAAATCCTGCACTCTTGGGCTATCATGGATCATGTCCGTTGGAAGAATAGCTTCCGCACCATAAACTAGGAAAAACGGGGTTTGCCCAGTTGACCTATTTGGCGTCGTTCGAATACTCCACAACACGAAAGGTAGCTCTTCTACCCACGCTCCAGCTGCTCTATGGAGAGGAGATTCGAGTCTTGGGCGTATTCCTTGCAGGATTGAACTGTTCATTCTTTCAACCTGCCCATTAGATTGCGGGTGTGCCACAGATGCAAGATCTAAGCGGATTCCCGTTTGTTGGCAGTATTTTGCCAACTCTCCAATGGAGAAATTTGTCCCGTTATCAGTTATTATGCTATGTGGGACGCCATACCTCATTACTAAATCAATAATGAAATTTCTGGCAGTTGCGCCATCCAGCTTTTTGATGGGTTTAGCCTCCACCCATTTTGTATACTTATCTACCGCTACGAGTAGATGTGTAAGTCCACCTCTTGCAGTTTTGAACGGTCCCATCATATCTAGCCCCCAGACCGCAAACGGCCATGTGATGGGGATAGTTTTAAGTGCTTGGGCCGGCAAATTGGTCTGCTTGGCGTAATATTGACATCCTTCACACGTATTCACTATGCGCTCGGCGTCTGACTTGGCTGTTAGCCAGAAAAACCCCGCCCGGAATGCTTTTTTGACTATGCTTTTTGATTGAGCATGATGTCCGCAATCGCCGGCATGGATTTCTTCCAGTATTTCTTTTCCTTCTTCTGGTGGAATACACCGTTGAAAGATTCCGGAAGTACTGCGTTTATACAAGTGGTCGTTGATCACCACGTATCCTTTGCATCGACGCTGTATTTGCCTTTGCAAGACTTCATCTGCTCCTTCCGGGTACTTCTGATTGACTAAGAAGTTTAAGTATCGAATTGTCCAATCCGGTTTAACGAGCATTACCTCGATTGTTTCAGATGCCAGAGGATAATCAACGTCTCCACCTTTTATGGACGGTTCATGCAAATGCTGGACGAATACCCCTGGTGGTAAAGTTTTTACTCTCTCTGATCCCATGCGGGCTAACGCATCCGCATTCCAATTTTCCTCCCTTTTTATGTGAAGGACTTCGAACCCGAAGAAACAGATGGCGAACTCGTCCACCGTCCTCCGATATTCGGCCATTATAGGGCTTTTCGCATCCCAGGTTTGGTTGAGCTGATGCTGTACCAAATCCGAGTCTCCATAGCACAAGATGCGTTTTACCCCTATTTCTTTTGCAATATGCAAGCCATGAAGCAGAGTTTCGTATTCTGCCACGTTATTACTGGCGTTGAAGTGTATTTGCAATACGTACTCCATTGTGTCTCCCTTGGGAGATTTTAGGACTACGCCAGCCCCAGCTCCTTCCTTCATCTTGGATCCGTCAAAGTGCATGATCCAGTACTCGGATTCTGGCATCGGTGTTTTTTCCATTGCTTCTGTCCAGTCGGCGACAAAATCTGCCAAAACTTGGGATTTTATTGCCGTCCTTGGCTGGTACTTAATGTCGAAGGCTGCCAGCTCGATGCCCCATTTAGCTACTCGGCCGGTTGCCTCCGCATTGTTTATAATATCCCCTAGTGGTGCTTTACATACCACTGTTATGGAATGCCCTTGGAAGTAATGGCGCAGCTTTCTGGATGCAAAAAATACGCCATATGCCAGTTTCTGGTAGTGCGGGTACCTTTGTTTGGATTCGGAAAAGACTTCGCTTATGTAATATACCGGATGTTGATCTGGTATGCTTTGCTCTTCCTTTTTCCGTTCCACAACGATTACCGCACTAATAACCCGATTTGTAGCCGTAAGGTATAATAACATGGGTTCTTCATCTTTTGGAGATGCCAAGATGGGAGCCTTCATCAAGGTTTCCTTCAACTGGGCCAACGCTGCCTCGGCCTCTTCTGTCCATTTGAACTTATCGGATTTCTTTAGCAGCTTGTAGAGTGGTAAGGCTTTATCCCCCAGCCGACTAATAAATCTGCTGACGGCTGCAGCGGAACCCGTCAATCTTTGGACATCTTTTACACATGTAGGTTTTGAGATGTTCAAGATTGCCTTGATTTTTTCCGGGTTAACTTCTATTCCTCTGTGAGAAACAATGAAACCCAGAAGTTTTCCTGAGGGAACCCCGAATACGCACTTAGATGGATTCAACTTCATCTTGTAAGTGCGTAAGTTCTCGAAAGTTTCTCGCAAATCCTCAAGGAGTGTATCTTTTTCCTTGGTTACGACGGCGATATCGTCCACATAAACATGGACGTTTCTGCCAATCTGACTATGCAAACAGCGTTGCATGCAACGCTGGTAAGTTGCACCTGCGTTCTTCAGGCCAAAAGACATGGTTACGTAATAGTACGTCCCATACGGGGTTATAAAAGAAGTCTTGATTTGATCTTCCTTTTTCATGCGTATTTGGTGGTACCCGGAGTATGCATCCAAAAAGCATAAAAGCTCGGAGCCTGCAGTGGCATCTATTATTTGATCGATTCGCGGTAATGCGAACCTATCTTTCGGACACAACTTGTTCAACCCTGTGCAATCTATACACATTCTAAGAGCAGTGGTGTCTTTCTTCGGCACTAACACCGGATTTGCGGACCAATCAGTATGGATTACTTCCTTGATGAAATCCGCTGCTAAAAGCCGGATAATTTCCTTGCCAATAGCCTTCCGTCTTCTTCCGTCAAATCGACGGAGACCTTGTTTGACGGGTTTTGATCCAGGAATAACCTTGAGTTGGTGCTCAGCAAGTTCCCTGGGTACGCCTGGCATGTCAGCTGGACACCAGGCAAAAATATCCCAGTTCTCACGGAGGAACTTGATGAGCTCGCCTTCCTATTTGTCGGTCATCCCAGTCCCTACGATGACAAATTTTGTCGGATCTTTGGGGTCTAGGATTACCTGTCTTGTATTCTCGGACGCCTTGAAGCTATCTGTTGGCTTCCGAGTTTCTTTTCCTGCCGGCATTTCTTTCGGCGATACCTCCTTGGCTAATTCCTTCAGTTCCTCCTTTGCTATAACTCTCTGAGCGCAAAGGGCGTTTTCTTTCTCCAACTCGTTTGCCAGCTTGAAATCACCGGCTATGGTGATTACTCCTCCTTTGGGTCCTGGCATTTTCAGCTTGTTGTAGATATAACAGGATCTTGCCATGAATTTGGCGAAAGCTGGACGTCCGAGTATTGCGTGATACACGCTTTCGAACGGCACTACTTCGAAGGATACTTTTTCCTGCCGGAAGTGATCTTTATCTCCGAAGGTGACATCTAGGGAAATTTCTCCTAGGGATCGTGCTTGCCTGCCAGGAACAATGCCATGGAAGCGTATATTGCTGTAGTTGAGCTGGGACTCGGAGATCTTCAAGTGCTTCAGTGTATCCAGGTACATTATATTAATGTTGGATCCTCCGTCCATCAGCACTCTTCTTAGCCTAGTGTTTTGAACAATAGGGCTTACAACAAGAGCTTGTGTGCCCGGCTCAGGGATATTTCCGGGATGATCAGACTGATCCCAGACTATTGGCGTGTTGGAGTACTTCAAGAATTTCGGGGTCGCAGGAATAACCGCGTTTATTTCCCGAAGTGTTCTTTTGGCCACCTTTGCTGACGGGGTTGCTAAGAAGGTTAGCATTGCTTCTCCGTCAACTCTCGGAAATTTGGGTTCGCCCTTTCGCTGTTGTTCCTGGATTTTGTCATCAGTGTCCGATTCACTGTCTTCCTTTTCAGCTTCTGGCTTTTGTTTGGCAGGTTTCCTTTTGGAACCCTTCCCTTTATTTCCGGATCCTGCATTGCCTTTCATATGCTTGTTTAGCCGGCATTGCGCATTTGTGTGGGTTGGTTTCCCAAATTGCGAGTGCTGGACGCAGGGTTCTGACTTAATTCTCTCCCATTCTTCGGGAGTATAATTGATTGGATCTGGGCTGCGACCTTTCCACTTATTCCCCTTTTCTCCTCCAAAGGCTATATTGACCTCCTTGGGCTTTGTCGTTGATTCCGGAGTTCCTTTTTTGTCAGAACGAGGAGTTTTCTTGGCGAGTATTAGTGACTCAATATTGCCTCCTCTTGCTCTGATATCATCTTCGGCTGCAGCGTGCTCATTAGCGGTTGTAAGCATAGATCCGAGATCTTTGTGCTGTTTAGAACCAACCATGAACGGTACGAGTCCGGGTTTTAGGCCATTGACGAAAGCATGCATTGCTTGTACGTCAGTTACTCCAGAACAACTATTCTTCATTGCAGTCCATCTGGAGATGAAATCCACGTATGGTTCGTCCTCAAATTGGGTGCAACGGTTCAGCTGGTTGATGCTATTTGGGCGTTTGTATGTTCCCCGAAAATGCTGAGTGAATACTCTAGCCATATCATCCCAGCTGTCGACAGTTCTTGATGGTAAACCATTGATCCAATCTCTGGCTCCGTCTAGCAACATTAGGGGAAGAAACTTGACAGCTTCCAGGTCTGTCCCATTGTTGATTTGGACGGCTGTATAATAATCTGAGAGCCAGGTATCCGGGTTTGTGCTGCCGGTATATTTTTGGTAGGTTGGAACAACTTTGGCGAAGCCAGAATGCAGGGTTATCCTTCGGATCCTGTCAGTAAAACACTTAGGACCAAAGTATAGATCATCCTTTTCTGCTCTATCAATGTGTGCAGAATATCTTCCGGCTGAATGGACAGAAGGGGATCTGCTCCTTTCGTTTCCATTGTTGCGCGGACGCGCTTTTCCGAGGTTATCTCTATCTCTTCCGTGTTCACGTCCTTTTGGGTTAGGCGGAGTTCTGCTTCTATGCCTTTCCTTATCCTTAGGAGGTGTCCGGGATCTTTCACGTCTGTGAGGTATATCATATCTTCCAGCTTTTTCAGCTGGGTTTCTCGGAGGTGGCATTATTTTGCCGTCATTCCGGTGTTTGTCTTCCCGATCATGTGGTTTATATCCATCTTTCGGGAGATGAGGTCTGATCCTAGACGCTGCGTCCCGGTTATCTGGGTTTTTCCTGTCTTTTCTCGGATCCTCTTTTTTATCTGAATCTCCGGGTTCTTCCGGTCCAGGTGCTCCAGCAGCGCAGGTAGCTGTTTTGCAGAGGGCGGAATTATCGTGCAGCCTCCCTGATCGTTCTTGGCCTCGCTGTTGCTGCTGTAATGCTTTTCCTAGGAAAGCATACACCCCTTGGAGTTTTTCCCCGTTGGAGTACAGGTCGTTGTTTAGGATGGCGAACGCCGATTCCGCGTTTTCCGCTGCGGTTTTGTATATTGGTTCGCCCTTGGCATCTTTGCCGTTTAACTGCTTTTGCCAAGATGGGTTATAGAACCTTTCTTTTGGCGGCAGCTCTTCCGGTCTTGCGATTCCGGGTAACCTAGTAGGTTTTAATGCAGATCTATTCTTTCTCTCGTACTCCTCTATTTCCTCCTTCATGATTTTGATATCATGCTGGGTTTGTTGGAGATGTTGCCGAGATCGGAGTAAATGTTGCTGTTGCCGTTGGAAAGCTTGTCTCCTGGCTTCCAGCATCTCAGGGGGTTCATCTGGTCCCACTGGTGTTTGTAATAGCTCTTGCTCTTCCTGTTCCGTCATTGGCGGAGCAGTGATTTCCTTAGATTTCTTCTCCGCGGGCTTTTCTCTGCTTGCTGCTCCTGTTTCCGGGTTTTCTCCAGCTGTATAAGCTAGTTTTTTCTTCCGGAGTTTTTTAGCAGACTTGTGCCTTTTCTTGGAAGAGGGAGGGTTTTTGGCAGGCTCATCTTCTGTCATCTCCTTGACATTAGGGAATATCGGAGAAGTTTCTCCGTCTTCTCTCTCTTCCTCTGGCGGAGGGATTTTAGGGCTTTCCTGGCTGCCGGCGCCCGTTGTATCAGCTGGTTTTGCCGTTAGCACTTCATGGAATCCCTCTTGAAAGGATTTAACCTTTCTTACGAAGGCATCCTCGTCTTCGTCTTCGGAGTCGAAGTTATCTGATCCGGTTTCCGACTCCAATCTCGCCTCAATGGCGGCAAGCACGGACTCTGCTTCCGAGTTCATCGTCTTGTTGACGGATGTCGGATCTTCCGCCTCTGTGACGGGTGTTTGTTCTTCCGTCTCTATGACGGGTACGTTGTTATCTGCCTCTTGCACGGGATTTTCGACATCCGTGTTTTCAGCGATTTCGGATTGCACCATGCCGATAAAGTGTGTATCACTTTTTTGTCGGCGATCTGAGCAGAATCCGGCATCATAGTCGTCTTCGACTGGGTATAGGGCGGGTGGGGTAAATTTGCTTCCACCGCAAAACCCCATTGCCTCTGCAGTTAGTCCGATAAAGATGTTAGCAGATCCGATCGGTAACACGCAGGCACTTACCAGGTGGTTTTGCGCCGGTATGTAGGATCCGTTGTCGAGGAAGCGCCCGACGTCGTCGTCGAACTCCAAGCTTCCGACAGTGATCGATCTTCCAATTCCGCCGAGTATCCCTGATCGGAATTTCACGCCTGACGTCGTTTGCCCCACGGTGGGCGCCAACTGTCGAGACATCGTAGTAGTTTTCATAGACGGGGGTGCCATGAGACTACGGTAGAGACGTGGGGTAACGGGATAGCGTAGTAACACGGAACACGGGATTTTACCCAGGTTCGGTACGTCGCGACAGTACGGCGTACCTACTCCTGCACTTCTCACTAATTGGGACTAAAGCCCGTTTAACAGGGTTACAATGTGAGGGTGTAGATCTAGCTACTCGGCGAGGATGACCTTCTCGGCGAGTTGCGTAGAGCTTCTCTGTTATGCGGTAAAGAACTTGAACTTGTTTTAATCTATCTCCCGTCCGGCTTTATATAATAGCCGGATTATGGCTTACAGAGTAAGAAACCTAGAAGACCACGTTTAACTTGTAACTTGGAAAGCAAGGAATCCGTCTTCTCCTCCAAGCCAGATCACGCGGGCCGTGATCCGGGTTCTTCTAGAATCCGGCTTCTGCGCGTCGGACTACTGGGCCGCCCAATGGTCCTAAGCCCATTACCTGTAGGCCACCCTGGTAGTCCAGCTCTTTGTCTACCATCTTCTATACCCCTATTCAGTATATATCCGACAATAATTATGTAAGAAAATTTCTGATTTTAGGTGTGCAACAAGTTATCTATTCCTATGTAACTCAGATTTATGTGGTTAATTAGTGGCATAATGTGCTTTCTCTGTAGCTTTTTTTTCCTACTGAACTTACGGATGTGTGGTTCTTACCAAAAAAAAAACAGTAAGTGTTGAATGTCGTACACCATCATTTATAGAGTTATAAGGGTTTTAGCTTTGACATGTTTTTGGCTCATGAGATATAAGCAGCTGCCATCGCTAGCTACTCTAATTTGTGCAATCGTTATTTCAAATTGTTTTGAAATCTGTCATGCATTCACATGTGTTATGTTCTTTACCTTGAAAGACATGTTCCTGTCTTTTCTTCAATAGCTCTTAAATTTGTTAGTACTTTCCTTTTGCACGATTTAGAATGTTTATAGTTTCTTTAATTTTATGGATATCAGGACATGCTACCCCCTGTTTGGATGTAGGAAATACTACATGGAATTGAATTGACATGTGAATTCCAAATCCGAGATAGAAAGGAAATGAGCTCAAATTCCAATTTTATTGTTTGGTTGTACATGGAATCTATAGATGGAATCAACGTGTGTCACCTAATTCCAATTCCTGTTTGGATTGGACTTTAACAGAAAGGGAAGAGCCGGCTTGTGCATAGGCCAGTTGAAGGCCGGCTTGGCCATAGAACAGGGCAGTGGCCGGCTCGGGCAGGTCTTGGAGAGTAGCCGTCGTCGCCCTCCCGCCGCCGCCGTTCCCATCCCGCCAGTTCAATCTAGGGTTTGAGACGGGGCAGTGGAGGAGATGGGCGACAACGATTCACCAACAGTAGGGGCACCGGCAAAGGGCGGGGAAGGAGGAAGGTAGAAGATGGACGGGGAGAGGGAGGGGAAGACTTACCGGACGGCGGCGGCCGCCGTGTGGCTTGGCAGCGGTGGTCGCGAGCGACCTCTGTTCGAAGGGGCACGGAAGTGAACGGTTCGCGAGGAGAGCACAATTCCGTACCATTCCGAGCGAAGGGGCACGGAAATTTTTTGGGCCTGACGTACACGCGTGGGGGGCTTCTTGGAATTGGGTTGAGTTTCCGCGCGCGAATTCATTTGCCATCCAAACAGCTAAATTCGGTGGAGGCAATTCCAAATACCGATTCCAGGCCACTTTTTCCTACATCCAAACAGGGGGTTAGTGAATTTGAATTTGACAGTCTTAATTTGGCTGTTGGCGTCTGAAAAAAATAGTTAAGAAGTTTATATTATGAAAAATACAAGATTTTATTCTCTTATTATAAGTCACATTTTTTATCAATTTCAAAAATTATTTGTTTCTACACATGAAATCATTGTAATCCTCTTCAAATCAGTTAGATGCACATGTGCACTAATGACATTTTACTTGATCAAATGCACATTCGAGGCAATCTATGGTCCCGCTCTGCAATAGCCACTAAAAAATTAATCTCATCGTGTTTTTTCTATACATCAAATCAATGTCGAATTTCCCGCCGCAACGCGCGGGGTATCCTCTAGTATAACTAAATAGATGAGCCCCACTAACTCATCTATACTTCTTATAAGATAAAACCCCACTAAGATGCATTTACGATTTTTCTATCTCAACATGCAAGCTATCCACATCACTCACTCTCTTAGCCAACCAATTGTCCATGTCATCTCAACTAATATTTATTAATCTCTACATGCATGCTACACATCATCTATTCATTAAACCATCTAATTGTTCACATTAATAATTTATAATACATACTCATACTTAGTATATGTCTATAAGTTTTATTATCGTGACTATGACCAATTAAATTTTGCATATGTTTTTAGACAATATAATGTATCTACACTTTTGTTTATACAATACGTATAGTTTCTACATGACTTCCCGCTGCAACGCGCGGGGTATATTTCTAGTTTCTCTAAACATGCAAGCTATCCACCTCACTAACCCTCCACGTCACCGGGAACTGTTCGTGCTAGGGTTTCCTCTCGCTCCTGCGAATCGAGGCGATCTAGCTCTGAACTCTCGTGAGACGCCGATCGAGATCGTGCCTCTCTCTCTCAGCGTGCGTCCGTGCTATCTCCTCTCTCGCCTGTCTCCGACGTGCACTCTCTCTCCCTGGTCGCGGGGGTGTCCTGGACGCCGCCGTTTTTCGGATCGAGGGCAGTTGCATGGAGGCGGCTGTGGAGGATCGGCGCGCGGATGCGGGCAAGTCGGTGATTGGGCCGGATTCCCGGACACTGGGTGGTGATGATGTCCCGTCGGAGTCATCGCATCTGGATAAGGGGGTGGCGGCGGAGAAGAACAAGTCCACGGAGGCGCCGGGATCTTCTTCCGGCGGGTGCCAAGTGGAGAATATGATGGCTCGGTTGAAGCTGACGGCTACCGAGTCGGATGCTGTGGTTCTTGATGATGAGGACGACCTGGAGCTTGTTGATCCGACAAAATCCTTTGTCGGCAAGGTGCTAGCCCCATCTACCCTCCACATCCAAACCATCCGTGCGGCCATGAGGCCGGCGTGGGGTAACCCCAAAGGATTAGTGCTAAACCCTGCTGGTCCAAACCTTTTCATCGCGGAATTTGGATCGACCGTGGATCGTGATCGGGTGTTGGAAGGATCGCCATGGCGGGTTGGCAAACATGCTGTTCTGATGAAATTATTCGATGCAGAGGTGAGACCGTCGCAGATGGTCTTTGATAGGTTGGCCATATGGGCCAGAATTCTTGCTCTTCCAAACCGTCTCATGACGGCAGCGCGAGGCGAGGTGATCGCCAGGAACATTGGCAATGTTAAGAGGGTAGAGGCAGACCCTCTTGGACGCTGTTGGGGTGGTTTTATGTGGCTGAGGGTGGAAATTTCTGTTCAAGATCCTCTAGTCCGCTATGTGACTGTTTTCTCCAAGAAGCTACAGTCGACAGAAGTGTTTGAAGTTCAATATGAGAGGTTACCCCTCTACTGTTTCTCGTGTGGCCTTATTGGTCACTCGAAGCTGGCTTGTCTCAACCCGGCGGACCGTAATGAGGATGGTGACCTTCCCTATGATGCCAAGCGGCTACTGGTCCCTGATGACCCCGGTAAACGATCGGGCCCCGTACCGGCTGAAAACCTGTCTGACTCGAGGGGATCGTCTGGAGGTTCAAATGTTCAAGGCCGGGGCAGGGGTCTAGGACGTGGTAATGCTTCTGTTCATCACTATGAGGAAGCGGAGGTGTCTTCTCCGGTTAAGGAGGCTGGCCGTGGGGGCCGTGGCAGGGGCAGGGCGACACGGGGACGTGGAAAATACTAGGCTAAGAAGAGTGCTGATGGATGGAGGATCCAGTATTAACATAATGTACCTGTATACACTGAAGCATCTGAAGATTTCCGAGTCCCAGCTCAATTACAGCAACATACGCTTCCATGGCATTGTTCCTGGCAGGCAAGCACGATCCCTAGGAGAAATTTCCCTGGATGTCACCTTCGGAGATAAAGATCACTTCCGGCAGGAAAAAGTATCCTTCGAAGTAGTGCCGTTCGAAAGCGTGTATCACGCAATACTCGGACGTCCAGCTTTCGCCAAATTCATGGCAAGATCCTGCTATATATATAACAAGCTGAAGATGCCAGGACCCAAAGGAGGAGTAATCACCATAGCCGGTGATTTCAAGCTGGCAAATGAGTTGGAGAAAGAAAACGCCCTTTGCGCTCAGAGAGTCATAGCAAAGGAGGAACAGAAGGAATTGGCCAAGGAGGTATCGCCGACAGAAATGCCGGAAGGAAAAGAAACTCGGAAACCAACAGACAGCTTCAAGGCGTCCGAGAATACAAGACAGGTAATCCTAGATCCCAAAGATCCGACAAAATTTGTCGTCATAGGAACTGGGATGACCGACAAATAGGAAGGCGAGCTCATCAAGTTCCTCCGTGAGAACTGGGATATTTTTGCCTGGTGTCCAGCTGACATGCAAAACCTGTCAAACAAGGTCTCCGTCGATTTGACGGAAGAAGACGGAAAGCTATTGGCAAGGAAATTATCCGGCTTTTAGCAGCGGACTTCATCAAGGAAGTAATCCATACTGATTGGTCCGCAAATCCGGTATTAGTACCGAAGAAAGACACTACTGCTCTTAGAATGTGTATAGATTACACAGGCTTGAACAAATTGTGTCCGAAAGATAGGTTCGCGTTACCACGAATCGATCAAATAATAGACGCCACTGCATGCTCTGAGCTTTTATGCTTTTTGGATGCATACTCCGGGTACCACCAAATACGCATGAAAAAGAAAGATCAAATTAAGACTTCTTTCATAACCCCGTACGGGACGTACTATTACGTAACCATGCCATTTGGCCTGAAGAACGCAGGTGCAACCTACCAGCGTTGCATGCAACGTTGTTTGCATAGTCAGATTGGCAAAAACGTCCATGTTTACGTGGACGATATTGCTGTCGTAACCAAGGAAAAAGATACACTCCTTGAGGATTTGCGAGAAACCTTCGAAAACTTGCGCACTTACAAGATGAAGTTAAATCCATCTAAGTGTGTATTCGGGGTTCCCTCAGGAAAACTTGTGGGTTTCATCGTTTCACACAGAGGAATAGAAGTTAACCCAGAAAAGATCAAAGCCATCTTGAACATCTCAAAGCCTACGTGCGTAAAAGATGTCCAAAAATTGACGGGTTCCGCCGCGGCCGTCAGCAGATTTATTAGTCGACTGGGGGATAAAGCCTTACCACTCTACAAGCTGCTGAAGAAATCCGACAAATTTGAATGGACAGAAGAGGCCGATGCAGCGTTAACCCAGTTAAAGGAAACTTTGATGCACGCTCCGATTTTGGCGTCCCCAAAAGACGAAGAACCCATGTTACTGTACCTCACGGCTACAAACCGGGTTATTAGTGCCGTAATTGTCGTGGAACGGAAGAAGGACGAAAAAAGCATACCAGACCAGCATCTGGTATATTACATAAGTGATGTTTTCTCCGAATCCAAACAAAGGTACCCACATTATCAAAAACTGTCATATGGCGTATTTTTCGTATCTAGAAAACTGCGCCATTACTTCCAAGGGAATTCCATAACAGTGGTATGTAAAGCGCCACTAGGGGACATTATAAACAATGCAGAGGCAACTGGTCGAGTAGCCAAATGGGGTATCGAGCTAGCAGCTTTCGATATTAAGTATCAGCCAAGGACGGCAATAAAATCCCAGGTTTTGGCAGATTTTGTCGCCGACTGGACGGAAGCAATGGAGAAAACACCAATGCCGGAGTCCGAGTACTGGATCATGCATTTTGATGGATCCAAGATGAAAGAGGGAGCGGGCGCTGGTGTAGTCTTAAAATCCCCCAAGGGAGACACTATGGAGTACGTATTGCAAATACACTTCAACGCCAGTAATAACGTGGCAGAATATGAAGCTTTGCTTCATGGCTTGCATATTGCAAAGGAAATAGGAGTAAAGCGCATTTTGTGCTACGGCGACTCGGATTTGGTGCAGCATCAGCTTAACCAAACCTGGGACGCCAAAAGCCCCATAATGGACGAATATCGGAGAACAGTGAACGAGTTCGCCATATGTTTCTTTGGATTCGAAGTACTCCACATCAAAAGGGAGGAAAGCTGGAACGCGGATGCTTTAGCCCGCATGGGATCAGAAAGGGTAAAAACCCTACCACCAGGGGTATTTGTTCAGCACTTGCACGAGCCATCCATAAAAGGCGGCGATGTTGATTATCCTCTGGATTCTGAATCCATTGAAGTTATGCTCATTGCACCAGATTGGACAATTCCATATTTAAACTTCTTAGTTAATCAGAAGTACCCGGAAGAAGCAGATGAAGTCTTGCAAAGATAAATACAGCGTCGATGCAAACGTTACGCGGTAATAGATAACTACCTGTATAAACGCAGTACTTCCGGAGTCTTTCTGCGGTGTATTTCGCCAGAAGAAGGACGAGAAATACTGGAAGAAATCCACGCCGGAGATTGCGGACATCATGCTCAATCAAAAAGCATAGTTAAAAAAGCATTCCGTGCTGGGTTTTTCTGGTTAACAGCCAAGACAGATGCCGAGCACATAGTTAATACATGTGCAGGGTGTCAATATTACGCCAAGCAGACTAATTTGCCGGCCCAAGCACTCAAAACTATCCCCATTACATGGCCATTTGCGGTCTGGGGGATAGACATGATGGGACCATTCAAAACAGCAAGAGGCGGACTTACTCATCTGCTAGTAGTAGTGGATAAGTATACCAAGTGGGTGGAGGCCAAGCCCATCAAAAAGCTGGATGGTGCAACTGTTAGAAATTTCATCATTGACTTGGTAATGAGATATGGCGTTCCACACAGCATAATAACTGACAACGGGACAAATTTCTCCATTGGGGAGTTGGCAAAGTATTGCCGACAAACGGGCATTCGCCTAGATATTGCATCTGTGGCACACCTGTCGTGGGATAATCACGGCAGATGTTACCTGAGGTAACTGATCTTGGGGCAAGTCGACACAGGTATTCGGGAGAGGGTTTAGCTCAAAGGAAGACATGGCAAAAGCGATCCGAGAACCGGAGAATAACTCGCCGGATCTCGATATCAATGATACTGGATACTCGATAATAGGTATTACAACTATGACTTGAATCTCTCGCAAACTAAGCCTAGGGGCCGGTTTATAAAGCACCCGTACACCCCTAACTTGCCCTTCAAGGCACATCTTGAGTCCTACTCGAACTCCATATGCAAAGCCTAACTTTCCTTATCGCAACCCACAAGCCGGGTTACGAACGCTACACGCCCTGGGCTTTCCAGAAGTTTCTTCGCCTTTAGCCGGATCTGGCCCAGCCGCCGTTTGGGCCGGGTCACACCAGGGAGTCGGCATACCGGGTTACTATCCCCTCATCAGTAGTCCCCAGAATAGCTTGGGCTTCCAAGATTTACTCTTCGAAGCGCTGGCTATTCCCTACAGAAACATTAGAGGCAAACACATGAGGATCAAGACACAGTGCGTCGACGAACAACCGTGACAGGTACCAAGGAAGCCAGGTAAAGACCCGGCTCTCCATTAATCTCCCAGACTTAAATCTTAATAGGAAACTCCCTGACCTCACATCCTTCTTGATAGTTACCGCTGATACGAGGAAGGCAATTTCCCCTTCCTTTTTCTATGGATCATATTGGTTTGCGCACAAAATGTGCCTTTCAAATTTCGAAATGGCCAATTACTCCGTACTCCCCGGGTCCCGACCGTTAGGCTAAGCCTTTCCATCCGGATGGTTATAAATAGAACCCAAGGAACAAACCCTAACTCTTAACGGCTCATTTCCCCCATTCCTCTTCTCCTCAAACCCGAGCTCGCGAAGTGCCACCACGGAAGCCCCACGCACCTCGCCGGAGCCCATCCGCCGTCGCCTGCGCTCCGCCGCCGCGCGACTCACTCCAATCCCCAAATCCGCCGCCGAGCGCCCGGTCCGCCAACCAACAACCTCAAAGGGACATCAATCTTGCGCCATCTGTCTCCGCAAAGCTCTTCTTCAACCCCCTTTGGTAAGCTCCTCATATCCCCCAGCTCATCCTCGTAATTTCTCATCCTTCCCTTGGATCAGATCTGAATCAAGTGGTCCGCGATTTCCCGGGCCGCGCCGGATTAACTCACCGATATTTACCATAATCATTCCCATAGATAGGATTCATAGCTTGTATTGCTCTCCTAACTCCAGTAACCATTAACTTGGCCACAAATTTGGAAATAAGACTCCCAATCTAGGTTCGGGCCATCTAAAGTTTCCGCCTTTGTTCTCCCTCCTCAGAGAATCTCACTTCTCCGAATCATTCGTAGATGGTAGGCATACAAACACCCTCCCAACTTCTCCAAACACTTGCTTTTACGGAAAACTCTATAAGGATTGAAATGGCACGCGATACCCGGACAAACCATACTTGACCCCGCAAGGCAATACCCGGATTATGTTTAAATTGCCGGTAACCGCTTATCTGCTAACTTCCGAGTTTTCGTCTCTTACGTCCTTTCCTTCAATGTTTTACCAGGTCAATCCCATGGCACCCAAGAGGCAGGGGAAACAGCCGGCTAAGGCTAAACCCACAAACTCCATATCGGCCAATTGGGGGAAGTCCTCCGTCACCAAGGCCAAACTGGAGGAGTTGGTCGAGCTTGGAACCCTACCTCCACTGGAATCTATCCACTGGCGAGTGCCAGGCAGTGAAACCCGGCCTTCTCCAGCGACGGATGAGGTAATATGCTTCGTTGAACATGTGACCCGGGGCTTTAGGCCTCCGGGTCACCCCTTCTTCCGTGACATCCTAGACCATTACAACCTCCGTATCTTCGATATAGGTCCAAACTCCATTTTGAACATCTCCCATTTTATCGTTCTTTCCGAATCTTACTTGTGCACTCCGCCAAGTCTAGCCCTCTTCGTCGAACTTTTTCAATGCAAGCCGTGTCGCGAAAGCGGCGACGGCGCACTTCTCACTTGCGGCGGGGTTTCTATCCAGCGCCGCAAGAACTCCCTGATGCCTCCTATTTCTCTCAATTCCCACGTAAAGCACTGGCAGCTTTCGTACTTCTACTGCCGGGATACCTCTCCACCCGGTGAAAAGAAGTTGCCGGGTTACTCGGAGGGTCAACTTGACATCTCCGAGAAATTCAACGCCTTCGCGCCTGATTCGGACAGGGAGGCGATCTTGCCTTTGTTAGCTAGGATCTCCATCTTGTCCGCCCGAGGCCTCATCGGGCTAAACCTGGTGAAGACCTGGGTTAGCTTCCGCATTCAGCCAAACTCCATTCGTGAGAAACTGATGTGCGAATACTCGGGCCAAACCACGGACCCAATCCGATTCTCTACCCGCACCCTTGCTCCGGGTGACATTAACAAAATAATTAAGGGTTTCCTGACAGAGAAGCTCGAGGTAATCCGGGGCATAGCCGGATTAGAACCTTTTACCCTCGAGAATCCAACCCCCGCAGTAAGTTTTCTGCCTTTTGATTTTGACTTCTAACAACTTACCTTTATTCGCTTCTCTTGACTCGATATTAATCACTATCCTGGCATCTTCTCCTCAGGCCGATGATGACTTTTGGACGGTCGACACCCCTCCTAATTCCGAAGACGGGGAGGAGGAAGACGATGTCATTGAATCGAATGAAGGTACATGCTTGATTCCCTTACACGTTATATCCTGCCTTTTCTTCTTCTTTATGCTGTAACTCGGATATTTTTCAGAGCGAGAGGACCAAAGCGAAGAAGAAGAAACGGACAGCAGGGGCGGGTCCACCAGCGAGGAGGAAGAACCGGAGCCGGCCACCAAAGCCGGAACAAAGAGGAAATCCCAGAGGATAGCCCTCCAGGTTTTTACTTCATCTCCTTACACTTTGGTTTTTTGTTCCCATAACGTCACTCCGGGGCTAACCCCATCTCCACCCCTTTTGATCATAACTGAAGGAGCCACCCACGACTAGGCGCCGAGTAACCCGGAATCATCCGGGCAACGAGATCCCTAACCCGGTCGCTTCGCCGCCCCCGATTCAACACCCTGGTATTTGTTGTAAACAAAATTTCTTTCCGGTCATTCCTTTGTAACGTAATCCCAGACCTTTCTTGCCATTTTTCAGTCTCTTCCGGGTCTAGTGATGGCTTCTCCTCGGACTTCCCGGTGAACACCGGGTAAGTGCCTTTTCCTGATATTATACCGAACTTTCATCCCCTTTTTTTTTTAACCAAAGATTAATTGCGCCTTTGCTCCTTCTTCAGAGCCACGGTTATTAGTAGCGACCAGGAGGACACCGAGGCTAAGGTCCGGGTCGAGAACGAGCCGGCTGACGATGCCTTCACCACGGCTGGCGACGAGCAAGTGTCGCCACCGGAGCCAGCTAGGCATGACGCCGAGTATCCAATCGCTTCACACGCAGGCGAGAAGGAGAAGGGAGCAGCTTCAAGCGCGGGAGGGGGACCAGACTCCGACATTCGGATGACCCGGGTGCCACCTCCTGTTACAAGAAATGCTCCTTTTCCCACTTTCCAGGTACCCGAGCCATCTAACTCGGATAACGCTGACTTTAACCAGCTGATGAGCGCTCTTCTCGCCATGAAAGCTTCAGAAGGGACTGTCTTAGAACGTATGGCTGCAGCACATCAGGTAACTTTTATTTGATACTCCTTATTATACATCCAGTCCCCAAGTCCCGAGTATAATTTTGTTAATTATCCTCGGTACTTCGCATAATACTTTTCGGTAATCATTTCCTCAGATGAAATACTCTCGTGATATCCGGCTTACAGCTTCACCCGGCTTTTGCAGGCAGAGATTACTCAGTCAGATGAAGCGTTACTTAAGGCTGAGCAGCTCTTGCTGGCTGAAGTTAAGCGTAGGGAGGCCCTTGAAGCGGAGATAAAGGCTTTGAAAAAAGACGTCTCCACCTACAAGAAGAAGTACAATGCTGCCAAGTCCTCGCTGAGTAACCTGTCGACTCAGCTTACGGACACTTACCGTATCTTGCTAAGTAAGTTTGCTTTTTGCGATTAATTTGCGTATCTCTATCTGGCCGCTGTAATAACCAATATTACTGATATGCTTTTGCATGTTTCGATTGCAGGTGCTAACCTTGCTGCTCCGGAGGAGAATGCCATTGCTCAAGTTAAAACTCTGAAGACTGTGCTCCGGACGTTTTTTGCCGGCACGAAACTTTTGCTGGATGCTATCAAGTGGCCTTCTGAGGTATACCCGGGCGAGGAGAACCTTGTACAGGCCTTTTCCACAGCACCTGGATGGATTGAAATACTGAAGCGTTCGTCCTGCCGAATTGGGATGACCCGGGCTTTAACGCTGGCGAAGGCTTATTTTCCAAAGCTTGACCCGGCGAAGATAGTATCCGGGTTCCCAGAGTTTAAAGCTGACGGATCCAAATTCAAGCCCCAGGATTTCAAAGCTATACAATCTGCGGTACGTCCCTCAGCCACAGCTTTGGCCGACAAGATGGATCTAAATACGATTATGAGCTCGTATGATTCTGAGGGCAAGGTTATCCTGGTGGAGGCACCCCCCCCTATTGATATGTTGGACAAATGGTCGACTGATCTGGCTAGGAGGAAGGAAGAGGCTGCAAAGAGGGAAGCAGAGCTGGGCGTAAAGCCGTCTACCTCTACCCCAGCCGTACCTCCGCCTGTTCGTCCAGATGTGAAGAGCCCGGGTAAAACTGCTGGCAAGGCCAAGGAGCAAGTCCAAGACTTAGACCCGGAGGACCACTCTCAGGACGCCGAGTAGGACGCTACCTAGTGCTTTTCGTTTCTCGAGACTAATATGATTTTTTTGCGGTGCGCCTGTGCACCATTGATGCTGATACTATGACTGTATGCTTATTAACTTATGATAACTCTTTGCCTCCCCTGGCTTTTGATAATATCCATCCTTGTGTTACTTATAAGCTTATTCTCGATACTTCGAACTCTTGTTTTCAATTTCCCTTTGAGACTCGGCTAACCGAGTATCGTAGGTTTTGATAGATGAACTTTTCTTTAAGTCCCCAATACTCGGAAATTAAGGTTTACAGGCTTTGGTAGTTAAACAGTTTGTTTCTGTTTCGAAGTCCCCAGTCCCCATGACCCAAAGTACGAGCTATGGGGGCGTGGCCTTTCTCAGATGACATACTGCTGCTTACCAAGCTGAATACCAATAGCTGTTTACCTAAATACTGAAGTCATGCTTAATACTTGTTGAGTTTCCGGCTTTTTTTTTAGCCTTATACTCTGCATGGACTTGTGGTTTAGATGACCCTTTTGATTATCTTGTACTGTAAGCCGGCTTTCGCGTGGATACCATGTCGTTGCATCTATACGAAAAACAAGATCAAGCAAACCCCCATTGGGCTGCATAATTTGATTGTAATCGTACGCGAACAGATCATGCCACTTTAGTGCGAGTCACATCGAGCTTAAGTAAGAATAACCAAGAAATTTGGCTCCTTTGTCCAGTTATAAGATTGCAGCTGTACCCGTTTTTTCGAGTAATCAGCCCCCATAACTCATAGGCATCATGGCCGGGTCTCCGGGTTTTGTGATTACTTATTGAAGCAGATCACCCCCCGGAGACCTATATTAACACAATGTATTTCAATGATACTGATGTATTGATAGTAACAATGTCACTTACTTGAAACTGAAGCAAAGACCATGATAAGACTCGAAACCATCTTCTTTTACTGATAAAAATTTCTTTTTTGAATCAGCAGGCCGCCTCATTAAAAACCTTCCAGTCCCCGTAGGTACCCTGGTAAGGAAAAGAGTGCGTATGAAACCCGCTGTCGATTACACTGCTTTAGTTACTCCCGAGAGTCGGCCTCGCGTTGGTACGGCCGATGCACATTCTCCACTTGCTATGCCCTTTCGTAATGAGTACCGGATTTGCTAGCCAATCCGGGTATATCGCCCTTGAAGCGTGATCAGCCGCGGATGGTGGTGCATCTTCTTCTTCCCTACTGAGAGTTTTGAAAATATCGTTCCTGATGAAGCCTACCATCTTAGGGTTTTGTTCTGCCCTAACTTTTGCTTTGTCCCCTTCAGGAGTTGGCTTTTTTGACGTTGCCCTCTCTTCTAGGTCAACCTGAGAACGGTAATGTTTGAGCTCTTCCTTCCTACAGGCTTGCTCGGCCATTGCCGCGTCTCCCTCATCACACTCAGCTGCTATATCTCGGTTTCCGTGTATTGTAATGGTCTTCTTGGGACCCGGGATTTTCAGTTGTAGGTACACATAACACGGTCTCGCCATGAACTTGGCATAAGCCGGCCTCCCAAACAATGCGTGATAAGGGCTGCGCAACTTTACTACCTCGAAGGTAAGCCACTCGACTCGGTAGTTGTCCTTTGACTCTCCAAAAGCTACTTCCAGTGCCACCTTTCCTTCAGGGCATGCTGAGTGACCCGGCACTATCCCGTGAAAAACTGTTGTACTCTTTTGCAGCTGCGATTCCTTTAAGCCCATACGCAGAAAAGTTTCCCAGTACAGGATATTGATACTACTTCCTCCATCCATCAAGACCTTTTTCAGCTCGTAGCCGTTGACCTGTGGTGCTACTACCAAAGCTAAGACTCCCGGGTGATCAACTCTATCCGGGTGATCCTTCCTGCTCCATGTTACCTCTTGTTCTGACCATCTCAAATACCTTGGGACAGCGGAAGAGACCGAATTAACTGCTTGTTTCAGTATCTTCTTATCCTTGTTAGAGCCTCCTGTAGTGTGCACATGATATTGACCCAGCTGTTTGGGGTTAGCTTGAAAGCCTCCTGCTCCACCTTGATTGTTACCTTGATTTCCAGCTGGCGGATTGCCGGCTGGGGGCGGTCCGTTACCCAAGTTTCCACCTAGACCCGGACCTCCTCCTCGGCCCGCACCTCGCATAGCTCTGTTCACTTCCTCGTTCTTCCACCTTTGTAAGTCGGCACATTGCTCCAATGAATGATTGGCCGGCTTGCCATTCCTGCTATGCTTCGGGCACGCCATCCTAAATATGTCCCAACTGTTACTCGGTCTTGGAGGTCCTTGGTAGTGTCCCCCATTGTGATTTCCAGTATTAAAATTCCCTTCGGATCTAGGTCTTGAAGACCCGGCCTCCGTGTTGGCTACAAACTCGGAATTCCCTTCAAACGGGCGCTTGTTTTGGCTACTTCCATTATTGTTTGGCGCCGATCCATTGCCGGTTTTCCCGCTGCTATTTGCGTTTGCTTTTGCTTTCTTGTCATCAACTTCCTCCTCTGTGGTATCCGTTGCAGCGTGTTTGTTGCACGCATCCATTAACTCCCCCATTGTAACCTCCGCTGCATTCCTACTAGATTTCATGCGAGTTAGCTTTTGCACTAAAGGAACATACTTACATGTTTTTGCCATAGCTTGTAGCGCGTCCTTAGGCTGGATATCCGTAGACGAGTGGAGTATCTCCATAACCCGGCGTACCCAGCTGCGTGCTGACTCTCCTTTCTTCTGAACGCATCTTTCTAAATCATCGATAGTAAATAACTTTCTGCATGTCCCATGAAAGTGCTTGATGAATGCGGTCTTTAGCTCCTCCCACGATTTGATCGATTTTTCCGGTAGGTTGGTGAACCATAACTTTGCTGCTCCCTCTGACATCATTAAGTACATGAATTTGGCTTGGAGATTCTCGGACGCGTTGCGAATTGACATTGCCATCTCATAGCTGCTCAGCCACGTTTCTGGATCCATTGTTGGCTCATAATTTACTACTTTCCCCGGTTCTTTGAACTTTTCCGGGTACGGTTCTGCTCTGATATCGTCCGAGAGACACTTCGGTCCCGCAAGGGTGGTTGGGGCTGGTCTTGCCCGGGAAACGCGTGACCCGGCTGGGGGTACCGCGGGGTGCGGCACCACCGGTAACTCGTGCGCTGCAGACCCGGCCCCGGCTCTTCTGGCTCTGGAACTGTCCACCACCGCCTGCGCTGCTGATACTACGGGTGCTGTCTGAATACGCGGTGGAGGCGGCATTTGCTGCTGCTCTTCCCTTCGTTGTGCCGCATTTGTTTGAACATGGCCCTGTTGCTGACTGGCGTACGGCGTCCCATGCATCCCGCTCCTATGATCCGGATAATTGGCTTGCTGTGCTACCGCGGTGTGTAGTAGATCGATTGCTCGTCGGGTTCCTTCCGCATGAGGCGAGTCTCCCACAGGGACCTGGTTTAATGCGAGCGTTGCTGCGTACACGTTGTCCATGGGATTGTTGTAATGACCTGCTGGTGTGCGGAATCGTGATGGTGGTGGCGGCATGGTATTGCCGGCTGTCACCCCTGTCTGTGGCAAAGGTAACCCGGCTGGCGCGTTTACCGGATGTGCTCCCGTTGAAGGTCGCGGTATGGTCCCTTGGTTCGTCGGTGGAATCGGCTGATCTTGAGGCGTGAATACCAGGGCAGTCGGGTTAATCACCCCTCCTGTTGCCGGCAGCATAGTTCGGTGTCTTTGGTGCATCCTGGTCGTTTCCTCCCGGAGCCGGGTCTCTCGGTCATCCAATTCGCGCTGCCGCGCGACCATCCCCTGCCTTTCTGCTTCCACTTGCCTTCTTTGCTGCTCCAACGCACGACGAGCCACGTCCAGGTCTCTTACACGCTCTGCCGCGTTTTCTGGGGTAATAACTGTGGCCAAGACTGTGGGATCCAAAATCAAATTATTATCAAACAGAGCCGGGTGACGCGGGTTTGAGGGGCCCGCCCCCGGTGTCCGGTTTGCTTGGAACCCGAACATATTTGCGTGTCGCTCCTCGTCTGCTGGGCGACTGGTGACAGACGCCGACTCTCCATCGACCTGGGCCAAGACCGGGTCAACTGCTCCTTGCTGCTGGGCTGCCGCCTGAATCGCCCCGGCTGGTGTCGCGGCCGCGTTTTCTTGATTGAGATTGGTCGCGGGAGCCGCATAAACTGCAACCCGGCGCATGATGCCCGGTGTAGACTCGTATTGTTCTTCCTCGCTGTTTTCCTTTTCGTATCGATCCTCCAATAGATCCCGTATGGACTCGGTATCATCCTCCCTCTCTATCTGACCCGTTGTTCCAATCGACTCTTCTTTTTCCGATCGGACATACGTGTCTTCCCCTGACACAGAATCAGATCCAATATTATCACAATTCGAACTGGAAGTACATACCATACCGATGAAGACGTTGATGCTGCCGACCGTCACAATGGATCCGGTTTCGAGATGATCCGACTCTAGCCCCCAGCCAGAATCGTCTACCATCTTCTCTCCTTTGCTGTTGACGTAGATTTCTCCGACGATGAGGTTCTTCATGCTCTTCCGAGCTTCTCCCGTGATGTAAACACCTTTGGACGCAGGCCCCACGGTGGGCGCCAACTGTCGTGGGATAATCACGGCAGATGTTACCTGAGGTAACTGATCTTGGGGCAAGTCGACACAGGTATTCGGGAGAGGGTTTAGCTCAAAGGAAGACATGGCAAAAGCGATCCGAGAACCGGAGAATAACTCGCCGGATCTCGATATCAATGATACTGGATACTCGATAATAGGTATTACAACTATGACTTGAATCTCTCGCAAACTAAGCCTAGGGGCCGGTTTATAAAGCACCCGTACACCCCTAACTTGCCCTTCAAGGCACATCTTGAGTCCTACTCGAACTCCATATGCAAAGCCTAACTTTCCTTATCGCAACCCACAAGCCGGGTTACGAACGCTACACGCCCTGGGCTTTCCAGAAGTTTCTTCGCCTTTAGCCGGATCTGGCCCAGCCGCCGTTTGGGCCGGGTCACACCAGGGAGTCGGCATACCGGGTTACTATCCCCTCATCAACACCCGCAATCCAACGGACAGGTTGAAAGAACGAATAGCTCAATCTTGCAAGGAATACGACCAAGACTTGAATCTCCTCTTCATAGAGCAGCTGGAGCGTGGGTAGAAGAGTTACCTTCCGTGCTTTGGAGTATTCGAACGACGCCGAATACGTCAACCGGGCAAACCCCGTTTTTCCTGGTTTATGGTGCGGAAGCTATTCTTCCAACGGACATGATCCATGACAGTCCTAGGGTGCAAGATTTCGATGAATCAGATGCCGAAGAAGCACGACAGGATGTCGTTGATCTCTTAGAGGAGGAACGAGAACTTGTGCTTCAATTATCCGCCATTTACCAGCAAGGTTTGCGACGTTATCATAGTCGGAAAATCAGGCATCGTTCTTTTAAAGAAGGTGACCTAGTGCTGAGGCTGGTGCAGCAAATGAAGCACAAATTAGCCCCAGTATGGGAAGGACCATTTGTCATAAGTAAAGCCATGAAGAATGGAGCATATTATCTTGTCGATATTCGGGATACGGAAGATGATCCCAAGAAGCCGAATCGCAAAAGAAAGAGGAAGATAGATGTTGAGCTAGGAGAGACAAAGAGACCTTGGAGCATCCAGCAGTTACGTCCCTTCTATACTTAGTTCGATCTCTATATAAACATCTTTTGAGATCATGAAATAAAGTTGTCGGAATTCCGGTTTCCATGTTTTTACAAGTTTATTACAGTACAAAGCATGATTCCACCTTATCTATTTCCCAATGATCTTACAAAAACACTCAATGTTAACCCGAATTGTGCCTGCGTGCTCGGCGTTTAAAAACTGAATGATTTCAGCCTGCTAACGGTTAAAGGAAACTCGGATTGTGCCTGCGTGCCCAAGTTTCAATAAATTCCTTACCTTTCTCTAAGCATTATCTGATTGGTCATGTGTTGGTCACTGAAGCTAGTTTGTAAAAATGTCTGTAGTATGATCCATGTTTTGAGTTTCTAAACGGATTTTACATCCAGTTACTCAGCATGACGTTTCATAGTACTATTAGGCCATTTTTTCAAAATACTAAGGACAGTTACAACGCATATTCCAGAGAACTTGGAAGATAAAGGAATAATCAAACCTAGAAACTTTGCAAGGAATTTCATAATTCAAAAACTGCAAAAAGCGGAGTTCTTGTTTCGACAAATGAAATAGAAGCATTACAATATGAATTGCATTGTGAAAATAATGCTCCTATTATCCAAATCCACCATCCAGGTCGAGTGCAGTCCTTCAAGCATCCGAGTCTTGTTCACTGCTATCATCTTCGGGAGCTGCGGGAACCTCTTCTTCTGGATAGGTGATGGAAATATTAACCATATAGGCAATCTTGGTGGCATGACCTTCGACTTCATTAAAGATGGAGGATTGATGTTCTTCTGTGTATCCTTGAGGGATACCGGATGCCACGCGCCAAGATTTCGCATCAGGATAATGCAGACACATAAGTCCTAGAGCCATGCGTGCACCACCTCGTGCAGCGGAGCGAAGGAAGGATTCTTTCGACTCCGCAACCTCCATGATGGCACCTTGAAGTTTGTAAACCTCCGAGAATTCCATAGTGCTTGTGGGAAGGAACTTGTTAATCAAATGCGTTCCTGCATCTCTGATTGCGTTCCATACTTCCCCAAAAGCTCGGATTTTGTCAATCCGAGAAATTCCTGGAAAATTTCCTGTGTTTTCGGAAAAAGTAACCAAAAACGGTTAGGCCACAAAACACGGAAAATAAGATAGGAAGAAATCGGTAAAAGAAGCCAACTTACCAAGAACCTTGTCAAATTCGGTGCCTTCCTTCATGCGCGGATATAACAAACTTTCTAAATCATTGATAACAGACTTATTTTCCGCCGCCTGTAAAGAAGCCTTGGAGTGGGCAATCCCAAGGGCCAGATTACTAGCTTCCAGGTCTTCTCGAACTTTCATTAGCTCCTCATGAAGGCTCGAGTTTTCCTCACGAAGTCGAGAGACATTGATGGCGTCCTCAGCTAATTCTTTGGCTGTAGCTAAAGCAGCTAGAGGGCAAGAGAAATATTCCGAGTTTTTCAACAGTTCAAGGAAAATTTTCTGGATAGAAACTGCAGAGAATAAATACCTGTTGTTTCCGTAGCTGCAGCTGGGATGACACCAGCTCGTTGCTTTTTGACTCAATAATAGATAGAAGGGTTCTAACTTCTCTATTCTTGAGGTTAAATTTCTTAAAAACTTCCAAGTTTATGGCATCCGCAGAATGCTAAAAAACGGAAATGAAAGCCAAATGCTTAAGTATGAACAAGCGTACAAAGAAGCATTAAGAAGAACTCAGGTTTTCAACTTAATGCTTGGGGGCTAGGAGTATTACCTGGCTCATTTCTCGCAAGTATGCCAAGGTCTCGTTGAATTCTTTGCCATAGTCCGAGAAAAGAATCCCAACGTGATGAAGGCCATCTTGTATGACCTGGCGAGGGGAAAATATGACGTCATTGCGAACAACCAATCCGCCCTGTGGCCAAGGGCGAATTAGAGGGGCAGGAGCGAAAAATTTCTTAGCCTCTGGACGGTTATATCCAAGGTCATCGAAGGGTTCCTCTTTTATCCGGATATTGCTATCTAAATTGGAGATGGGTTCGTTTCCAGCAGATGACTGGGGATTTCCCCCCGCTTGTGTTTCCGATCTCCGCCTCACGTCCCTGCTTGCAGAAGAAGTTTCTTCTTTGATAACAGTTTTATGTTTCTTCAACTTCTTTGCCTTCAGAGGAGTTGGGGCAAAGCTGAAAGAAGAATATCCGAGAAGTAAAAATCTTGAAGAACCAAAAGGAAAACGATGTCGGAAGTTCCGGTAAAACACCTTGAGGTGGCGATGGAAATTCCGTCAACAGTTACCGTTTTCCCGAAAGTCACTTGTCTTTTGCGTTTCCGATCATTATAAAAGCTAGCATGTAATTCGCTATGCTCGATGTCGGAAGCAAGATCAGCTCCTTGAAGTTCTTCGAACTAGGAGAGAAGTAACATCATGTTAAAAGTGGGAAGTTAGTCTGAAGGAAACCTGGAAACAAGGAAAATATAAAATACCTTAGGGGCCTGATTTTCCACGTGATAAATTGCCAGATTTTCTTCAATTTTATCACTGGTGGCGACCAGTTGGTGAAGCCGCTTTTTAAAATCATTCTTGGTATAAGCCTTGTTTGTTCCCCTCATGCTATCTTCTGGGCCTCTGTATTCACAAAGGAGCCGAGAACGAAAGGAAAGAGGTTGAACACGGCGTCCAAAACAACATAAAACCGTATCCTTTCCAGATAAAGAAGGCTGGGAGGAAGTAAGTTTGGCGATACGCCGCTTTATCTTCATCAGGTTTTCCGGCAATGTTTGAATTGCTGCAACTGTCCAACTCTCTCGAGGGATGGCGGCGGAATTAACAAATGGAGGAACCCCGGTTTCCTTACCAGGGAATGGGATGTCCTGATGGTAAAAGAAAGAACCCAGCCAAGATTGGGTGGGTTCTGGCATTTTTATCTTTGGATACCAGTCTTCTCTAAATTTCCGAAGGCTGAAAGATATAGTTCCGCAGATAGGAGAACTACCATCGATGATATTATGTTTCACCTCGAAGCAATATTGCCAAAAATCTAGGCTAGGAGCTATTCCGAGGTACCCTTCGAAAAGGGCTTGGAAACTGGCTAGATAGAGGATAGAGTTGGGAGAAAGATTATGTGGTTGGACGCCATAATAGTTAAGGACGTCTAAGAAAAAAGCGGAAGGAGGTAAACCCATACCTCTCGTGACATGAGAGCTAAGGAGAACACGTTCTCCGTTTTTTGGTT